>ML783062.1:418123-445941 GCA_009831015.1 Picea engelmannii
GTTGGCTGGGGCCGTGGATGTTTCCCCGTAGGGGTTTTACCACGTGAAAACATCGGTGTGTTGATCTTTGATCTGGTTATGTGAGTGGTTACTGAAGGTGTTCGTCCTCTGTTGGAATACCTGTGTTGTCGAACACCTAGAACTGTTAGGGAGGCAGCGGATTTAGAGGATGGAAATCTCTGGAAAAGGGCCATGGAAGAAGAAATGGCATCTTTGGATAAGAATGAGGTTTGGGATCTAGTGGAGTTGCCAACAGGAAGAAATCCCATTGGCAACAAATGGGTATTTAAAAAGAAGCTGAATGCAGAAGGAAAAGTGGAGAAATAGAAAGCTCGGTTAGTAGCAAAAGGTTATTTCTAGGTTGACAGAATTGATTTTGGTGAGATTTTTTCTCCTGTTGCCAAGTTAACCTCTATAAGGTTTCTGTTATCTGTTGCTACTGCATTTGATTTTGAAGTAGAACAGATGGATGTGAAGACAACATTCCTACATGGGGATCTAGAAGAAGAAATCTATATGAAGCAACAATAAGGTTATGTTGTGAAAGGAAAGAAGGAGTTGATATGCAAGTTGAAAAAGTCCCTGTATGGTTTAAAACAATCACCAAGAATGTGGTATCAAAAATTTGATACTTATATGCTGGGACTTGGCTTCACAAGAAGCAAAGAAGATCACTGTGTGTATTTTAGATTAATTGGTGATCATTTGATTTATTTGGTCTTATATGTGGATGACATGTTGCTGATAAGAAACAACAAGGAGATTATCCAGGATGTGAAAACTCAGTTGTCCTCTAAATTCGACATGAAGTATCTCAGTGCTTCAAATTTCATTTTGGGCATGGAAATTAAAAGAGATTGAAAAAGGAGGAAACTCTAGTTAAATTAGAGAAAATACGTCGAGACAATATTGCAGAGGTTTAATATGCAAGAATGTAAACTGGTCAAGGTTCGTATTCATGTTGGTGTAAAGTTATCTGTGGATCAGTGTCCCAAGACACATGAAGAAGAGGACGAAATGTGTCATGACACCTGCCTCGAGAAACATGTCATGTATTTAGGTGGTTTTTTCAGCACATGGTTTTTGCCGATGGTTTTTCTATTTCCGGTTAAGGAATTAGGGTTTTGGACTAATCCATCTCATTGGGTTAGGGTTTTGGATGCTACTAGCTCCTATATGTATTTTGTATTGTAAACATTGTAACACAATGAATGAATATAAAATGTGCTAGTTTTCTCGGTTTGGGTTTCCAGGGGAAAAATCTCTGTGTAATGTTTGTATTTGCCATTATATCTTTTTTGTTCTTTTCTGAATATCTCTTTGTAGTAGATATTGTACAAGGTTAGGATTTACACAAAGCTCCTCAATATCCCTATCCTTGTCTTTAGCGAACTTAAGAGAAAGGTCCCTATCCATGAACAACTGTAAATAATCATATTTCATCTTCTCTAGTGCCTCTTTGATGATGTGTAATTGAGCACTAGTGACTCCATATGAAATTCCCTTATACCTCTCCTCCATCTAGGTTTTCCACATAAGGTCTCCAATAAATTTATGAGCACCATCTGCCCCTGTCAACACCTGCACAATTTTCTCCTCTATGACCAATAGTCAGTTCTCCAAATCATGCAATGTTACTTCATCAACATGACATGGGCTATCACACAAGGGATCAATCGACTCTTTAGATGATGTCGTTCAATTTGAACTATCTTCCTCATACAAGATTTCTGATATGCTCTCATCTCCTAAATTGACCTCTTCGTTGTCATCCACACATAGCTCCCACTCTTTGTCACATTCTGGTACAATCATGTCTACATAAACATACATATCATAAATATGATGAGGTGTTGACTTCCTGCTCGAATCATCTTCATTATTAGTATCATATACATGAAGAGATGATGAATCCTTAAAATATACTGATTGGAACATCTTCTCATATTCATCATAAGTAGGAAAAGATGTTTTATCCTCATCTTCTCCATCAAGCACTCTAGTGTCATCAACCTCATTGGTCATTTCTAATGATGTGTCATAAGCTGCTGTTTGGTCTTCCTCTATGCACACATCCTCTTCATGGCTAGATGCATGCCCTTCCACTTGTTCTTCATGCTCATTTCTATTTAATTTATACCCTATGCCTTTAAAGGAATCCTCGTTCACATTTTTGGGACAACATCCGTAATTGAGGGTGAAATAGATTTTAAAGGGAAAATTTGCATGGATCTCCTCACGCAATGTTAGATACTTCTAGTAGTGGTAAGGCATTTTTTTAATCACTACTAGTGTCATCGATATTTCAAACACAGGCTCTTGATCTTCCTCCATATGGCTTAACCACGTGAGTGAAAAACCTACTCCCATCCTTTCTTACACCTTTTCCTTAGTTTGATAGCCAAGCCTGTATATCTTCACAAGTTGGGAATATCACAAGCTTTGATACCACTGTAATGTCCCCAACCAGGATGGGTGGAAATATTATGTTTGTTGTCCAAATGATTGTTTCTCTTTGTGTAATTTTGTCAAACACTTTATATTAGGGTTGCTGGAAACTTCTTACAAACAATTTGCATATGCCTCAAGGTTATGAATATTGCCAAACATATTACATGCACCCATTACTCAAAGAATAAAGAATATAACCATGGCATCTTATTATGGCTTGAAAATCCAAATCACAACAATACAAATATATTCATTGGTTGTAACAACAACTGATAGATCCCTCCTAAACACTCAGATCTAATGGCTAATAGGCAACTGCAACATCTACTAACAAAAAAACAAGAAAACTGGTAATGATTCCAAAACCTCCTCAAGAAGTGATGTATCCTCTCCTGGACCATCAAACCCTCGACGATGTGGCATTGATCTAGTCCTTAGACACCTCCTGCAACACTCCAGCCACCCGTACCAAACAACTATGCATGTCATATCACAAAGGTCCTCGTAGGATGTAACTGAACAACACGCGAGGCCTCGCGTGATGATGTTGAATAACCACTGGGGCCTCATGCGACACCCTATTCTCAACCCACGGGGGTAAATCCTGGTATGGATTTCTCAAAACCCTCTACTTCACCTACAAAACCTTGGATCGACATCCTCCGACAAGTTCCATACAATATTTTGCACAAGCCGATCTTCCTCCTGCTGCAAACCAAACCCCAAAGTTGAAGCGTCAATGGAAATCCTGGATGGATTCTCCTCTTTTCTAGGATCCAACGAAAATCTTAGGTGGATTCCCCTCTTGTTTAGCTAGGGTGGATATTTCACCACTGAAACCAAACCAATAGTGGAAGGGTTTTTCTAAACCTTGACGAAACAATGGCTCCAAGAGCACTTTCAAAATGAGAGATCAAATCATTATTTCAAACTGAGGCTCTACCCCTCCTTGTATCCTTTATCCACACCTTCTATAACTTTCCCTTTTTTGACCAAATAAAATCTAACACTGATCCCCTTTTTGACTAAATCAAATATGACCCTTATCCCCCTTTTTCTTTCACTTTAGGATTAAAAGTCACTTTTAATAATAGATAAGTAACTTATTAATCTAATCTCACTTTAAATACATAACATCTCCTAACTAAGTGACATTAAATAACCCCTTTTGACTCCCTTTTTCTTCACTAACAATCCACAAAAGTCATTTCCAATGCCGAATAGGAGAATCCAAAAATGGAGACATGACACCTCCATCCAAACTCGCGACCCATTGTATTAATCCACCTTGCCCTCGATTCTCCAACCTATGACCCATTTTATCCACCATTCCTTTGCCATTGTATTCTATTGAATTTGGAGTTTGAGTTACTTTCACTTCACTTTCTGTCATTCCCGCCTTGCTCCTTTTCAACCAAATTCACCCTTCCTCTCATTGTAACGGTTAGTGTGTAACAAATAGCTTATTTTCCCTTCTCTCTGTTTGTTGAAAGTAAACCTGGTGCAGTGTGCCACCTTCTTACCGACACACAAGAATGAAGAGATCAAAGAAGAAGGTTGGAGAACCAGAGAAAAAGACAGGCGAATCAAATGGAAACACTCCCTCTATGCTAGATTTGAGCGAGAGTCTTAAAGAATTTTGTGCGGACCTTATAAGTTAGTTGGATGCAAAAATAAACAAATTAAATGAAGGATTAGTGGAGTGCAGTGGAAATTACAACAACATGAGAATCGAGCTCGAAGCAATAACGGATATAAGTATACGCTCCAATAATTCAAATTCACATTGGATGCCTCCCCGATTACACTACTCGTCCAACATGGGGACATATAATAATGGCATGGCCAAGGCGAAAATTATTGTTCTAGAATTTGATGGATCAAACGCAGGAGAAGCAACAAAATGGGTAAATAAAATCGAACAATACTTCAGGTTTTACCACATTTCTGATGATGAAGAAAAAATTAATGTCACATCTATACATCTGAATGAATTTGCGTATGATTGGTTCCTATGGTAGAGAGAAAAATCCAAATCTCTAGCAAGAAACTGGGATGTATTAAAAAATAACTTCTTCCTATGTTTTCTCGACACAAAAGAAAAGGTTTTTTTTTTTCTTCTAAACTCACCCAATTACAATAGTTCGGTACAATGGAAGAATATTTTTAGGATCTACATGTGCTAGCCACTAGTGTCCCTATTATATCATAATATTGAATGCTTCAAATAGCCTTATCAGGGTTGAAGGAAAATATCCGAAATGATCTCGAATTACTTGACATTAAGGATATTGAGCAAGCTTGTGAGAAATCCAAAATCATTGAAAAGAAACTTAAAGCATATAAAAATTCATTATGGCACTCACTCGAAGACTCTAACTCCAAATATATTCCCCCTCACAAAATGACATCACCAATAGACACAAGATAAGATAAGGACCAATGTTTTAAATGTAACACACCCAATTGGAAACTGGGCCATAAGTGCAAAGACAAAATGTTTTTGCATTGAGAAATAGACAATGGTGACAATGACAAGGATGAGGAAGTAGGGGACATATCTTCATCTGATGAGGAAACAAATAATAGAGACACAAAAAATTCCCATGAGTTAGGAAATCAAAATGCAAGTCTGACATTCTTTGTCACAACAATGACGGGTATTTCTCAACCCCAAACTCTTAAAGTTTATGACTATGTTAATAAAACTAAAGTAACAATGCTCATAGATATTGGCATTTCACATAACTTTATATATACGAAGATATAAAGGAAATTAAACATATTCATTTATCCTACCTCTGAATTTCAAGTCTCCATCCAGGGAAATGGGACTACTTCATGTGATGGGAAATGCCACAAGGTAGATGTATCCATGGATGACTACAAATTAAAATCTCCTATGTATGTTATTAGAGGGGTAGGCCCCAATGGTTAGCCACACTTGGTACTGTTGGATTAAAGTTATAAGAGAAATTTATAAGATTTTATGAAAATGGGGAAAAGTACAAATTAAAAAGAATTAACTATCCTTCTCCACAAATCGTCTCGTCTAATAGGATGGAAAAAATGATTAAAAGGGGCCCCAAGATTATTTCTTACACTGCTATGCAATAGAGGGAACTACTAATGAGAACACAAATGACGATCCTAACAAATTAGAAAAAATTCTTGGAAAATATAACACCGTTTTTTAGGAACCTTATCGTGGGATTCCTCCACCTTGTTCTAGAGACCACATCATAGAATTGATCCCTGGGTCTGCCCCAATTAGAAAAAAATCTCATACGCAGTCACACCAACATAAGACAAAAATTGAACATTTTCTTCAAGAATTATTGGACTGCAGTGTTATTACACAAAGCAAGAGTCCTTACTCATCTCCAGTCATACTTGTTAGTTAAAAAGGATGGATAATATAGACTATGTATTGATTATCGAGCGTTGAGAAAAATTACGATAAAGTATAAATTTCCAATTCCAATTGTGGATGAGTTATTGAATGAGCTCCATGGTGCTAAATATTTCTCCAAGCTAGACCTAAAATTAGGGTATTACAAAATAATAATTCGAGAGTAAGACATTACACAACCGCTTTCTGTACCCATGAAGGGTTGTACAAATTTCAGGTCATGCCAATTGATTTATCCAATGCTCCTGCTATCTTCCAAGCAATAATGAATGATTTATTTCATTCATACCTACAGAAGTTCGTACTTTTCTTCTTTGATGATATCCTTGTTTATAACAAGAACCATAACTCACACCTTAAGCACATAGAGACAATATTAAAACTCCTTCAAGAGAATAAGTTCTATGTTAACAAATCTAAATGCATCTTTGGAGAAAAGGAGATAGTATTTTTGGGACATGTCGTATTAGATTAAGGAATCAAGGTGGATCCGAATAAGATTATGGTATTTAATGAGTGGCCTAGCCCAAAATAAATCACATCATTTTGATGATTCCTTGGTCTCATCGGGTACTACAAAAGATTTGTTTGAAAGCATGCGTAAATTGTGGCCCCATTAACAACACTATTGAAAAAAGATGTTTTTAAATGGAATGATGAGGCTGAAGCTTGTTTTATAAGGTTGAAGCTCTTAATGACATCCACCTTGGTTTTGACATCACCAAATTTATCCAAAACCTTTGTCCTTGAACGTGATGCTTCAAGAACATGATTAGGTGCCATAATTATGTAAGATAATCATCCCATCACATTCAAAAGTAAAAAATTCAAACCAAGGGAGAAAACAAAATCAATATATGACAAAGAAATGTTGGCAATTATGCATGCCTTGGTTAAATGGAAACAATAGTTGTTGGGACAAAATTTCTCATGAAAATAGATCACACTAGCTTGAAGTATTTTCTAACTCAAAATAACCTTTAATCAGAGCAACAAAAATGGGTGAGAAAAATCTAGGTCTTTCACTTCGATATTCTTTATAAAAAAGGAAGGGAGAATTTGGTTGTAGATGGGTTATCAAGGAAAATTAATAGTGACGCTACACTATGCAATATTTCCATCATCATTCCCAAATCGATCTTAGAAGTTCAAACTGAGTATGTAAAAATCCAAAGATAAGGAAGCTAATAGAGGAAGTTTAAAGCAACCCAACAACAAATCCTAAATTCACTTGTGAGAATGACATACTGTGGTACAAACACAGGATATTCTTACCCCAGTCTTCCAAGTTCAAACTCAAAGTTTTGAAAGAAAATCATGATTCTTCGATAGAAGGCCATGTGGGGTTTTTCAAAACTTGCCACAATATACGCCAGTCTTTCTTTTGGAAGGGTATGTGGTCCAACATTCATAAATATTTGGCAGAATGCGATACTCATCAATGACAAAATTTTGAAACAATCGCTTCTCCAGGTCTTCTTCAACCCCTTCATGTTCCATTCCAAAAATGGTTTGAAATATCTATGGACTTTACTACTGGTATTCCCACCTTTGAAGCAAAAGGTGCTATATTTTTAATAATAGATAGACTAACCAAATATGCCCACTTTGTTGGGATTTCTTCAAAAGCCAAGGCTATCCAAGTTGTTGATAACTATTTTAAAAATATTTTTAAGATTCATGGATTTCCTAAGGTTATTGTAAGCGATAGGGATCCCAAGTTCACTAGCAACTTTTGGAAATAACTATTTCACCAAGTTGGGACATCCTTAACCATGAGTACTTCATACCATCCCCAAACAAATGGCCATACTAAAGTGGTTAATAAATTCCTTGAAGGGTATCTAAGGAATTTTTTGAATGATTGTTAGACACAATGGATTAATTGGTTACAACTTGCAGAATGGTGGTACAATAGTACATATCATACCTCAACAACATTGTCCTCATTTGAAGCCCTATATGGCTATCCGCCTCCTTCAATTAAGGAATATGTTATCAATTCCAAAGTCCCTGCCGTGAAAGGCTATCTAACTACATCAGATGAAATTTTACACACTCTTAAAGCTCACCTCAAACAAGCAAGGAACCGAATCAAACAACAAGTTGAAAAAAGAAGAACCGATGAAGAATTTATGACAGGAGATTGGGTGTTTGTTCTACTACAACCTTACAAACAAAGTTCTCTTAAAATTACAAGAAACACAAATTGGTTCCTAAATTTTATGGACCCTATTAGATTCAAAAGAGAATTGGTCAAGTTGTTTACACCCTTGATATTCCAATTAAAGGGAAGTTGCATGACATTTTCCATGTTTTCTTTTTGAAGAAAAAGATGGGCCCTACCGTCCACATACAAACAAAATTTCCTCTTTTAGATTAAGAAGGAAAGTTGATTCTATTTTCTGAAGGTATCTTAGAAGTACGAACCAAATTCATGCATTCTAGAAAAGTTAATGAGTATCCGATCAAATGGAAAAACTTACCAGAAGATGAAACTACTTGGGAAAATGAGGGGTTTAGATCCAAGCATTCATCTTTGCCCATGCTTCGAGGACGAATCCTTTCAGGAAGGGATGGCTTGTAATATACTTTATTATATTACGTTTAAATTAATTAAACTATTAATGTAAAGTCACATTCAATTGTTTAAAAGACACGACTTAATCATTTATATGTATTTATACACATTGTTGTAATCATAATGAGCAACGAATTAGGGATAACCCCAATTGCTACACGACTTGGGTCTTCATATTTGTTCGTTTGTTCGGGATAACCCCAATTTATACACACACAGATAGTCTAACTTCAATATATTTCATTCGCTGAGCCGGAAAAACTATGGGCAAAAACCAACCCAGTCATTTAAGAGCCCCCTTGCTCGGTCCTATCCCTTTGTCTAGTACTTCCAACTATTCTAACAAGGCTCCTGTTGCACGTCTTCTTACAATGCTTGGTTCTATGAGTTCATATTTTCCCTTGCTCCACCTAAGAACACATCCATCATCGTGCGGTCGATGAAGACATACCCATAGTGAACTTGAGGTCCCGTTGGGTGCATGCATCGAGATAGAAGGGAAAATATATATACTAAAAGCATGGGTGGATTTCTGCATTCCTTAATTTAGTCTAAACGGGGGATAGTAGCTATGCTCCTTGGGTAAAGAAGGATTGTTTGTCCTGGGCATATTGACTAACTTGAAATAATCTAGGTGTCCCGTTCTAAATAAAGGAGGTAAAGGCTAAATTACAAAAATACTAGCTTCTCGGTTCTGGTGGCAGTGAAGTGAATATGTCCTCCTCTCTTTCTAAAGAGTGGCTTTGTGCTCCTAAAAAATCTGGCTCTCCATAATTTTGGAGTGGCCTTATGACACCTAAGGTGTTTAATTGTTGGAAAGGTTGGGGAATAGTTGGAGTGTTGGTTCCCCCTGAGACGAGTAAAGGTAGTAAAAAGGCGTTCTAGGGACTAAATATTGAATATATGTTATATATATATACAATGTTAAACTTTCATAGTCTATATTGTATTGCAACTCATCACATAGAGTTTCCAGAGAGGAGAATTTGTTGGAGAGATCTACTCCTTGAGTGGTTGTTATGACCCAAAGGGAGAATATACAGGGTTAAATGTATATGATATGACCCTAAGAGAGGTAATATATGGGGTTAAATGTACATGTAATGTGTAAATAAATATGTAATAGGGTCGACCTAATAGTAAATGGGCCTCATGTGTAGGTGTGAATAGGTATATATAGAGATCATGTATTCATTATTGTAGACATGTGAATTGAGATTTATGAATGTATTTGGTTATTTGGAGGAGGTTATCCTATTATTTAAGGAGTTATTGTGTAACTTATCTATTTTGGAGTTGTGCTCCATGCTCACATTGTTGTACATGGTGTGTACTTCTATTCTGTTATGATATTTTAAGTAGTTGGTTCATTTCATTTAGTATCAAAGCATTGATCTTAGGGTTTTGCTTCCTCAAGAAAGTCATCTTGGAATTTTTGCTATAAATGTTTTCAGGGACACTCTAGATAGAGAAACTTGGAGTTTGTTTAGAAGACATAGGGAGGTACCTTTGGTACAAATTTCAGATTTTGGGGAGTTAAAATTTCAAGTTTATATTCTATGGAAGATAGGGTTTTTGACTAGTCCTATAAATAGTATCAAATAGGTGTTCCGAGTAAAATAGTCATATATTATTCAAAGAGGATCCAAATTACCTAAGACTAGTTGCATTGGAAAGAGGACATTCCATAATATTTTGGGTACAAATTTCAAAACTAGTTATCCAATATTGGATGTGTGGCATTCTGTACAAGTTCGCTTTCCAGAACAATCCAAATATCAACAAGGTTTGAGAAAGTTACCATAACTCTCACTTGGCACATCAAATTTTGGCCAGACCCATGGGATTGTAGAGAAGACATATCGGAGTAATACAGGTCAAAATTTAGGACACAGAAGGGCCAAAATTTCAGAAATACATCAGATGGAAGGTCAACCAGGAGGGCAAACTCCAAATTAGGGTTTCAAAGGTATGCTTACTTAAAACTATCATAACTTTTGATCGGGATGTCCAATTGAGTTGATTCAAAATCCATTGGAAAGAGACAAAATATAATATTATTTTGGAAAATTGATTATAACTATTTGAGATCATTATTACTAATATATTAAGATTATAAGTTGAGGTTTGGGTTAGACCTCAATTAAGAATTAATGGAAATAACTAAATTTACAAGAGATGAAGATAAAAATGAAATCAATATCATGGAATGGTTGAGGATGGTAAAATAAAATTGTAAGACTCCTTTCCAGGAAAGCCTTAAGTTTGATGGTGAATCTTTCAAATGGTGTTATAGCCTTGATGAAGGAATTGGATTCTCCCTCTCATGGGAAAAAATTTGAAAAACTCTTCTCAAATAAATAGATCAAGGATAAAAAAATGGAGGAGATGCATAAAATTCAAGTGGAACTAAAGGAATCAAAAGAAAATGTATCCAAATTGAAAAAATATAATGAAGAGCTAAGAAAATATATTACAAAGAAAAATGACGAGTTCGTCAAGATGCAATCCCTTAATGAATCACTCCTTAAGGAGGTTAAGAACTTAAATAAAGAAAAGAGTAGTGAAGCAAAGTGGGAAAATGATGATTCAAGGGAAGAATTGAAAAATAAATATGAAGATATATATTTAAATTACAAAACCATAATAAAAAACTATTAGACAAGTTCAAGAGATTGAAAGAAGGAAATAAGAATTAACAAAATCAATAAGAAACAAGGATCTTGGATGAAGAATCTAACAAAAGACTGGAAGAGGAAATTTACAAGAAGGTTGAGGAATCCCTAAATACTGATGAGGTAAAATTAGAAATGCAAGCCATAATTGAAGAAGGATGTCAGGATTTGATAAATGGGGAAACATTACAACTTCAAAAGGAGAAAGAAGACAAGATTCAAGAAGGTCATCAAAAGATACTTAAAGAAGTTCAACTTCATTTAGATGATGTACATGAAAAATATGATGGTATTATATCCAAGGATAGAGTAATCAAAGACCAATCAAAGAAGATAGATGATTCCATTGTCTATGAAAATAAGATAGATGAAAGGGGTGTGCAGAATGAAGAAAAATTGTCAAATGTGAAACCATATTGATACCCTCATCACCAGGAAATATTTCAAGGAAGACAAGAAGATCAATATTAGCATGATCAAGGAAGAATATGGAATACTCTTAAATATTCATGGAATATGGCATCAAAAAACTATTATTCAACAAGATATTACCAACATAGACTACAAATTGGAGAAGCTTCAACAACAATACATGGAATCAATGGAAATAAAATTATGCAACAACCAACCACCAAGGATTATGACCGAAAAGAATTGATTTTGGATGGATGGATCATCACTGATGGAAAGAATAAATCATAAACATAAGAAAATCATTTTACTTGGTTTCATCACATGTGAAGCCTTTAATTGCAAAGCTTTGAGAACAAAGCTTTTTGGAGGGTACTATGTTATGACCCAAAGGGGGAATATATAGGGTTAAATGTATATGATATTACCCCAAGGGGGGGCATATATGGGGCTAAATGTACATGTAATGTGCAAATATACATGTAATAGGGTCAAACTAATAGTAAAGGGGCCTCATGTGTAGGTGTGAATAGGTATATATAGAGATCATGTATTCATTATTGTAAACACGTGAATTGAGATTTATAAATGTATTTGGTACTTTGGAGGAGGCTCTCCTATTATTTAAGGAGTTATTGTGTAACTTATCTATCTTGGAGTTGTTCTCCATGCTCACATTGTTGTACATGGTGTATACTTTTGTTTTGTTATGATATTTTAAGCAATTGGTTCATTATAGTGGTAGCCATAGAGATGTGGCTCCACAAAAAAAAGTTATGACCTACAACTAGGTCTTACCCACAATATGGAAGCTTCAGTAAACACATGGCTACTCTATAATCCTGCAATGAGGCTATCCCAATATCCTATCAAGTTGTCCCTACTCAAAATTCAAGGTATTCATTTCATAAGTGAGTAGAATACTTCTCTCAAACCCCCTTCATGTAACTAAAGTTCTTTGATCATTTGTCTCCCCTGTAAACACATAAATAATATATATGAATTTCTAATCAGGATTAATCAGATTATAACTCTCTGTCATCTCTCTATCTCCCATCAAATCCTTCTCTGGATCGATTCTGCAATATCTCTCCTTATAACCCTTAATCTTCATTTTCTAGACCAAATATTAACTTAACACCGTCGATCACACTTTTGGATTGACTTATTTTATATCGTCACTTGTTTTTTGTCACAATATGATGGGTAGGGCGCTAACTCTAGTCATAATTTCAATAATGGTACCAACTTCTAAAACCTAGCCCAAGGAACTCACCTTCTCTTATGCTACTGAATGCTCGAAGCATGACTTCACAAAATGGTCGTGACCAAATACTACTCCATAAGGCGCTCTTACCTTTTCTCCATATAAACCTGAGCTCATGACCCATTCTCATTTGACCTTTCCTAGTCCATTAAATCCATCGACAGTTGTTGTAAATCCTTTGACCAGATTCAATGATCTTGATTCTTTCTCACTTTGAAACTTCATACACTTTTTAGGATCAGGATCCAATGATCTACACTTACTCACAAATATCCGAAGTGGTTTACAATACCGCTGAGGGGAAATGCAAAGTGGTGAGGATTCAACACGTGCTCCTTTCGATACCACCAGTTTTTTCTTAGGCAAATCTACCTCGAAATTAACCCTTGCACACTTCCAAATGCGAGAAGATATCCACCCTTCGATCTCCGCTTCCTTTCAATATTCCAACCGTCATACTTCTTCCACACTTGGACTATTCACTTACACCATCATTCATATCTATGACCTTGGATCAATGTTGACTCGATCCAATGACCTTCAATAATTGAATCTCGAGTGACATGGACTTCTCCCAACTCTTAATCTGATGGTCCAAAGTCAATCTTCCTTGAATCGATGGCTCTTGTAGCTTGATTTAGACATATGATGGTCACAATTTCCTTCCTTTTGGTTTATACCTGCAACAAGGATTGGATCATCGATCCTTACAACGTTCAATGATCATTATATCAGTTTCATGGTTCTATCTATCCTGAGATCATCTTCTCCAGAGAGTTCCCTCAACTGGACTTTTTCCCTTTAGATTCGATCATTAACCTGCAACGAACAACCTCAATGCCATGTACATAGACTTATAACAATCACAAATTAATCATCAGGGGGTTTCAACAATCAATCTTACTCGAAATAGAGTATCTTTTCTTAACTAACCCAAATACACACAACTATACATAGGTTTACATAAGGCATCTCAATGCCTTCTTGGCATGATTTTCCTTCAATAGGCCTATCTCTCTCTTCCTGGGACGATTTCCTCACTAGATGGCCAACCTCATATGTCATTTAGGCTTACAATTATTTATGCAAAAGGATCATGAACTAGAATTAGTTTAGATCTACAATATTCTCAACAACAAACCCTAAGGATCTTTTAGATTCATTATATCCTCTTGAGATCTATTATGTTCCTAAGATCTCTCTCATGTTCTCATACATTCGATACCATTCACAATTCAATCCTCACTATCATTAACAAACCCTGTTCTATCTTTCTCTACTAGAAATAAATAAAACATAGGAATTTTACAAATATTTTAACTAGGGAACCCACTCCCTTTATAAAAATGAAGACCCCCCCAAGTCTTTTCAAAATGGTGATTTTGTGGAGGTAAGATGCTCCTACATTAAAAATGTTATTGGAGAGTGGTACCAATGTGATCAACATTGCGTCCAAGGTCTTTTGAGATAGATTCTTGGTAATTGCATGGGCAAGTCCACCAAAAATACTTACTAGAGAGTGGTACCATGGAGATCAGCTTAGTGTAAGGATTCTGTTGAGATAAGTCTCAAATAAAGGTGTAGGAAGGACCCCCATTTTTTTTAAGCTACTCCTTTTGGAGTTGTACTACCCCCTTGAATATTACAACGTTGACATAATTCCCAAATTCTCAATACCACAATTTATGTAGGAATTTCATAGACTAGCAATAGAAAATAGGCTTTCCGATATCTTGAGGGCAAGGGGGTGCTGGGTGCTATATCTCTATAATATACATGCAAGGTCCAACAATAGTACTTGACCTAATCTCTCAAGGTACCAACTAAGGAAGCTCGATCATACCCTTGGTCATACTACCCGATTACCCAAGTACTAGAAAGTAATCTTCATGGGTGTTGTTCTCGGTGCACTATAGTAACAATATGGTCAATTGTTTTATCTAAATATGGTTTCAGGTAAGCTAGGGAACTTCCTATATACTTGAGGGTACATGGAAGTGAAATTCCACTTACATGTGTTGTATGATGTAATACTACTTGAAGGGGCACCAACATGTGTTACAAGGGTGTCCAAGGAGGTGAAATTGCTTGTATTTCTTGTGTGTATTCTTCGCCAATCATAGATTTACCCTCTAAATGACAGATCATTATGTTATTTATAGATGTTAGAATACATCTCTACTCTAAAAAAATTAAAAATCTTATCTCATGGAAGTGATCTAATACTGCTTATGGTGTTCTTTATTAGTAAAATAGAATATTCAGAGCAAAAATAACATAATATAGAAAGATTAAGAGAAAAAATGATAGATTATAACAACAATAGGAAATTGTAGAAGAACCAAAATACCATAAATACCAATACCTTTATTGATGAAAGCAATATTCACTTCCCTCTTCAAGGGGGCAACCTCCAAATGAGCAGAACTCTAATTACAATATTTTTCACATGACATCTTATTACCTTGCTTCTACTTCTTTATATAGTTTCTATCTAACCTCTCAAGAACTTTCTAGTGAAGACACTTTCTTGTAGGCAAAACCTTCTAGTAACCCTTATTACAATTGTTGCTTTCAATATATATCTACTACATGGGCCTTATTCAATAGAGATGACCTTAATACATAACAACCTATCTATAAGGGGGTTAGAGTAGGACCCTAACAAACCTTCAATATAGCTTTCAACTCAACGTTCAAGACCATGTCAAATTGAGATTCACTAAATCCATCTTTGTAAATTAGGCCTTATAAACATGAACAAGGTGAGGCTTACATAGTTGTTTATTAGCTTGAGCTACGTTGAGAAATCTATTCAAGAAGACATAATTAATTCATACAAAGATATTAAATTACAAGGTCCCAAACATTGAATTCTCCTACAATAAAGGGGGAGTTATTATTGATTAATTAGTGTAATAGAAAACACAAAGTATTTTTTGGAATTCAAGGAATTGCATAAATAATTTTTACATACCATTTACAAAACATCATTTCTTGTGTAGGAGTGCTTAGAAATGTTCATACAATGCTAAACACAAGGAACATTTCTCTCCTCATATTTGGATGCACTAACATGGTGATAATCCCAACAAGCTGCAACATGATTCCAGTTAAGTCTCTTCGAGATGAAATATATCTATCCACGAGAATGATTACTAGGAACAAAATTACAAGCATGGGGCTATCTTTCCAGTGCACATGCAAAAACAAGAACAAAATGACATCAACACTTGCAATGGAATTAAAGTTTCAAAAAGATAAAGATCAATCCATCGTTTGTAGAATTACGGAAAGGGTCCAAGGAAGACCTCAATAATCCAATCTACCACAACTCTCATAATGTGATTTATGTTAGTTTGATGAGACATGTAGTTTGTAGGCACACAACTAAGGACTTTCCATGAGTTCCAACTATTAGTTATTTGCAGGCACTTACGATATTTTGCATGTGAACCAGATCCAATATTGGGTACAAGTTTAAGCCCTCAAAACTACACTCATCTAAGAATTTGAATGTGAAATAAATATGTCAACCAACATTAAAAAAAATAATCTTGATTATGATCTACTAATTCAATAAACAAAATAATAAGATCTAAGAGGCCAAAAGGACTACTCAACCCATACCATTCTCTCATGTTATTACATAAACCTAAGGCTCTAGATATCGATAAGTGAATCCCTATAAATTTCTCATTCTTAAGATATGGAGCACTTTTATAGTATTCTTATGGGTCATATTGCATTGTTGTTTCCTTTTCCTACAAGAAGAAGCTACAACAATCAAAGAATATAAAAACATGTGATATCAACACTTGAATTGGGGGTATATCAAAAGAAATCGCATGCATGAAGAGGAAACAATTTGCACACTACAAAATTATAATAATTGGATATATAGCAATTGGTATCTCCAGAGTCTCACTTTAGAAAACCCTATGCTGCATGGGAGCTCCCCCCTCCAAGCACTTCACTCCCCAATCATGCTCCCAAAGGGAGTGTTCAGAAAGTGCCTTTGGAAGCGTGCTCTCTTCAAAAACAAATCGCTCCTTGCCAATTTTGGGAATGCTTAGGGAGTGTCTCTCTCGAAGCACTCCCTAAGCGAGGATAAATTAGAAGATTTTGTGTTTGGGAACCAAGTCAAGGTTCCAAATGGTTTCAATAGGCATGTCTAGGGTTTTTTAGGATTAAAACACTCACTCACTCCATTTTTCTCTCATTCTATTCCTCATTTCACTCATCTTTGCTAGGAGGGTTTTGAGTGGGCTTCTTGCTAGTTCTTGAGGAGATTGAAGGGAGATTGAAGGATGCTATAGGAATATTGTGTTGATATTATGGTAGATGTGGGAGGTATTAACCTCCATGTGTAACCTTTGACAAGAATAAAATATTCCGGGAAGCAAGATAAACCCTAAAATGTTGGATAATAACCCTAGGAGACAAGTCGACTTAAGAGAATATTTACTATTGAGTTATTAACCTCCATAAAGAGAAGTCAGCCTAGTCAAGTGAGATAGAGCAATATAAATAGAGGGTGCTAGAGCTCATTTGTCACTCTCACTCTCACAACTACATAAGGATTAGTGGTGCACAAGTTTGGAGAGGGAGTGCAACTACAGTTGTTGCAACTGGCATTCTTGGTTATGGTTTGTACTTTCTCTTGATTATGGTTTGGACTTTCTCTTGCTATGGTTTGGAATTTCTGCTTGGTTTCTGGTTATTCTTGCTTGGTGTGCTATCCTTGGACAAAGGTGTGCTAGCCTTGGTTGGGTATTAGTCTGCTATTGGAATTATTCTGTCTTTCAAGGTTAAGGTGCTCGGGGGTGGCCTTTGTGCCTATGGTTGGGTGACAATATTGCTATATTTTCTATGGAAAAATGAGCACATCCCTTTATTTATAAAAGGTTATGGGCCCACACTATCTTTAAACAATATAACCACTGGAATATAGATTGGGAAGTTATTTGTTAATCTCATTATGGCACTAGTTACAATTGCAACTAGGTTTTCTGATTATGCAGCTGCAACAAACCCTAACACTTGTGTTCTAGCACTTCTGGTGAAGGATTTGACCTAATTCCTTGACATCCTAGTGTGCCCTAGCCTAGCGCATCTCTTGGTACTCTCAACCAACATAAATGTCAGTTTTGAATCCTTGGTCAAAGTCAAAGTCAAAGGATGACTAGTCAAAGTCAAAGGTTGACTAGTCAAAGTCAAAGTCAAAGGTTGACTTCTGGTCAAATTGATTTTGTGTTGAAATTTTAGAGTTTCTAGCTTGTTCTAATCATTAAATCTTATGATTGAGTTTCTAATCTCTTCTTGTCAAGATGGTATCTAGTTTCGGATTGGAAGACAAGTTGGATGATGCTACAAGGTTTCAAAGGTATGCACTTGTATATGCTATCTAAGTTATATCATCTAGCAAAACATGAGTGTGTTTGCAGGGAAAGTACTAGAGATCTTGTCCAAGATGTAATATTGGATTCAGTGCATTCAGAAGAACAAGTGCACCCTCCATAGCAGTTAAGGCTTCAGGTTCCAGGTTTGATTAAATTGTTAAGCTTCAAATTTGTGTATATCAAAGGTGATAGTTACTACATTACAAATTGTGAAAGTAGTATTTGAAAGATTATATTATTGCTAGGTGCAATGAATACTCGACTGCATATGAATACTATTGATATAGATGCTTATTGTATTTGTTCTCAAATTCAACTAATATCTCCTCTAGATAGATATTCCTGTTTGTTCTTGTTGCTCTTGTTCCGGGCAGGTACCCTTGTGAAATATATTTGACGAACAATCCTTGTAGAAGATTTCATAGAAAAAGTTTATAAGGATGACACAACTGCCATATGGGCAGCAATAATAACATATATAAAAAAAATTAAAGAGACTCAGAAGAGTCAGACTCGAAGGAAGTCATAAATCAAAAGGAAACCATAATAGGTTTGTGACATTTTGTAGAAAGCAAAGAGAAGATGCATCAGACGAAAGCATGGACTCTCTCAGATGGAGGGAGATGATCACAAAATTCCAAAAGAAGAGCATGCATATTGCTCATTCATGCATGATGTTGGGATTATGAGGGAGCTAGTCCCCAATTATACGATCCATTGAAGAATCAATGAATACCATGAAGTATCTGTCCATGTTCTTCATTGGAGGTATCAACCATGATAAACATCACGTGTTCAATTTGACTTTGGAAGAAGTCTTCTTCGAAAAGAAGTCTTGAATATCCTTGGTTGTCCATCTACATTTATTTTCCTATGGTGGAATATTGGAGCCTTCAGGAAAGAAGGGCATGTAATTTGTAGAATATTCCATGGACTCCAACATTGACGATAAACATGAGGAAGAATATGAAGATTACAAGAAAGAAAGAAAATTCAGAACAACCAATTGAACCAGTTTGAACCCACTAGAAGCAGTCAAGCAGAAGGAATGGAAGGGAGTTGTGATGAAGAACAATTTACAACATACTTAAGCATTGACAGATACAAGGCGAGACTCAGGGCTAGAGGGTTCCCCCAGTAGGAGGGAGAAGACTATGATGACAACTTGTTCTAGTAACCATATATACCTCTACTTGAGCCATTATATCTCCCGCAACATCCATGGGTTGGAGTTTACATCATATGAATGTAAAGACTTTTCTTCTCAACAGAGTAATGAAGAAGAAGTGTATGTAGAGCAACCTCAAGGTTTTAAGGTATACAAGAAAGAGACCCTTGTATGCAGATGGAAGAAGACCTTGTATGGATTCAAGGAAATTTGGTGCAGAGCCTCTCATGTATAGCAAAAGCATGGTGAACACGTCCTATGACAGAGGAAGTATATTTGAAATGGTTCTTTAGAATTCCAGGATGATGGATTGCAAATCCATGGAAAACTCCCATGATAACATATCTGAAGAAATTGAGAGAATTTGATCCAGTAGACCCGTCTCTGTATCGATAATTGATTGGCTCGTTAATGTATTTGGAGAATACTCAACTGGATATTTGTCTTGTGGGACGTTTGAGTTATGATATACAACTGCATGGATTTATCGATTCAGATTAGGCATGGAGTGCAGATGACAAAAGAAAGTTCTACTTGGATATGTTTCAGTTTGAGGTTTTCCACGATGTTGTGGGATAGAAAGAAACATAAGTCTACTGCATTCAACACTGCAGAAGCAGAGTATATTACAGTTTGTGATGCTTGTACAAAAGAAACGTGGCTCCATAAGTTGTTTTGGACTGTCCGATTAGGTGCCAAATTCGATCGTGATATATTGTGATGATCTGAGATATGTGAAGCTTTCAAAGAACCCAGTGTTCCATGACATGACGAAGCACATTGAGATCAAGAATTATACTCTCCATGATAAAGTCTAGAGGGGAGAAGTGGTTCTCTAGTATATCTCCATAGATGAGCAGATGACAAATATTTTGGTAAAGCCTCTATCCAAGATGAAAATATTGCGTACTTAAGGGACAAGCTAGGGCTCATGGAGACGACTTCCTTATTGAAAAAAGAAGAGATTACTCCCAAGTTGGGAGGGAGCAATGATATGTTATTGATTTATGGGTAGTGATTTTCCAGTTCATAAAATGGTCTAGGTTGGGCATTGGCCTTCCAGTTTGGAAAGTGGCCCAATATTTATAACAGACATGCATTTTCCTGTTCGGAAAATGGTCCATATTGAACAATCATTTTCGTAATGAAAATGGTCCGATAGATTGTTGATATACCATACACATCGATTCCCCTTGTGGCTAGTGTGGGGGAATGGTCTAGGACAATCATTCTTCTTGGAAGTCACTCTGAGTAGTGGTCAAGTAGAATGGTCCACCTTGTCGGGCAGTCATTCTTTCAAAGTTTACAATAGTATACAGTTTTGAAGAATGGTCCATTTTGGAGGTTGGTGCAAGACAATCATTTCCATAGGAAATGGTCCGAACAATCATTCCTTAGGAAAAAATCATTCTCTCTAGGTTGCACTGTGATTAGTGCTGGAGGAATGGCCCAATTAGGTGAATGGTCTAGGTTCAACAATCAGGGACAAGCATTCCGTAGGGCAGACTCATTCTCTCCAGGTTGCACTATGATTAGTGCCGGAGGAATGGCCCAGTTAGGTGAATGGTCCAGGCTCAGAAATCAGGGACAGTTATTCTTCTATGCTTGGGAAGAATAGTTCAGATAGCCCATGGTTGATGTTTTACTTTTTGAGGGCAGATGCTCTTCTAGATATCACATATATGAGTGGAAGAATGGCCCAAATGACTCAGTTTGTATCATGATATTGTTATGCAGGTTGATATCATATGATATGATTGCTATAGAGACTGTATGTCTCTGGACAATAGTTGTATGCTATTGTGGTGGATGTGTTCCATTGGTTGTGACTACGTGTCACTGGTTAGTAGCCGTGTGCTACTAGGTGTGGTTATGTAACACTGGATAATAGTTGTGTACTACTATGGATATACACAATTGTGCTCTATTGAATGACATTGTTCTGATTGACATGGAGACTACCGCTAGAGTTGGAGATGATTGCCAGCTAGATGGATAGTCAGTGTGTTGATGGGCATACATTCTCCAGGCGGAGAATGATCCAGGAAGGACTGATTACTGGTAGACAGACATTCTCCCTATGGAGAATGGTCCAGGTTGACAGATTGTTGATGTACTATGAACAACTATTCTTCTAGGACATATGTTCGTATTAGAAGAATGGTCCATCTCCCCGATTTCATAGTAGTGACCAGAGTGGAGAGTTTACAATAGTGGTTGGAGGGAAAATGGTCCAGGATAATCATTCTTCTAGGACGTATGTCCGGATTAGAAGAATAGTCCTTATAGCTCATGGCGTGGCTTCCAACATCTGTTGGAACAATTATTCTTCTAGGACATATGTCCAGATTAGAGGAATGGTTCTTGTATCACTCTGTGGAGTGAGTGACTTATTCAACATCATGATTGATTACTTAGATGGAGTATGGCTTCGAGAGATGATGTAGTTGATGTTGATAGTGATGATGTTGCTCGTAGTTGATCTACGTGATCATGAGATAGCCTGTGTGGATATGATGATGCTACCGGTTGAATGGTCTGTTTGTGCTCAAGACCATTATCTTTAATACCTCCCTAGCTAGGAGGGAGTGTTGATATTATGGTAGCTGCAGGAGGTATTAACTTCCATGTGTAACCTTTGACAAGACTAAAATATTTCGAGAAGCAAGAGAAACCCTAAAACGTTGGATAATAACCCTAGGGGACAAGTCAACTCAAGAGAATATTTAATATTGAGTTATTAGCCTCCAGAAAGAGAAGTTGGCCCAATCAAATGAGATAGAGCAGTATAAATAGAGGGCGTTAGAGCTCATTTTTCACTCTCACTCTCACAATTGCATAAGGACTAGTGGTGCGCAAGTTTGGAGAGGGAGTGCAGCTGCAGCTGCTGCAACTAGCATTCTTGGTTATGGTTTGGAATTTTTGCTTGGTTTTTGGTTATTCTTGCTTGGTGTGCTATCCTTGGAGAAAGGTGCGCTAGCCTTGGTTGGCTATTGGTCTATTACCAGAATTATTCTGTCTGTCAAGGTTAAGGTGCTCGGGGGTGGCCTTTGTGCCTATGGTTGAGTGACAATATTGCTATATTGTCTCTGGAAAAACAAGCACATCCCTTTATTTCTAACAGATTGGAGGGAGATTGAAGAGCTTGGAAGGGGCTGTAGAACTTGGAAGGAAGATTGAAGGCTGCCATAGGGAGATTAGAGAGCTTGGAAGTGAGATTGAAGGCTACCATTTGTGAGAGCTTGGAAGGGAGATTGAAGGATTCCATAGTCATATTCAACCACCATTGGAGAGATAAAGAGCTAGACTCTAAATCCCATCCTTTTCTTTTTTCTTTTTTAAATTTCCATGTGTTGTAAACTAATATATTATGCTATGTTGAATATTTGAATGTTCTCTTCTCCTACTCTTTCCCATTTCTCCTCCATTTGATTGCAAGCATCAAGTTATTATCAAGATTCAACAAGCATGATGGGTATATGTCAATGTGGTATGTTCTTTTGGTTCCATTTATTATGATGGTGGTGTTGGGAGCCGAAAGATGTCAAAATATCCATGATAGTGAGGAAGAAATAGAAGTAGACAACACATACCATGGAGAGAAGGAATAGATGGAAGGGGACGATGAAAATGAAAATGGTAGCAATGATGCACAAAAACCCAATGAGATATTAACACCCTTGTGGAAGTATGTGACAAGGCTTGGGGGAGGGAAAGGGGGTGGAACCACACAATTTATATGCACCTATTGTCATAAAATTTACACAGGTTCCTATACTCATGTGAAAACGCATCTATGTAGGATTATGCCATGAAATGAAGGTAATACTATAGGCGTCTAAACCTATTTGCAAGTGCCACCCAAAGACATAATCAAATGCCAAAAGGAAGAGGAGGTAGCAAAAAACAAATAAAAAATTCAAGGGTTGAATATGAGAGTTCAAAAAGAATGTTAGTGGTTGATCCCCATCCCTCCACACTGGTGGATTCTCACCTTCACATTTAGGGCATAGAACAATATCGTATTTCCTTGACCAAGGTTGTAGGGATGATGTGGATGCAATTTTTTTCATGTTTCTCTATGCATGTGGTGTACCATTCAATGTTCTTCGCTCACCCTATTGGCATGAAATGGTACAAACCATCAATGGTGCCCCTAAAAGATATAAGAGCCCCGAGTATGAAAAATATAGAACCTTAGGACTTGAAAGGGAAAGAGCCAAAATCCATAGTGCTCTAGGAAAATTTACAAATGCTTCGAACCATTATGGGTTATCAATTGTATCTGATGGTTGGACAAATGTTAACAATAGGCCATTGAAAAATATTCTTGGTGTGTTTGCTAGTGGTGCGGTCTTCCTTTCATCCCATGACTACTCGGATTAGTACAAGATACATATTAATATTGCAAAAGCCTTAAATAAAACCATTCAAGAGATTGAGTCCTATAATGTTATTCAAGTCATCACTGATAATGTAGTTAATTGTAAGGAAATAAGAGAAATCATTGAGGATAGGTACCCCAATATATTTTGGTCAGGGTGTTTGGTTCACATAATGAACCTTTTGATGAATGATATTATTAAAATGAAAGACCATGATTATAGATGGATCGGTGCTTTGTACAAGAGAGAAAATAAGATGACAAAATTTATTACCAATCATACCATGGCCCACTTCATTTTCCACAATCACTCCAAGTTGGAATTACCAAAGATTGCAAAGACCAGTTTTGGTAGTTATTATCTCACCTTCAGGAGCCTTTTGACGGCAAGAGAGGCATTGACTAGTATGGTCTCAAGTGATTCATGGTAGGATCTAAAAGATAGGGCTACATCCGCATGTGAAAAACATGAATTTCAAGAGGTAGAGGACACGATGCTTGATGGTTAATTTTGGCAATAGGTTAGGTATATTATGTGGTTTACCAAACCCATTTACAATATGATTCGGTTTGCAAATACAAATCAATTGGTAATTGAAGAGGTGTATGAGAAAACAGACAATGTGCTAGGCCAAATCAAAGACATTGTTGAGCCGAGGGATGCAATATTGTATGATCATATCCATAAACATATGGTTAAAAGGTGAGATAATCTGAATGTTTCGCTCCATGCCCTTGCATATGTCCTCATACCAAAATATTTTTCTCCATCTTGGTTGGCCCAACCAACACGTGCGCGTGGGGTTAGGAGAAAACCACACACATATCCAGAGGTGAAAATGGGTATATGTTATATTTTGTAGCTCGGAGGTACTTCTACATTTATTGCACCTAGGTAGGATTCCTAGCAAATGTCTCTCTCTAGTGACTTTATAAAGTGAGTTTATAAAGTGATTTTATAAAGTCATGTTGAGTCTTTTAATATTTAATGGGTAAAAGTGACTTTATTATATTTGAATGACTTAAGTGACTTAAGTTATCTCAATGAGGGAAAAAGTCACATCCATCATAAAAGATCAAGGGTCATGGCTGTTACTCATCAATGAATAATAAAAGGAGCACTAAAGGAGAGTTGGGGCACACCTTTTGAGGAGAAGAGGAGGGGAATGTGAAGAGTCACTCATATTCCAAGAGATTCCAACAGAGTTTTTTTTGAGCTGAGAAAAGAGAGGGTTATTGCATCAAGGAAGGTGTGCATTTCAAGGCAAGAGAGGGCACACACTTCGAGGAGAAACTTCAGCACTAATTGCAGGTCGTACAATATAGATATATGGATCATACAACAAGATATTTGCTGGTGGTACAACAGAGGAATGACACAAAAACCGAGACTAAGTTTGGCACGATTTTCTAGGCAACGAGACAGTAAACCTTGGCACAAAAATTGAAGCAACCTTTGGGCACGATTTTCTGGGCACATTTCCGTACAGTTTGTACAACATCAAGCAAAGAAATTGAGGGCTACATTTCACTAAAATTTGGGCACGAATTTCGAGGTGTTTTGGCTCTATTTTTGAGGAAGTTGCTTGGCACAAATCTTGAGATAAGTTTGTGTATTTTTGCTGAATATTTTCTGCTATAAAAATAAAAATTCTCTGAGCTTGATGAGAAGAATACTCTCTTGGACTGGTTTTCCCCTTGTGGGTTTTTCAAGGGGCATTGCCCGAAAATCCTAAGTGTCAAAAGTGGTGATTTTATTTGCTATTCATTTATATTTCCGCTACTATATTTTCAGATTGCTTAGTCACTTGTATTTCTGCTCATAGTTCTAGTAAAATGAATGTCGTTCCATTGCTTTATTGGTGAATAACTATAGGAGGTTGAAATCTAGTGTTGGCTAAGTGTTTGAGATCAGATTTTTTCAACAGTATATGCTTGCATTAGACAAGTTCGTACATAAGGAAGAGGGGTGTGCTCAAGTATGAAGCAAATTGAGCAAGTACATAAGTGAGCATGGAGTCTTCGATAACTTGCATGCAACCAAAGATTGAGATAGGTTGAGTTCTATCTAATGGTGGAACATGTATGGTTCTTATACCACATATCTGCATAAATTGGTGGTGAGGGTGCTTTTTCAGTTGGTTAACACTTCTTCCGCAAAGAGGTGTGTTGGAGCACCTATAGCTTCATCCATAGCGTAAAGAGAAACACCTTGAATGTAGACCGGGTAGAAAGCTTGGTTTTATGTGCATTACAAATTGAGGTTGTTGTCCCATTATTGTGATGTAGTGAAGAATGATAATTGTAAAAGAGATGTGACTTAGGACAACAATCCAGAGTAGACTAATTTGGAGGATGGAGCCATAATTTTAAAGCGCTTGGAAATTGAACTTTTGGGTGATCATATTCATGGAGCAGACATGCCACCCCCATCCACTAGTAGGTTTCCAGATGCAAAAGTTTTGCCTTTATCTTCACAACATCTAGCGTTACTTGGGGGCCATGCAACTGCTAGTCGTGTTCCACGAACACTTCCACTTACTCCTGCTCCTCTTCTTCATAGATCACGAGAATCGTGGCAAGAGGAAAGCTTAGTGCATAATACTATATACTAGATCTCTTTTTATTTTTCATGTTTAGAAGTAATCTCTAGAACTTAGTACTTTGTCTTTATTATGGCTTATTTTGTAAACAATGACATTATATGACAATTTACCTTTCAAGTTTGAACTATTGACTGAATTTTACAACTCTTTGGTAATGAATATGATGCTCTAGAGTCTATTTCATTTTGTGGTTGATGTTGTCTGTTACAATTTGTTGATGACAAATTTATATGATTGATGTTATATGTGTACTAAATGATTGATGCTTTAATGATTATCACCAATCCAATAGGTAAATGATCTTAATTCTACGTTTTCATGTTTTTTGCAGTTGATTCAATATTCTGCATGTTTTTTTATGTATGCATCAAAATATATTAAAATATGTATTATATAAAAAACACTCCCGAAACTCTTTGCTCCTGAAATATTTTTGAAAATTGCACTTTTTGCTCCCGCTCCCCACTCCCAACAGCCTTGAGAAAACCTGTCCCCATAGTAATTGGTAACTTAATTAGTCTCATTTCAATACAAGGTCCCCAATGCTATTACTTGCACTTTACTTTCAACACTAAAAGCTACACCTCAGGAAACTATGCTCCAATGTAACTTGGGACAATTGATTGAACAATGCCAACCCTCTAAAAATACTAGTATGGACTCTTTTGTAAACAAACAGACCATAAGCATTGCCAATAAAATGCAAATCTACTCCTATTCCAAAAACATCTAACCTATAGAAAATAACATCTAACATCGCAAACAGTTTCAAAAACTCCTAATAAATTCCATTAAATAGTCTTTAAAAATCCCCAATGCAAAGCCATTAAAATCTATAAACCCAATTGAAATGAAAATTGTTGAAGTCAATTCATAACTGAAAATTTGTGGAAATTCCATACCTCTACCTTTGAAAATCCCCAATGCAAAGCCATTAAAATCTATAAACCCAATTGAAATGAAAATTGTTGAAGTCAATTCATAACTGAAAATTTGTGGAAATTCCATGCCTCTACCTTTGAAGCCTTAACCCACTTGTCATCTGTCCAATCCTGATGAAGGTTTGTTTGGGATTATACTCTCGTTTCTCCTTACTGTCATGGAAACAAACAAGTTTGGGATTATACTCTCGTTTCTCCTTACTGTCATGGAAACAAGCAACTAGTGTCATGGAAACAAACAACATATTTATTATTAGTATCATGGAAGCAACTTCTTATTTATCATGGTCAAGTTTTCTTAATGAAAATTGACATAATAAAATTTTGCAACCACAGAAAATAATAATACTCAGCGTTACTCTTCTTTGGCTGCTCAAGGGGCTTAGCCTTTCCACCTGAAACAAAACCCCAAAATAAGCACATGTAATTAGATAAATGTTATTAATGATGATTAAAGTAGAAGAAATTTAATGACCCAAAGAAAATTGCAAATTCATTTTTCATTTTATTTCACTACATT
>ML783062.1:458206-592615 GCA_009831015.1 Picea engelmannii
CTTACAAGACTCAATGTGGAGACGTTGAAGGTTGAGGCAAACTCGTTCAGAAAATGGTACCTGTGTGTCAATGGAAGAGTCCAAATTGCCTCTCAGCTCTCTTAACGTTTCTCTTTCTCCTTCAACCCCTTTAAATGGTAGTTCTCTTCACACACAATCTTTTACTGTCAACTTAGTCAAGTGAGGCAGCAATCCAGTAGAATCTCGCAAACATTTCAATTCCTTCCAATTTTTCAGCCTCAATTCCTTCAAGCTCCTAAGGTCACCCAATGAAGGCAGCAATATTTCCAGCAAAAGGTTTTCTAATACTAGTTCTTCCAAATCGCTTAGCTCTTCAGGGGCATTTTGAAATTCTATTAAGTTTTTACCCTCCAAATACTTTTTTTTCCAGGGACCTTTGACTAGCCAATTGCGAGGGCAATACTCCAATTTTCTTACAATAGGAAACATCTACGTATACTAGGATGCTGATATTTCCAATACTTTGAGGAGAGATGGTTAAATCCAAGCAATACCTCAAATCAAGATATTTAAACTTAACCAAATCCCGAAAAGAAGCTGGAAGTATCTCCAGTTTTCTGGAGGACAGATCTATGTGTTCGGGGTTTGTTAAATATCGGAAGGAATCTAGCAGTGACTTCGTTCAGGAGTGTGTTAAGTCGAAGCTTTTCAATGACCGCATATGCCAAAAATCATCTGGCAATTTTTAAAAAAACACTGTTCAAATAGTTGAGAATAATCAGTTCCATATGTTTCATCTGCCCTATGGACTTTGGTAAATTTGAAACGGGAGAATTTATCAGTAACTCTCGCAACTGCAAACGTGCCTGCAAAATGTTCATAAATTTCAAATAAGATTTTAACCAAATTATGAGAGTCTCACTCACCTAAAGAAAGTCATTCGATTGCCTATAGCGTTTCAATACAACATGAATGCACAGATAATGATTCCTCTCCGTTTAAATAAACCTCTAAATCCAATTTGATTTTAATATTTACTTGTTAAGATTCTTCTTCCATTATCTTTTACATTTATTATATTATATTTATTAAAAAGTTATTATAATTAAATGAAGCACTTGAAAAAGGGTGGTTGGTATAGGGATCGTATTCATATATATATATATATATATATAAAGAATAGGGATTGCATCCAAATGAAGTTGAAGTTCTAGCCTTATACCCAATCCTTGTTATTATGAAAACCTAAGGAACTTGATATGCATTTATAGTGGGGGAGTGAGCGTTAATAATTAAAGTTAGAGCATTGTATTTGAATAAGTTCACTCAAATAATACTATCATAAATAATACTATAATAAATTCGTGACGAGGAGCATATAGAATTTTTTGATATTCTCTATTGTCAAAACAAGCAGGTCAATGCTCAAGCTAACAAATGAACCATTAGTGGAAGGTGTGTGTGATATAAATGGGGGCTCATCCCTTGCTACTCTCATAGCTTTGATTTTATTGATGGGGCATGCCACTCACTATAACTCATGGTGCACCATGCAAATTAATGAGGATAAGAGTTAATGCATCAACATCTCCATCATTTCTCCATACCCATAGATTTATAGCTTTGATTTTATTGATGGGCATGCCACTCATTATAACTCATGGTGCACCATGCAAATTAATGAGGATAAGAGTTAATGCATCAACATCTCCATCATTTTTCCGTACACATAGATTTATAGAGGGAGGTAATACATTGTATAGTGGCAGTTGGCAATGGTAGATGTGGGAATTTAATCCCCATCATTTGGATTTGGGAAGAGTCATCTTCTACCCTCTTAGTTAGACCTTAAAACTAGAGAACATGTGTTTCCTTGAAGTTTGGTCCCCAACCTAGTAATTTCTTCGGTGTCTTTGCATGCATCTTCGTGTGTAAGCACCCTTGTGCATAGTGGGAGTGTGGATTTGGGAGTGAGATCGAAACTCCCACTTCTTCATTTGTTGGTGAGTTGGTTTGTGGGTTTAATTGTGTGGTGGACGAAGATTGGGTAGAGCCTAGGAAAGTTTTTGGAGAAATAGGTTGAGGCGGAAACGTGATGACCCATTGTCATTGTAGGAGGGGTTGTTGTATACTCTATGCATTAAACGAGGTACACCATGGTCTAAGACACAATGAAAAGGACATTATCGAAGCTCAATGTAGTGTCCTAAATTGGAAAATGTGTTGGAACCACTGGAAATATGAGTTTGATGATTAACATATGCTAGAGAATAAGGCCAGAGATGCATGTGCTATTGACTATACAAAGCACGTTCTAGAACTTCACGATCGGGAGAAAAAGGTTGATGTGTTTATGGACATTCAATGGATGCAACATTTCGAACTCAATGTGAAGGTAAGCTCCCTTCAATAGCTTATTGAAATACTTATGGTTCAACTTGGTTTACCCATGGAAGTCACCTCTCCTCCCCCTTTAGAGGACTCTATCTTTGATGAAGACCCAACCCTTAGATGCCAATCTATGGGCTCGAAAGATGATGAGGGTTAGTGACATGTTTAAGAAATGAAGGTGGGAAATGTGAGGTATTCCTTGATGCCAATTTTGGTAACACACAACATGAATCTAGGTCTAGAACAATATCACTAGAGTATATGTAAGTAGATGCCCATCCTAGACAAGAAGTTTATATTTTCTCTATTCTTGTTTTATTATGCCATGTAGAGTCATATTTTGCTTAATTAGTATGTATGGCAATATACCTGTCAAGTTTTTAGAAGTTGTGATAGGATAGTAAAAGTCTACAAAAGTACGGATAGACAAAAACTTAAGTTTTTTGGACTTGTGGCCTCAACTAAGTTACATATTTAATCTTTTTGTATTACGTAGCTATCTAGTTTGGCCACAACTTTTTCTAATATAAAAACTATCCGTTATTGTGAAAAAATAAATAACTTGAAAATAATTAAAATTGAGAAAGGTATTTATAGTATGTCTAATGTTCTCTATATTATATAATAATAATGCAATTATTGTGAAAAAAATAAAGAACTTGAAAATAATTAAAATTGAGAAAGGTATTTATAGTATGTCTAATGTTCTCTATATTATATAATAATAATGCAAAGTGGCAAAGTCCTTGTGTTGGTTTTGAGGAGGGGCAACTTGTGAAGTGGTGAATGTGAAAGGTTTGCATTAGCAATTGTTTATGAAATGAAATGTGGTTGTGGAGACAAATAAATTTAAATTGACTTTGAAAACAACATCCATTTAACTCTTCAACACGAAATTACTTGCATAACTAATGCAAATGCTTCATTAGATTATCTACTAATTCATTTGAGATATAATTCAAAGGCATCAACATTTAAAACATTAACTATTTTTTTTTTCAACAATCAGTTTAGTCTTCAATATGAAATTTTATGTAGAATATATTCAATGTTTCATAGGACAATCCACTAACTCACTGGACCTCCTCCTACTATTTGCAATTGGAAAAACAAAAAATCCAAACCTTTTGGTAGTGGTAATTTTGTAGAAAGCATAAGGCACATTGAATATTATAACAATTAATTGAGCAATGCGTGTTTGACACAAAATCAAAACAATCATCTTTTTTTCCAGAAAAATATAGTCCCTCACTTGTCTGTGTATTATGTGTTCCAAGTGAGGATGCTAGTACCTTGCCAATCCCTCACAGATTCCACCCCTCTTCCTTGGTTTTTTGAATGGAGGATTGTTGTAACCACAAGTTGAAATATCAATTGTATTCAATGAGATTTGATCTCACGGATTCCACCCCTCTTCCTTGGTTTTTCGAATGCAGGATTGTTGTAACCACAAGTTGAAATATCAATTGTTCTCAATGAGATTTGATCTCAATACCACCATGAGTTTTCATATAAAATAATCTACCAATCGTACTAACCCTTGGGGCTAAATCATTCATTTTTTTCCCTTTGAAATACATATCTTGAGGACACTCGTTGGGCACTTCCCCTCATTCCGAGGGTGGTACCCTAGGTAGACCGAATTCTTCAGGGCTCAAGGTCAATACACCAATATGCTCATTAAAATCTCAACATATCACTTGTGGGAATTGATCCTAGGTAGGGAGGATAACACCCCTTCTTTCAATTGCCCGAGTTAGACCCAATTGACACAAAACTATCATTCATATCAACAACTAAAGGTAATTAATTATGAGTATAGTAACACAAGTCAAATAGATAGTTGATACAAATGTTACAATTGCTAGGAATGCAAGTAAAGAAAATGTAGACATTGTTTTCAAGCTAGTGTACACCATCCTCACAACTTATATGCAAATTGTGCTTGAATAGAAGGCACATAACCAAAATATGGTCACATATCATCTTTATAGAATTTTGTCTTGTAATTACGAGTAAATCAAGTTCATAGTGTTGTGTATTAAACAAATAGTATATCTAAAGAACATTAGCAAGAAAAGTAAATGCTAGAGGTGTCACAATATGTCATAGCATTTGGTCCAAATGGTCTGATAGTAAACTCTCTATCCATTTCAAAGCCAAAAAAAACAAGTAATTGAAATAGGGTTGAATGCAAGCGATAGGTAATTACCAAGCCTCAAATGCATTATGCAAAGAGCAAAGGAAACAACAACTATACATCTCAAATCCACAACGAGAAAGCAATCAAAGTAGCGATGAATGCAAACATATGTTCATAGTTAGGTTTTATGAATCCTCAATCAAGCAATTTGGCATAAAAAAGAAAATGCGAGCATGTGTTCATATAAGTTCTACCAATGTTAAATCAAGGAATTTGGCATCAAAATTGAATGCATATCGAATTGACAATGGCTTGACACCCATGCTTCACTTTAAGCATAATCCAACAAACATTGCGACTATAATCTCAAAGTAAAAGAGTAACTATGTGAGAGACATTGTTGCACTTCAAGATTGGAAAGCATGTTGACAAGCTAGATCAAAGTTACGCTAGAATATAAGATGCATAATTACACCATGCTCATGAAAAATTAAAAAAAATGTCTTTGCAATTACAAGCAAATCAAGTTCACAGATGTGTATGCAACACAAAATGTTCAAGTTCATAAATGTGTATGCAACACAAAATGTTCAAGTTCATAGATGTGTATGCAACACAAATTAGTGGTTAGCTTGCAACACTATCAAGGATATATGTGGTTGTTTTATCAATTCTATTGCCATTTGGTTACTAGATAATATAGATGCACTACTAACATTAAAAGGACCATGTAGTCTTAGACTTTCAAAGAGAGTAGAATGTGATGTTAAGTTTGTCCAGATTTAAGGGAATGGGTTTCCATTACACTTTCTATCAATCTCGAACCCACATCAAACAAGCAATCAGTTCTAAGTCTAGTAATAGTTTGTATTAAAATGTTATAAATATGAAGAACCTTTTTTCATTTCACAAAAGTTGCATAGGCACCTCAAGAAAGCGAAGGAACAAAGCCAAAAGTTCTCGATATCGAGAATGACATTATGGTGCATTGCCAGGTGGCAGACTGGCTTGTCTTCGCTACAGTGAGCACAATGATTTAATCCATTTGGAAAAAGAGATGGTGTTAGAATCCATTAGTTGCATGTTGTGCACAAAGGTTCAAAAGGTGGCAAGTAATTTTCTCTGGCTCTGAACATAACAACAACCTGCATTGGGTGATGTTATTTTTTTTAAAGTTATAAGTACAATCAAAGAATAAGAAACACGTAAACAATGGCAAATCGAAGGCCATGCTCTTGTAAAGAGTGGATCGTTTTTTCTTTTCTTTTGAATTCAATCATTACCTATACAATGGTCTTCACATAAGACTCTATATTTGTTCTGGTCGGTTGGTCATTTAGAGTATCGATAAAGGTTTTTTAAGCCACTACGCATAATGTAACATCCATTTGGGCCATTGCACACTACGTTCTTGAACAGGCACATTGGAGTGGAGCCGAATGCTAATTGTTGGTGCACTTGCTAGTGAAAGTTGTTATAGGTAGCACTGAGTTGTAACTAGAATACATGCAAAGCACATTAGATTTCCAGTGCTTTAAAGTACTATTATGTGCAAGGCAACATTGGTTGCAAACTCTTGGTATTAAATTGCTTCATGTTGCTTTTTGTGCCTAGAAGGAGGCATTATTTCACATCACATCTTTTATAGATTGATTTGTGTGTAAGCTCCAATTCCTTTATGTGGATGCTTATTCTAAGTTGGAAGAGTGGTATGAAGTGAGCTATCGAATTATTGCAAACATTGATAGTTATGGTACATCGTCCATGTTTGTCAACACGGTTAGCATGCATTAGTTCTATTTTCAAAGGAAAAGTGGAGATTTTGGCATAAGTGAGCTCATACAAAACTGAAGCATCGCTCTCAAACACACCATCGCTTCTTCATGTGCAAAATTCAACAATGGAAGATGGGTGTATGATTTGCTTTGAGTTGAAAGCACACATATATTTGTCCTTACGTTGTAAGAAAAATGTGGAAATGCCACATTGAATAGAAGAAAAGTGTAGCTAGTGAAATAGGTTGGTTCAATTGTGATAGCAACACACACAAACTAGTTGGCTTTCTAGCCATGAGAGAATTACAATGAGTAATATTGATAAGTGAGGATATGTGTGATACGTTGCAGACATGCATAGTTGACATGTTGTAATGAGGAAGGTAGCTCTCTTGGAGGTTAAACCTATTCAAATCAAGAATTTAATATTAAGAAGGAGATGAATGTTTCGACCATGCTACCAAAGGAAACAAAGCATGCGTTTTTTTTTAAGGAAGAATGAAGCCATCATAGAAAAAGTAATCCACCACACTTAAATTTATATCAATGCAACAAATTCATAGCAAACCTTTGCACTTATTTTGGAAGTGATATGCATGTTTCATATGAGTGAACAATTTAGATGTGCAAAAGATAGGAAAAGACAACTGTAAGTATCATAATAAATAGACATGCAAAAGGGAAACACATTTGGCTTGGAAACAACAGATTCTATGGTGAAGCAAGGTATGAACTACAATTATTGCAAAGTGAAATTAAATCTTAGACTATTGCAAAGAACATTATAGAAACAAGCTTGAAGCAAAACAACAATGGTCATTACAATAGTGTAAGGACACCATCCTAGTGACAAATTTAGTTGGTAAGAAACAAGTCTCAAAATTATGACATCAAACGACATTGTTTTCCAAATAAGGGAACTGAAGGGAATGGAGAGGCACTTGCTAGCAAAAAATAAACTAAAACTTTACTGTAAATGAGAAAAATAAATAGAAGTTGCTACCATTTTTTTGACAACTCTTGTTTGGAGATAGTGTCAGTCTTGCCATAATTGGAATAAACCCTAAGACAAAAGATGCAAACAAAGTACATTGCAACTAGATCAATTTACCTTTCCTTTCTTAATGGATGGAAACAACATCTTAAGTCAACAAGATAATGCAAAACATGCTTTTTCACAAGCATATAATAGTTGTAAGAAATGATAGAAGGTGGGGCTACTTGCACGGGGAATAACATTCTTTAGTTATTCATGGTTTTGTCTTCTTTTTTAAGTTTTTCTTTTTCATTTTTGTTTGGAGCTATGCAAATTTGTTGCAAAACATGTTTATTTGCACAACTTGAAACATTGGCAACAAGAGTAGTAGTGTAGAATTTCTATGACTATTTATGATATGTGTTTTGTATACTACATGAAGATTACACTAAGTACACAACAAAAGAAAATACCATTCAAACTGTTGAAATTGCTAAGACAACTGAGGAGGGGGGGGGGGGTGAATAAGTTGTTAGTGTGCTTAAACAATTTTATGCTTATTGAAATATTATTAATCTTCTCCAAGTGATCATCGAGATTATGCAAGACATGAACAACAAAAATAATAGACATCAATCACACATATGGTATTCACGGAGACAAATGTTCACGAGGAAACCCATAAAGGGAGAAAACCTCTTCTTCTTAGAATGATAGGCAGTCTTTTATGTTATGTACATCATCAATCTTTGAGCACCAACTCAAAATGAGGCTACAACCTCTTCTTTAACAAGCTGCAATTTGTTGAGAGCACCAACTCTCTGGTTTCTCTATCACCCACTAGAAGGAAGCACCAACTCCCTCAGTGTTCCAGCACCAACTCCCTCAGTGTTCCAGCACCAACTATATGGAAGCACCAACTTCCAATCACATAGGCACCAACCTGTATAACAAAGAACAATGGTTCTCCCTTGCACCACCCTACCACCCTGGTTTTTCTGGCTGCAACCAGATGGAAGCTACAACTTCCTGTGTTCAAGCACCCACTTGAAACTCCAAGGACAACAATCCTCCCTAGCACCACCCTACCACCCTGATTATAAATATTTACTTGAATAAGACCTTACAACAATAAAGACATTTCAATGCTTACCACTTCTTCTTTGTTCTACAATTCTGTTCTACTTCCGTCTGTTCATGCTTGGATCAACTTGCTGTCTGTTTCCATCTGCTCTTCCTCTATTCTTCTCATGCTCTTAGGTTCTCATACAGTCTTCTATTTTCACCATTTCTGCTCTGTCCAGCTTATGTTCTTCATCTCTGCATCTTTTCGGCTCTGTTTCTGCTATCTTCTTGATCACATACAGTTCAAATTATTTTACATAGAAACAACAACCTCTCTCTATCATGAAAATTTTCTTTTATTCCTGCTCTCATTATCCGTTACACTCCGCATCTCCAATGCTCAAGTCGGGAATCTAAAAAATGCTCAGGCATCATGATTCCAATGCTCAGGAACAATGATTCAACTACTCAGGAAAAATGATCCAGTTGGTGTCACTAAATCGTAACTGATCAAGAAATGATGAAATGAAACAACAACCCTTCGATCAAATTCGGTTTGATCAACATCGTTGGATTATACACGCAGATGATTTATGTCTTTTCAATGCGTAACCTATGATGTGGAGCCTAGCAACACTAGCTAATTCCTCAATCTTCTGCTGATGTGACCTTGGGCGATGCTCTCATGTGACCACTTGATTGCGGGCACGACTAAAGGTGGTTTGAGGGAAATCCACTTTTCGCCCCACAATTCAATACAGAGCTCCATGTATGCCTTTGGTGATACCATGGCTTTGATTGCAACCTGGTCATGAAAAATTAATACCCGAGCATGTTTTGACCCCACAATGTGACAGGACCGTCAATCTCACGATCTTGATGGTGCTTCTGAAATGACGGTTCAGATCTGTCTTTTCAAGTTCTGCGGATCAGATCTAACCTTCCTAAATCAACGACTGTGATTTATTCCGTGATCCAGGCTTCGAGAGTTTCAAATCTCAAACCCTGCTTTCCTCCGTACGTCAATCTTCCGGAGTTGATGATCCGCGGACACCTGTCCTTCTCAATCGATGGCTCTGCCTCTACTTCGGTGATTTTACCTCTCAACTAGATCAACGATCCTATGTCCCCTTTCTCGATCAATGGTCGAGATCTGCTTCGCTACTCCGGGCTTCGATGATTTCAATTCTCAACCTTCATGCCCTCCCAGAATGATTTTAGCTAGAGTCCACAGATTTCGGCCACGTGTCCTCCTCAAATCAACGATCCTCGTTCACTTCGAGACTTCGACCTTCAAGAGATTCAACTCCTCTACACTCGCTTGATCCCGAAGCGTTTCACTCGGATTCCACGATCTAACGATGCGTGTCCCCTTGAATTGGACAGTTGAGGCTTACTTCGGTCCTTTACCCGAAATCCATAGATTTACGCCATGTCTCTTATGGATCAGACAACCTAGATCCACTTTGGAAGATCCGATGCTTGAGATTTAATCCGGACGATCTGACGACTGAGGTCTATTTTGGATGATCGAATGATCGATATTTACTTCGACTTTCCGAGTCTCCGGGCTTCAGAAGTTTCGTATCTCAACTGAAAACTCTCAAAGTGATTTCTCCGGAGTTCACGATCCGACACCACGTATCCCTCTGGATCTGATGGTTGAAATTTACTCCATCTCTCCGGGCTTCGGGAATTTCAATTCTCAATTGGAAATTATTGAAGTGAGATTTCTCTGGAGCTCACGATCCGTCGCCACGTATCTCTCTGTATCTAATGGTTGAGATTTACTCTGGCTCTCCGGCTCTCCGGACTTTGGGGATTTCAAATCTCAAACTTTGCTCTCTCCTGAATTCATGGTCTGCTGACACGTAACTCCCGATGATAAATGAACTAGATTCTCCTTCTGGTGATGAATGGTCTCAAATTACTTCGGCTATTTCACCTCCTTTTGATCCACAAACTTTCAGAGTTGTGGATCTTACGCTACCTATCCTCCTTGACGATGGATGGCCCTAAACAACTTCAGGACTTCAAAACTCTAGTAAGTCCTCTCTCCTGCGTGCATAAAGTGTTAAGGCTCGTGCACCTTGTTTCGATCAGACGACTGTTGGTCCTCTGTGATGTGATCCAACGGTCACTGTCGCCCTCTCTCCTGAGCTTTTGATCTCTTTGACTTAGAAGGTTTTCTAAGTGTTCAAAGGTCTCGATTTTTGCTCCTCCCATGAGTTTGTCTCTTGGACCTCGTCTGCACTTCTAGAAAGCGCTATCTCTTCTGAGCTTTCTCATATTCATCGCTATTGTTCTTGCCATAAATGAAAAGCACACTCTTCCTGTAAAACATGCCAAAAATCTCCCCCTTTGGCATTGATGGCAACCATGAAAGGATGCACTATTCTACTTGTTGAAATTACTAAGACAATTGAGAGGGGGGGGGGGTGAATCAGTTGTTATTGTGCTTAAACAATTTTAAGTCTATTAATACATTCTTAATCTTTCTTCAAGTGATCATCAGCATTATACAACATATGGACGGTAAAATAATGAGCATCAGTCACACATAAGATATACACAGAGACAGATTTTCACGAGGAAATCCATAAAGGGAGAAAACCTCTTCTTCTTCAAAATGATAGATAGTCTTTTAAGTTCTGTACATCATCTATAATTGAGCACCAACTCAATGTGAGACTACAATCTTTGTTTTGCAAGCTGCAACTTGCTGAGAGCACCAACTCTCTGTTTCCTCTAGCACCCACTAGAAGGAAGCACCAACTCCCTGGTTTCTCTAGCACCAACTAGAAGGAAGCATCAACTCCCTGGTTTCTCTAGCACCAACTAGAAGGGAGCTACAATTCCCTGTGTTCAAGCACCCACTTGAACCTCTGAGGACACCAGTCCTCCCTAGAACCTCCCAACCACCCTGAAATATGTATATGAAATACTGAAACCAATTACAGTGATATAATGTTCAATAACAGCTTACCAGTCTCATCACCGTTCTGCAAGATTTTGCTACTCAGTCTTACTCACTATTTTCCAGCATGCATCCGCTACCCATTATGTTCTTCTACCTTTTGTGCTCTGTGTGCCATTCCTATTCAATGCACCTTTTGTTTCCTATACATTTTAGCTGCTGCACCACCTCTTTACTTCCTCACACATGCATTACTTCACCTCCACAACAACAACTTCATCACTTCTCTGTGCCGTGTTCTTATAGCTTCTGTGCACCTTGTGCATGCAATATGCGCAATGCTTCTGCATATTTTCATAGTGAGTGCTCTGTCTGATCATCATTACAACTTCTCAGCTTCTCTAGCATTTTTCCCACGCATTCAACATCACTGGATGTCATGCTGAGATTCTTCAGCCTCTCTGACAGTCGAGACTCTTCATCTTCTCTGGCATAGTCAAGATTATACTTTCTGCTTCAGTTACAAACTTCAACGCTCATCCACTTGTCAGTCCCTCTAAGAATCATCTTCATTCACTGGAAGAAGCTTGGAGACCCTTCAGCGCCTCTGACGATCACACAAAGGTCTCTTCGAATCCTTTGGCAGAGACCATCAATGGTTTCTAGCAGTTAGACTGCAAGGAGAAACATTATCCCTCCGATCGTGCCCAAAATCCCCTGCACCGTTGGATTGACTTCATGTGATCTTGCATCCATTTCGGCATTTCGACATTCGTGTGACCAAGTGTCTCGACACTCCCTGTCGCGATCCCCGAAACTCCTAAAGGAGCTTGTCTGCACTAGCTCCTTTCCCCATCTTCCACCGATGTGATCACATGCTACATCCATTTCACCTTTTCGGTATTTTCGGGAACTTATGACCTTCATCGACCCTGATCGACGGTCCATGATCTCGATGAATTGACGGTCCAAATCTCATCGTGAATTCACATCTCGTTGTTCCTTAGATGGAGGTTCTCGTCACTCCAAGTCACAATAGGTGAGACTCCGAGATGGAGCTTAGATCAACGGTCCAAAATCTTGGTGTATTGATGGTCTAGATCTCATCGTGAATTCACATCTCATTGTTCCTTAGATGGAGGTTCTCGTTACTCTAAGTCGCGATTCACGAAACCCCGAAATGGAGTCTTTGACATGCTCAAATTTTCTTCCACGCGTCCCTCTTGGATCAACGGTCAAGATTTTATCGAGGCTTCACATATCATGATTTTGGGACTCCTGTGGTAGGAGTTCTTGACATCTCCATCTCACAATTTCCGAAATCCCAATAGCCAAAACTCTGAAATGGAGTTGGACCACTGCTTCGATCTTGCACTTTAAAGAATGTGTAGGTTCTTCCTGATCCAACGATGGTTGGAACTTATGCTCAGATATGACGCCTGAGATCTGTCCTCCTCTTCTATGTGTTCTTCTTGTCTACAATCTGATCTGATGGTCCTCCTTCTTTCGAAAATTTAAATGGGATCCAACGATCACTGACACTTCTCCTCCTGAGCTTAGGCACTGCGTTCGACTCTGCACTAATTCCTCCTGAGCTTACTTTGTTCTTGTTTTTCCTTCGTTGCATATTCTAATCTTTCCATCATTGACAAACACATACTGCCTGTAAAGCATGCCAACCATCCTCTGCACTATCTCTTCTGATCTTATCGAGCTTTCTCTGCATCGTCTTCCCAAAATACTTCTGGTGCCCGTCTGTTACATTCTTCCTGTAATCAAGCCATCATCCCTATTGTACTTTCCATCAATGACAAGCATACGCTGCCTGTAAAACATGCCAACAATCTCCCCCTTTGGCATTGATGGCAACAAAGGCACCCAGATTCTTTTCTCCCCCTTTGACATCAATGTCAAAGAGATCATGCTCCCCCTGAGCTGTTGCAGTATTTTTAGGAGGTATCAGATATTCAATCAATCAATACAAAACTCCCCCTAACAGGATGAACTTGCTTATATGTCAGAAGGGATGACACCCAACTTCTGTCGAAGATAATCAAATGGTGTCTTGGCTAGAGGTTTAGTAAATATGTCTGCTATCTGTTCTGTGGAAGGGATATAATTCAACTGAACAACTCTGTTTGTGACTTGTTCTCTAAGAAAATGGTATTTTATTGGGATATGCTTAGTCTTGGAATGAAGAACAATATTCTTGGAGACACTAATGGCACTAGTGTTATCACAGTGAATTGTAATCGGATCAGTATAGTTTACCTTCAAATCTGCAAGAGTTTGAATCATCCACAAGATCTGAGTACAGAAAGTAGCAACAGCAATGTACTCTGCTTCCATAGTTGATAAGGAAATAGACCCCCATTTCTTACTAATCCATGCTACCAACGAGTCTCCCAAGAAGAAGGCACCTCCACTGGTGCTCTTTCTTTCATCTACACAATTTGCCCAATTTGCATCTGAATAAGCAGTTAACTGAAAATTCTGATTTCTAGGATACCACAGACCATAAGTCATTGTTCCTTTCAAGTATTTGAATATCATTTTGACGACTACCAAATGACTTTATTTAGGAGCAGACTGATAACGACCTACCATTCCAACAACTTGCATTATATCAGGACGAGATGTTGTGATGTACAGAAGACTGCCTATCATTGATCGATATGTCTTTTGATCAACATTGAGTGAAATGTCATCTTTACTGAGATTGCAACCAACCACCATGGGTGTACTAACATGAGAGGAGTCCTCCATCTGAAATTTTTTCAACATCTCTTTCAAGTATTTTTCTTGAGATATAAAAAATCCTGTAGAACTCTGTTTTACTTGTAAGCCAAGAAAATATGACAATTCTCCTATCATGGACATCTCAAATTCTGTTTGCATAGAGTTAGCAAACCACTGGACAAATGATTCATTAGTGCACCCGAAAATAATATCATCTACATAAACCAAAACAACTAATAAATTATCACCTTCAGACTTAATGTAAAGGTTGCAGTCAACATTACCTTTCTTGAATCCTTTATCTTGTAAAAATTTGTCTAGTCTATAATACCAAGCTCGTGGTGCTTGTTTCAGTCCATATAAGGATTTCTTCAACTTGCAAACATTATTAGGATTATCTGTCAATGATAATCCTTCAGGTTGCTCCATATATACTTCTTCCTCTAGATCTCCATTAAGAAATGCCGACTTAACATCCATCTGATAAACTTTAAAGTTCTTGTGACATGAATAAGCAAGAAACATTCTGATAGCTTCCAATCTTTCCACTGGTGCAAAAGTTTCATCAAAGTCATGACCTTCAACTTGTGCATACCCTTTACAGACCAATCTGGCTTTATTTCTAACAACTTGTCCTTTTTCATTCATTTTATTCTTGAACACCCATTTGTAACCTATTACATTTTTATCTTCAGGTCTAGGGACAAGCTCCCAAGTATTGTTCTTCTCAATCTGATCAAGCTCTTCATTCATTGCTCTAATCCAATTATCATCTTGGCTAGCTTCCTCAAATTTTTTAGGTTCAGTCATAGATAAAAAGGCAACATGAGATTTTTTTGAGTCTTTAATCAATTTCCTTCTCGTCTGAACTCCTTTATTTATATCTCCAATTATCTGATTTTCAGGATGATTCTTTCTAATAATTCTGAGAGGTGATTTTTCTTCTTTCTGCTAATTTGTGTCAGTCTGAGTATTCGTATCTTCATTTGATTCAGATTCTTCCTTTTCTGATCCTTGGACCTGTTCATCTTCATCTTCAACTATATCTTCTATTCTTGGTTCAACACTGCTTACATTTCTGACTGGGATTTCTTCATCAACTTTTATGTCTCTACAATCAACTAGTTTATGCAGTCTCTTATTGTAGTATCTGTACCCTTTACTATTTGTAGCATAACCCAAAAATATACCTTCATCAACTCGGTCATCATATTTGCCAATATTTTCATCATTATTCTTGATATAACATTTACTCCCAAAAACTTTAAAATGCTTGATTGAAGCAGGTCTTCCAAACCATAGTTCATAAGGGGTCTTGTCACTGTGTGGCCTGAGATGAGATTTGTTAAGGATATGAACAATTGTATGAATTGCTTCCACCCAATAAGTCTGAGGTATGTTCCTTTCATTCATCATTGATCTTTCCATTTGCTGTACTGATCTATTCTGCCTCTCAACAACTCCATTTTGCTGTGGAGTCCTTGGAATTGTGTACTCTCTTTTGATCCCATGTTTATCAAAGAACTCTTTGAAGTTCCATGAACTAAACTCTCCTCCTTTATCAGACTTTATTGCCTTTAATCTTTTTCCTGTTTGATTCTTAGTCAGATCCTTAAACACTTTGAATTTTTCAAATGCTTTAGATTTTTCCTTTAAAAAGGAAACCCATGTTAGTCTAGAATAATCATCAATAATCAACATAAAATAGTTTTGTTTTCATGTACCTTCTATTCTTGATGGTCCACATAAATCCATATGTACTAACTGAAGAGGTTTTTCTGTTGAGGGAAAGTTTTTAGATTTGAACTGAGTGCGAGTAAGCTTTCCTATCTGGCAGGGTTTACAAACAGAGTCGTATGGCTTTGATATCTTCAGAAGATCCTTTACTGCCCCATTGTTTCTGAGCTTGATTATATGATCAAAATTTAGGTTTCCAAGTCTCCTATGCCACAACCAACTTTCATCATAATTGCTTAAGTGACATTCTTCTTTTTCTTCTTTTAACACATAGACATTATTTTCTGTTCTTATCCCTTTTTCAATCAGTTGTCCTGAACAAAGCCTTTATTTTACAATCTTTAGAGGTAAAAACAACTTCACATCCTTTGTCACAAACTTGACTGACACTTAGTAGATTATGTTTCAGACCATCTACAAACAACACATCTTGAGCTTTTCCTTTGCCATTACTTAGGCTTACCATTCCTTTACCCTTTATTTTTCCTGGTGCATCATTTCCAAAAGTTACATTCCCTGATTTATTTTCACTTAAAGTTAGAAACTTACTTTTGTCTCCAGTCATATGTTTGGAACATCCACTATCAATATACCAGGGATTATTTTGTTTTTGGGCTGATAATACTAGTCCACACTTGTCATTTTCTTTCTTCTTCCAAATCTTGACATTTTCAGTAGTGGGGATCAAGTCTGGATTGTAATTCCTTAAGCGACAGTCTGCAACTTTATGTCCATAATTATGACAGTTGTAACATTCTGGTTCACTGAATAATAGATCATAACGATTGTTATGCTCATAACTGTTGTTGTGTTTCACTTGTGTCCTTCTCCTAGTCATCACATGATTTATGGTCTGTGATTGTTTGTTGCTTGGCTGTCTCAATCTTTGTTGTGGAAGATAGTTATTCATTGAATATATTGATTGTTCATATCTAAATCTTAAAGAACCGTTTATAGCTTTGTGACCAAAATTAGAGCAGAAAAAACAATATCCATAGAAAAAAACTTTGTACCTTGAAAAAATATGTCTTCTTTGAGGAGGTCGATTTCTTTCATGCCGATAGTCTTTCTGATCTACAAATTCAGTTCTGGTACTTTTTCCTTCATTCCTTCTTGGTAGCTGATTTTCTTTCTTTGTTTCTGCAGAGTGACTGTTATCAATGTTTGAGGATTTGACAAACTTGATGGGTTCTGTATTACTTGGATGATCACTACTTGATCCTTCTTCATATCCCAATCCAGCTTTCAACTTTGGATTTCTTTGTTGATTTAGAATGGAGGTTAATTTATTCTGAGGCTTTAATACTTGGCAGATTTTGGTGATACAATCCCTTAAACTTCTCCATTTCTCTTCTGGTTTTTACTATCTCTTCTTCTAAGGCTTCACAACTGGCTTTCTTCTCTGACAACTGTTGTTTTAGTATGTCTTCTATTTTCTTTGCCTCTTCTAATTTCACTTTCAACATGGCAAAGTCTTCATCATGCTGTTTACTGTCTTTCTCGAACTATATCAACAATTGTTTTTGCTTTCTGCTCTTAATTCTGAGTCTGTCAATTTCTTCCAGTGCACTGATCAGTTCTCCTTCCGTATCAACCATAGATTCTTCATCATTATCATCACTGCCTATGCTTTTATTATCATAATACTCTTTAGCCATAAGCATGAAGTCATTTGCCTTATCTTCATAGGAAGAGTCAATATCGGTGTCTTCTGAGGAATTGTCATTATTTGCAATTCTTATTATGTTTCTTGTATTTGTAATTCTTTTCATCATCAGAGTTCTGGTCCTTTTTATGATGGGGACACTTAGATGCAAAATGACCTATCTTACCACAGTTAAAGCATTTGAAGGGCAACTTCCCGTGATATTTTCCTGATCCTTTCTTTAACCTTCTCACAAATTTTGCCTCAATATCATCTAATTCTGAATCAGTATTCTTGTCTTCTTTAAAAGATGCTTCTCTAGTACTGGATTTGTCTTTGTTAATTCTCATTTCATATGCAGTTAGAGTTCCTAGGAGTTGATCAATGGACAGAGTTTTAAGATCACTTAGTTCTTCTATTGTAGAGACTTTTGAATTAAATTTATCAAGCAACGATCTTAAAATCTTCTGAACTAAGAATGGTTCTTCAATCTTCTCACCAAGACCCTTCATGGCATTTACAAGTTCTTCAACTCTTAAAAAATACTTCCTAATTGTTTCATCTTCATTCATCTTTAGTTGTTCAAATTTCAATCTGTATGTTTGAAGTTTGACATCTTTTACTTTCTCATTTCCTTCATAACTGCTAATAAGTTTATCCCACATTGCTTTGGCAGTTTCAAGATGCATCACCTTTACAAACTCAGCTTCAACAAGTCCATTCAAGATAGCATTCATTCCCTTAAAATTAAAACTAAACTCTAACTTATCGTCCTTGGAGGCTAGCACAACAAGCTTTGTATATCCAGTCTCTACTACATCCCAAACATCAACACCCAAGGCCATTAAGTATGTTCTCATTCTAATCTTCCAGAAGGAAAAAAATGTTCCATCAAATAGAGGGGGCTTAGTGGCTGAAGTCCCTTAATGACTTGTCATGTTTAAGCTTATACATCTACCTTTGAATAAAAGGAACCCGCTCTGATACCAATTGTTGAAATTACTAAGACAACTGAGAGGGGGGGGGTGAATCAGTTGTTATTGTGCTTAAACAATTTTAAGTCTATTAATACATTCTTAATCTTTCTTCAAGTGATAATCAACATTATACAACATATGGATAGTAAAATAATGAGCATCAGTCACACATAAGATATACACAGAGACAAATTTTCACGAGGAAACCCATAAAGGGAGAAAACCTCTTCTTCTTCGAAATGATAGGTAGTCTTTTAAGTTCTGTACATCATCTATAATTGAGCACCAACTCCCTAGTTTCTCTAGCACCAACTAGAAGGAAGCACCAACTCCCTGGTTTCTCTAGAACCAACTAGAAGGGAGATACAACTCCCTGTGTTCAAGCACCCACTTGAACCTCTGAGGACACCAGTCCTCCCTAGCACCTCCCAACCACCCTGAAATATGTATATGAAATACTGAAACCAATTACAGTGATATAATGTTCAATAACAACTTACCAGTCTCATCACTGTTCTGCAAGATTTTGCTACTCAATCTTACTCACTGTTTTCCAGCATGCATCCGCTGCCCATTCTGTTCTTCTACCTTTTGTGCTCTGTGTTCCATTCCTATTCAATGCACCTTTTGTTTCCTATACATTTCAGCCGTTGCACCACCTCTTTACTTCCTCACACATGCATTAATTCACCTCCGCAACAACAACTTCATCACTTCTCTGTGTCGTGTTCTTATAGCTTCTGTGCACCTTGTGCATGCAATATGCACAATGCTTCTGCATCTCTTCATAGTGAGTGCTATGTTTGATCATCATTATGACTTCTCAGCTTCTCTGGCAGTTTTCCCACGAGTTCAACATCACTGGATGTCATGCTGAGATTCTTTAGCCTCTCTGACAGTCGAGACTCTTCGTCTTCTCTGGCATAGTCAAGCTTATACTTTCTACTTCAGTTACAAACTTCAATGCTCATCCACTTGTCAGTCCCTCTAAGAATCATCTTCATTCACTAGAAGAAGCTTGGAGACCCTTCAACTCCTCTGGCGATCACACAAAGGTCTCTTCAAATCCTTTGGCAAAGACCATCAATGGTTTCCAGCAGTTAGACTGCGAGGAGAAACATTAGCCCTTCGATCATGCCCAAAATCCCCTGCACCATTGGATTGAATTCATGTGATCTTGCATCCATTTCGGCATTTCAACATTTGGCAATTCGACATTCGTGTGACCAAGTGTCTCGACACTCCCAGTCGCGATCCCCAAAACTCCGAAAAGGAGCTTGTCTGCACTAGCTCCTTCCCCCATCTTCCACCGATGTGACCACATGCTACATCCATTTCACCTTTTCGGTATTTTCGTGAACTTATGACCTTCATCGACCTTGATCGATGGTCCACGATATCGATGAATTGACGGTCCATATCTCATCGTGAATTCACATCTCGTTGTTCCTTAGATGGAGGTTCTCGTCACTCCAAGTCGCGATAGGCGAGACTCCGAGATGGAGCTTAGATCAACGGTCCATAATCTTGGTGTATTAACGGTCCAGATCTCATCGTGAATTCGCATCTCGTTGTTCCTTAGATGGAGGTTCTCGTCACTCCAAGTCGCGATTCACGAAACCCCAAAATGGAGTCTTTGACATGCTCAGATTTTTTGCCACGGGTCCCTCTTGGATCAACGGTCAAGATTTTATCGAGGCTTCGCATATTGCAATTTCGGGACTCATGTGGTAGGATTTCTTGACATCTCCATCTCACGATTTCCAAAATCCCGATAGCCAAAACTCTGAAATGGAGTTGGATCGCCGCTTCGATCTTGCACTTTAAAGAACGTCCAGGTTCTTCCTGATCCAACGATGGTTGGAACTTATGCTTAGATCTGACGCCTGAGATCTGTCCTCCTCTTCTGTGCATTCTTCTTGTCTACAATCTGATCTGATGGTCCTCCTTCTTTCAGGAATTTAAATGGGATCCAACGATCACTGACGCTTCTCCTCCCGAGCTTAGGCACTGCGTTCGACTCTGCGCTAATTCCTCCTGATCTTACTTTGTTCTTGTTTTTCCTTCACTGCATATTCTGATCTTGCCATCAGTGACAAGAACATACTGCCTGTAAATCATGCCAACCATCCTCTGCACTATCTCTTCTGATCTTATCGAGCTTGCTCTGCAACGTCTTCCCAAAATACTTCTTGTGCCCATCTGTTACATTCTTCCTGTACTCAATCCATCATCACTGTTGTACTTGCCATCAATGACAAGCATATGCTGCCTGTAAAACATGCCAACACTTAGACCTCCAACTACTAGACCACACCTTTTCTCCCCCTTTGACATCAATGTCAAAGAAAATTGAGAGTGACTCTGTTTTCCCCCTGAATATAAATACAATGAGCACTCTCCCCCTGATCAGATATAATGTTTTAACTTGATAACAGGGTCACGCCCAACTTCCGACATGGATACTCAAACTGAGCTTTTGCAAGTGGTTTAGTGAAGATATCAACTATATGTTCTGTGGAAGGAATATAATTCAGCTGAACAACTCTGTTTGTAACCTTCTCTTTGAGAAAATGATACTTTATTGGTATATGCTTAATCTTTGAATGGATAATAGGATTCTTCGAGACACTAATGGCACTGGTGTTATCACAATGAAGTTGAATGGGATTAGTATAAGTTACCTTCAAATCTGCAAGAGATTGTATCGTCCATAAGATCTCATTGCAACAAGTAGCAACATCAATGTACTCTGCCTCTGTAGTTGATAATGAAATAGATCCCTTCTTCTTCCTAAGCCATGCTACTAACAAATCACCTAAGAAGAATGCACCTCCACTGGTTCTCTTTCTCTCATCCGAACAATTTTCCCAATCAACATCTGAATATGTAGTTAATTGAAAATTATGATTTCTAGGAGACCAGAGACCATAAGTCATTGTACCCTTCAAATATTTGAATATCCTTTTGACAGCTTCTAAATGACTTTGTTTAGGAGCATAATGATAATGACCTACCATTCCAACAACTTGCATTATATCAGGACGAGATGTTGTGATGTACATAAGACTATTTATCATTGATTGATATGTTCTTTGATCAACATCAAGTGAAATATCATCTTTACTGAGCTTGCAACCAACCACCATAGGTGTGCTCATAGGTGTATATTCTTCCATATGAAACCTCTTTAACATCTCTTTCAAATACTTTTCTTGAGAAATAAATATCCCTGCAGAACTATGATTGATTTGTAAACCAAGAAAATATGACAGTTCTCCTATCATGGACATCTCAAACTCAGTCTACATTGAATTAGAAAACCACTGAATTGAAGGGTCATTAGGGCATCCAAAAATAATGTCATATACATAAACCAAAACAACTAATAATCATCACCTTCAGACTTAATGTATAGATTACTGTCAATAATACCTTTCTTGAACCCTTTGTCCTATAGAAATTTGTCCAGTCTATCATACCAGGCTCATGGTGCCTGTTTCAATCCATATAATGACTTTTTCAACTTATAGACATAGTCAGGATTATTTGTCAGTGAAAATCCTCTAGGTTTCTCCACATATACATCTTCTTCTAGATCTCCATTAAGAAATGATGACTTAACATCCATCTGATATACTTTAAATTTCTTATGACATGCATAGGCAAGAAACATTCTGATGGCTTCCAATCTTGCCACTGGTGCAAAGGTTTCATCAAAATCTTGTCCTTCAACTTGTGCATACCCCTTACAAACCAATCTGGCTTTATTCCTAACAATTTTTCCTTGTTCATTCATTTTGTTCTTAAACACCCATTTGGAGCCAATTGCATTCTTATCTACAGGTCTAGGAACAAGCTCCCAAATATTGTTCTTCTCAATCTGATCCAGTTCCCCATTCCTTGATTTTAACCAATTTACATCTTTACTGGCTTCATTAAAGTTCTTGGGTTCCACCATGGATATGAAGGCTATATGTGATTGCTCAGTGTCTTTGATTATCCTTCTCCTAGTTTGTACACCTTTGTCTTTCTCACCAATTATTTGACTTGCAGGATGATTCTTTTGAGTAATTCTAGAGGAAGGATTTGATGTTGTCTGTTGATTTGAGTTTGCCTGAGTCTTTGTATCTTAATCTGACTCAGAGTCTTCTTTTTATGATTCTTGGACCTGTTCATCTTCAGCTTTAGCTGTGTCCTCTGTAGCAGACTCAATATTGCTCACCTCTCTTAGTGGGACTCCTTCATCAACCTTTAAATCAATGCAATCAACTAATTTATACAATCTTTTATTAAAGCATCTATATCCTTTACTATTGGTAGCATATCCTAAGAATATGCCTTCATCATCCCTGTCATCATACTTGCCAAGGTTTTCATTATTATTCTTTATGTAGCACTTAGTCCCAAAGACTTTGAAGTGTTTGATTGAAGTTGGTCTTCCATACCACAATTCATAAGGTGTCTTGTCATTGTGTGGTCTGATGTGGGATTTATTAAGAATATGGATTGTTGTGTGTATTGCTTCTACCCAGTAGGTTTGACCAATGCTCTTCTCATTCATCATTGACTTGGCCATTTGTTGAATTGTTCTGTTTTGCCCCTGAACTACTTCATTTTGCCGTGGAGTTCCTGGGATTGTGTATTCTCTCTTGATCCCATGTTTATCATAGAATTCCTTGAAATCACTTGACATAAATTCTCCTCCTCTGTCTGATCTTACTGCCTTTAACATGTTTCCTGTTTGATTCTCAGTTAGTGATTTGGATTTTTCTTTGAGAAAAACAACCCAAGTGAGTCTAGAGTAATCATCAATGATCATCATGAAGTAGTTTTCCTTCCCTGTGCCTTCCTGTCTTGATGGTCCACATAAATCCATATGAACTAATTGGAGTGGTTTCTTTGTTGAAGTAGAGCTCTTGGATTTAAATTGTGTCCTGGTTAGCTTTCCTACTTGGTAGGGTTTACACACAGAATCTTGTGGCTTTGATATTCTTGGAAGATCTTTCACTGCCTCAAGATTTTTGAGCTTGATTAAGTGGTCAAAGTTTAGATGTCCAAATCGCCTATGCCATAACCAAATTTCATCATGTTTTCTTAGGTGAGACTCTTCTCTATCTTCTTTCAACACATATACATTATTATTTGTCCTTATGCCTTTAGCCACCACTTGTCCTGAATTCACAGATTGCATTTTACAATCTTTAGAAGTGAAAACAATTTTACATCCTCTGTCACAAAATTGACTGACACTAAGCATATTATGTTCAGACCATCTTCAAACAACCATCTTGAGATTTCCCTTTTCCATTACTTAGAATTACCATTCCTTTACCTTTGATTTTTCCTGGTGCATCGTTTCCAAAGGTTACATTTCCTGATTTGCTTTCACTTAGAGACATAAACTTACTTTTGTCTCCAATCATGTGCTTGGAACATCCACTATCAATATACCAGGGGTTCTTTTTTCTTTGAGCTGAACGTACTAGACCACATTTTTCACTATCTTTCTTTTTCTACGTGCTGGCATTTCTAGCTAAGGGTTTTTATCCTTGGATCTGCTTTGTTATTATTCAAATGGCAGTTTGCAGCTTTGTGGCCGAAGTTATGACAATTATAGCATTCGAGCTCATTGTTCAATAGGTCAAAGTGATTGTTGCAACTTTGTCTACTCATTGTCTATTTAGTTCTATGTTGCAAAGATTGTTTATTTCTTGATCTCCTCAGTTGCATGTCTCTAAACTTAATTTGACAATTTTCAATCTTATGACCAAAATTAGAGCAGTAAAAACAATAACCATGGAAGAAATTTTGGTACCTGAAGGATGGCCTTCTTCTTGGCATTTGTTTCTCCATCTTTTGATATCTTTGTTTTTTTATCATGGATCATCTTGTCTTTATTAACTTTTGGTGGCAGAGTACTCACATGGTCTGATTGTCTGCTGACTTGGAACTTGATCATCTTTACTGGCTCTTTGCTTTCTGTTTATTTGCTGCTTGAACCACTTACATAGCCTAAGACAATATTCAACAAAGGATATCTCTTTTTGCTTAGAATGTCGTTTAGTTCTACTGAGGCTTTAATGCTTGGAAGATTTTGGAGATACAATGCTTTAAACTTCTCCATCTCTTTTCTAGTTTTTACTACCTCTTCTTTCAAGGCTTCACATCTTTCCCTCTTCTCTGATAACTGCTATTTCATAATTTCCTCTATTTTCTTTGCCTCTTCTAATTCCATTTTTAGCAGGGCAAAGTCTTCATCAGTTTTTTTATTGTCTTTCTTGAACTGTATCAACAATTGTTTTTGCTTTTTCTTCTTAAATCTGAGTCTAGCAATTTCTTCTAGATCACTGATCAGTTCTCCTTCCAAGTCAACCATAGCTTCTTCATCATCAACATCACTTCCTTTGATTTTATTATCATAATCCTCTTTGGCCATAAGCATAAAGTCATTAACCTTATCTTCACAAGCATAATCACTATCTGTGTCTCGTGAAGAGTCATCATTGTTTGCACACAAACTTTTCTTTTTACCAAATCTTTTGGATTTGTACTTCTGTTCACCTTCAACGTTCCGATCCTTCTTCTTGTGTGGACACTTAGAAGAAAAGTGACCTATCTTTCCACATTTAAAACATTTGAAGGGAAACTTTCCTTGGTACTTTCCTGATCCTTTCTTTATTCTTCTCACAAATTTTGCTTCAATTTCATCAGGCTAAGAATCCTCATTATTATTTTCTTTAAATGATGCTTCTCTAGAGGTGGGTTTATCTTTACTAATCCTCATTTCATAAGCAGTTAGAGTTCCTAGAAGTTGATCAATAGACAAAGTCTTAAGATCATTCAGTTCTTCTATTGCAAAAACTTTTGGATTAAATCTATTTGGTAGAGATCTTAAAATCTTCTGAACTAAAAATGCGTCTTCAATCTTCTCACCAAGACCCTTCATGGCATTCACAAGCTCCTCAACTCTTAAGAAATATTTATTAATTGTTTCATCCTCATTTATCTTTAGTTGTTCAAATTTCAATCTATATGTCTGAAGTTTGGCATCCTTTACTTTCTCATTTCCTTCATAACTGCTAATGATTTTATCCCACATCTCTTTGGCAGAATCAAGCTGCATTACTTTTACAAATTCAGTTTCAGCAAGCCCACTCAAGATAACATTCATTGCCTTTTCATTAAAACTAAATTCTAACTTATCATCTTTGGAAGCTAGCACGATAGCTTTTGTATATCCAACCTCTACAACATCCCAAACATCAACACCTAAGGCCATAATGTATGTTCTCATTCTAACCTTCCAGAAAGAAAAATTTGTTCCATCAAACAAAGGAGGCTTATTGGTCGAATTTCCTTCATGAATTGTTTTCATGTTTAAGCTTATTGATATACCTTTAGCTAAAAGGAACCCACTCTGATACCAATTGTTGAAATTACTAAGACAACTGAGAGGGGGGCGGGGGGGGAGGGGGGTGAATCAATTATTATTGTGCTTAAACAATTTTATGCCTATTGCAATATTATTAATTTTCTCCAAGTGATCATCGAGATTATGCAAGACATGAACAACAAAAATAATAGACATCAATCAAACATATGGTATACACAGAGATATATGTTCACGAGGAAACCCATATAGGGAGAAAACCTCTTCTTTTTAGAATGATAGGCAATCTTTTATGTTTTGTACATCATCAATATTTGAGCACCAACTCAAAATGAGGCTACAACCTCTTCTTTAACAAGATGCAACTTGTTGAGAGAACCAACTCTCTGGTTTCTCTAGCACCCACTATAAGGAAGAACCAACTCCCTCAGTGTTCTAGCACCAACTGGATGGAAGCACCAACTTCCAGTCACACAGGCACCAACCTGTATAATAGAGAACAATGGTTCTCCCTTGCACCACCCTACCACCCTGTTTTTTCTAGCTGCAACCAGATGGAAGATACAAACCCCTGTGTTCAAGCACCCACTTGAAACTCTGAGGACAATATTCCTCCCTAGAACTACCCTACCACCCTGATTATAAATATTTACTTGAATAATACCTTACAACAATACATACATTTCAATGCTTACCACTTCCACTCTGTTATGCAATTCTATTCTACTTCTGTCTGTTCATGCTTGGCTCAACTTGCTGTATGTCTCCATCTGCTCTTCCTCTGTTCTTCTCATGCTCTTAGGTTCTCATATAGTCTTCTATTTTCACCATTTATTCTCTGTCTAGCTTATGTTCTTCATCTCTGCATATTTTCGGCTCTGTTTCTACTATCTTCTTGATCACATACAGTTCAACTTATTTTACCGAGAAACAACAACCTCTCTCTGTCATGACATTTTTCTTTTATTCCTTCTCTCATTATCCGTTAGACTCTGCATCTCCAACGCTCAAGTTGGGAATCTAAAAAATTCTCAGGCATCATGATTCCAACGCTCAAAAACAATGATTCAACCGCTTAGGAACAATGATTCAATTAGTGTAACTGAATCGTAACTGATCAAGAAATCAAGAAGTGAAACAATAAGCCTTCGATCAGATTTGGTTTGATTAGCTTCGTTGGATTATACACGCAGATGATTTTTGAATTTTCAATGCATAATCTCCGATGTGGATCCTAGCAATGCTAGCTCGTTCCTCAATCTTTCGCTGATGTAACCTCGGGTGATGCTCTCATGTGACCATGTGATTGCGGGCGTGACTAAAGGTGGTTTGAGGAAAATCCGCTTTTCACCCCGCAATTCACTACAAAGCTCCACGCATGCCTTTGGTGATACCGTGGTTTTGATTGCGGCCCACTCACAAAAAATTAAGACTCGAGCATGTTTTGACCCCGCAATGCAGCGGGACCGTCAATCGCACGATCTTGACGGTGCTCCTGAATTGACGGTTCAGATCTGTCCTTTCAAGTTCTGTGGATCATATCTAACCTTCCTAAATCAACGACTGTGATTTATTCCGTGATCTGGGCTTCCAGAGTTTCAACTCTCAAACCCTGCTTTCCTTTGTACATCAATCTTCTGGAGTCGATGATCCACGGACACCTGTCCTTCTCAATCGACGACTCTGGCCCTACTTCGGGGATCTTACCTCCCAACTAGATCAGCGGTCCTGTGTCCCCTTTCTTGATCAACGGTCGAGATCTGCTTCGCTACTCCGGGCTTCAATGATTTCAATTCTCATCCTTCACGCTCTCCCATAACGCTTTTATCCGTAGTCCATAGATTCCTCCCACGTGTCCTCCTCAAATCAACGGTCCTAGTTCACTTAGGGACTTCGGCCTTTGGGATATTCAACTCCTCTACACTCGCTTGCTCCCAAAGCGTTTCACCTAGATTCCATGATCTAACGACATGTGTCCCCTTGAATCACATGGTTAAGGCTTACTTCGGGCCTTTACCTAAAATCCATAGATTTACACCACGTCTCTTATGGATTAGATGACCCAGATCCACTTCGGACGATCCGATTCTTGAGATTTACTCTGGACGATTTGATGATTGAGATCTATTTCAGATGATCAGACGATCGAGATTTACTTCGACTCTCTGACTCTTCGGGCTTCGGGAGTTTCAGATCTCAACTGAAAACTCTTGAAGTGATTTCTCCGGAGTTCACGATCCGTTGCCATGTATCCCTCTGGATCTGACGGTTGAAATTTACTCTAGCTCTCTGACTCTCCAGGCTTCGGGAATTTCAATTCTCAACTAGAAATTCTTGAAGTGAGATTTCTGCAGAGCTCATGATCCATTTCCACGTATCCCTCTTGATCTGATGGTTGAAATTTATTCCAACTCTCTAGACTTTGGGGATTTCAAATATCAAACTTTTCTCCCTCCTGAACTCACAGTTTCCTGACACGTATCTCCCGATGATCAACAAACTAGATTCTCCTCTTGGTGATGAACGGTCTCAAATTACTTTGTCTATTTTACCTCCTTTTGATCCATGAATTTCCGGAGTTGTGGATCTTACGCCACCTGTCCTCCTTGATGATGGATGTTTCTAAACTACTTTTGGACTTTGGAACTTTGGTAAGTCCTCTCTCCTGCGTGCGCAAAGAATTAAGGCTCGTGCACCTTGTTTCTATTAGACGACTGTTGGTCCTCTGTGCTGTGATCCAACAATCATTGTTGCCCTCTCTCCTAAGCTTCTGATCTCTCCGACTTATAGGGTTTTCTAAGTGTTCAAAGGTCTTGACCTTTTCTCCTCCTGCGAGTCTGTCTCTTGGACCTCATCTGCACTTCTGGAAAGCACTATCTCTTATGAGCTTGCTCATCTTCGTCGCTACTGTTCTTGACATCAATTACAAGCACAATCTTCCTGTAAAACATGCCAACACAAACATGGTATCGCAGTTGGGATGGATGAGTAGATGTGTGCAATATCCCAATAAATATTAATAACACAATCACATGCAATATTTAATTGTCAAGCAAACTTCATCTATTCCAAGGAAAGGTATTCTATATCAAGCATATACAACCATGGGATTGACATCAATGGAATATGTTGTGAGTCATGCATCCATGTGGTGTTTAGAAGTTGGATGGCTATGAAGTAAAAATAAAACATATACAATATTATCACCATCAATCATATCACTCCAAATAATCAAACTACCATAAGTTCTATGGGGGTTTCAAATTTAAACAATCTGTTAAGACATGACTATCACAGAGGAAAGACAAGTCACCACACTGCAGATAAAGTTAGCAACTAAGCTAGAAAAATCAAACAAGCATAAATGCTACCATACACTATTTTTCATCTTGTAGTACATTAGTCTCTCTTAAATGCAAACTGAGGACTGATCCTTCTTCAATGTATGCCAACCCATTATAATTGCTCACTGAAATACATGTTCAAATAAAACATAAAACTATCTAATTCACTTTATTCACGAATATACTGATCCTCAAACTATACACCCTTGGGTAGGCTACCACTCCTATGGATGTCTAATACCTTGTAATATTTTAAGTACCCTAGCAAGCCTAATTGTAATTATCCAACCAAAATAATTTTATATACTTACCACTGGACCACTGGACTACTCTATTAGCACCAAGAAATAAAATCCATTTAAACATTTTAAAAGCAAATAATTCACACTATTTTTATTTGATTAGTTGATATAATCGTGTTTGATTTTTCAAAGATGATGTCTTTTCTCACTATTAGCACTAGAAGTCACCTCTAGATTGCGTTGGAGGTAAGCCCATTACCCATCAGAATTTTATGTCACAGGTTGGTTTTAAATTGGTCAAATGGGCGCAGACTCAATATGATATTGTTTTAACTTAGAAAACTGGACTGGTATGCACATGTAGGTGAGGTCTTGATTAACTTCAGTCAGTAAGTTGGAGTAAGGGTGAATAGGAGGAAGATTTAGTGAGAAAGGTGTAGAGGTCCACTATGAACATCAGATTTTCCAGCAGCCTAAGGAGGAAAAACTTAAACACAAGGTCCTCTTGGATTCAAATTTCAAGGAAGATGAAATAAATCATAACAATACTATAATCAAACATTTATCATAATACAATTACAAAAATACATGTGAATCAATCAAACATGAACTCTCTCAGTATTAGAGGCAAATAAGATGGAGAAGAAGCCGAATTCATCAAACAAGATATCTCAAAAACAAATACATAAGCATAGAACCAATGTTCTTCATCAAAAGTTTACAATACGGGAGCACTGTTCAACCATCGATCTTAAAAAAATATCAAAACTGCCTATATATACTAAAATGCTGCAACCACTAGGAATGTGATCAGATCACTGCCTTCAAATCCTTCAGTCGGCGCCCACTTTGTTAGGTTGTGAAGACCTCATGATGTCAGACGCGAGCCAGGCATAGTTATTTGATTTACAAGAAAAATTGCCCATAAGGAAACTTCACATCGTAAGTGTGCCTTCACGGCCGCTCTAAGCCTACTTTCCATTTATGGACTGAGTTGAAGTTTCAACCACCAACTCTGTGTCCATTAACTGATATCTCCTCGGGATCGAGATCGGGCCAGGTAACCAAGGGATGAATACTTGCTGTGATTAAATATGATGCTAAATGAACATACGAACTTGGGGCCATTGGTCTGATCGAGATATGTGGCTGGGATGATTCTTCTATTTGAGGTGCAACCGCTGAAGTTTACCTGTTCACCAATTTTGGGATACATAAGACCTTGCGTGGAGACAGTGCCAAATTTGGCACTTTAAGAGCCTTGGACGTGGAGCAGAGGATGAGTGCCCTGTGACTTTGGCCTTGCTCCAATGTGACCCCAGGCTGTGACCCCAGGCTGTGACCCTACGCAATTGCGCGATTGCGGGAGGGACCAAGAGTGGTTTGAAAGAAAATTACTTTTGTCCCCGCAATTCACCATGAACCGTCATGCGTCCCTTTCAAAAAACCATGGTTCCGATTGTGGCCCACCCATGAAATTTTAAAACGTGCGCACCTTCCGACCCCGCAATGGAGTGTGATCATTGATCTTGTGATCTGAGATGAGGATTCTTGATCAATGAACCAACTCTGGTGCTTTAGATCGACATATCAGATCTTTCCTCTTCGACTCGATGGTCGAGATCCACTTCGGGTCTCTAAGACTTTGGGACTTTGACCACTTTTGAATGTGAAACATGAGGAATTTCCCGAAGTGAGATATGGGCTGCCGCGTGTCCCTACCGATGGATGGTTCAGATTAAATTTGGGACTTCGGGCTTCAACCCTTCATAAATTTTAGACACTTCCCACTTCAAACCTCCCGAACCTTATTTCCCCGAACACTTGGATCAGACGCCACATGTTCCCTTCAAGATCAATGACTCATTCTCACTTCGGGGATTTGCGCTCTAGCGCTATAATTTGCGCGATTTTGGACTCCCGAATGCCTGCGAGCCACTGATCTGAACTAGCTGAGGGTTTGGAAAGACAGAAGGGTCAGTGACAAAGGCCAAGGATATGAGTGCTCAAACACAAAGGGGCAAACAAAAATGACTTTTCCTACTGAATGGGAAAAATTAAGACTTGGTTTGTGAAAAGGATAGAGACATGGTAACATTACAGACTTAGGTAGAAACCGCAAACTCATAGGACTATGACAAGCTCATGTGATAACATTTGGCTCCACAGGTGATGGCATGCTCCCTGCGAGCTTCCAAGAAAAATTAGTTCCATTGCCTTAGTTGTTGGGTTATGGAGTCATGCTAAAAAAACGTTCTGCTGAGGATTACATGTCAATAATTACTCTAAATAAAAGCAAATACATGGGCTCTAGAGGAGCTTATTTATGTACAATCCTATACTAAATGATCTTTACAAAGTGCTAGGTGAAATCAAACTTCCACCATAGCCATTCAAGTAACTTCCTAACTGGAAGATCTTTTACTCTGTCAACGATTGATAACAGACGATGCAACTATGACAACAAAATGGTTACATCCTTCAGCTTTCCTCCAATGGATGGAGTTGAGATAAACTAGGCGGCTCCAAGACATGAAGGAAATGCAGCTCCATGTACTCGCTGACAGGCTCATAGAACGAGTGGCAAACTCTAGAAAATTTGTAACAGAGAACCCGATATGCTCCACAGCTTCTCACACATGGTTGAATATCTCTGGTAAGCATAGGTGGATGAGAAGATGATGCAGGATGACTGATCCTAGGTGGTGGCTTCTCACTCATAGGCTCAGGGAAGGATATAAACTGCTCATTTGGATTTCCCTCTTCTTCTTCATGGATCTCCCAAGGGTTAGAGTCATAATATTCATAAACAAGACCCATGGGAAAGATCTGCTCTTGGTCTTCTGCAGGCCCAAGATGACTGATTTCCACATAATGTTTTCCTTCAATGTAGAAAGGAAAAGGTTATGTTGCATGCTCTTGGAAATCCTTCATATGCAGTTCAAAATCTGACTCATAGCTATCATACACGGGCTAGATGGTACCAAGTGATATCTGCTCATTTACAGGTTCTGAACAGGAGATAAACTACACATTTGGCTCCTCTTTTTGTCCTTCATGGCTCTCCCAAGGATCATATTCATAATCATAATAAACAAGAACCATGGGAGAGCTCTACTCTTCGTCATCTTTGCTAGGATATTCATCACAAGTTGTTTGTTCTTGGCGAGTATCTAAAATCACTTCTTCGTCATAAGTAGGGCTGCCAAGAACATCTATTTCGAGGACTTGAATATCCTCTACATCTTCATAAGAGAAACAAGCACAATCTGCCTTCAATTTCTCTATTTCTGTAGAAAGTGATTTTACCAGTCTCACCAGCTTACCCAAAGCATATTCTTCATCCTCACGGTCTACATTAGAATCTTCTATATTATGAACACAGTTGTTATATTCCTTACAACGGTTATGAGAAATAAAATCAGAGGAATAAAACTTTTGACAATGCCCATTGAAAGCCTCATGAAACTGATCTAGGGAGGAGATGCTAGCAGGGGGTAAGGAGTGGTACCAATTATGAGCATCTCCTACTAACGAGATCATGAACATCTTTAATAATACATTCTCATGATGTATTTCCCATTGATGCATGAGTTCATGAAACTTAAGGAGATGCTGAGCAGGGTTGTCCTCTTTACGTTCTCTAAATATGGGAAAATAATCACCCCATTCATTTGGAGTAGGAACAACATTAGGAAAAATAGGAACAAAGGAGAAATTAAGAGGAGCATACCTCCGAGCCAAGATTATTTCCATTTTGAACCAATGGAGTCACCAATCGATCCTTTAATCATGGAGTCGTCAGGTGAATAATATGCAGAGTGAATGTGTCTGGTCTTTGTTCACCATCAAAGACTAGATCATTGTCAACCTCCCAGGGAACTTTCAAGCTAAGAAAGTGGCTGCTAAAATCCTTCTTGAAATATTTCTCTGGGTCAGCTCGGGTGTGCTAGAGGCAACCACAACCAAAATAGTGGAGTCGACACAGTGGAGTTGCCAGGTGAAAATGTAATCTTCAATGGTTCTGATATCTGATGCACCTTCAGAATCATAAGCTCATTGTCGTTCTACCTAGGGAAAAGTATTCATTTCGTTCCCCGACAACAACGCTAGAAATGTTAGCACTAGAAGTCACCTCCAGATTGCGTAGGAGGTAATATTAGTACCCATCAGAGTTTTATGTCACAGGTTGGTTTTAAAGAGGTCAAATGGGTGCATACTCAAGATGATATCGTTTTAACTCGTAAAACTGGATTAGTATGCACCTGTAGGTGAGGTCTTGATTAACTTCAGTTAGTAAGTTGGAGTAAGAGTGAATAGGAGGAAGATTTAGTGAGAAATGTGTAGAGGTCTGCTATGAACATCAGATTTTCCAACAGCCTAAGGAGGAAAAACTTAAACATAAGGTCCTCTTGGATTCAAATTTCAAGGAAGCTGAAAGAAATCATAACAATACTATAATCAAACATTTATCATAATACAATTACAACAATCCATGTGAATCAATCAACCATGAACTCTCTCAATATTAGAGGCAAATAATATGGAGAAGAATATGAATTTCATTACACAAGATATCTCAAAAACAAATACATAACTAGAGAACCAGTGTTCTTCATCAAAAGTTTACAATACGGGAACACTGTTCAACCATCGACCTTAATAAAATATCAAAACTGCATATATATACTAAAATGCTACAACCACCAAGAATGTGATCAGATCACTGCCTTTAAAGCCTTCATTTGGCACCCACTATGTCAGGTTGTGCATACCTCATGATGTCAGACGTGAGGCAGGCATAGTTATGTGCTTTACAGGAAAAATTGTCCATAAGGAAGCTTCAGATCATAAGTGTGCCTTCAATACCGCTCTCAACCTGCTTTCCATTTATGGAGTGAGTTGAAGTTTCAACCACCAGCTCTGTGTCCATTAAATGATATCTCCTCAGGATCGAGACCGGGCCAAGTAACCAAGGGATGACTACTTGTGATTAAATGTGATGCTAAATGAACATATGAACTCAGGGCCATTGGTTTGATCGAGACCTGTGGCTGGGACGATTATGCTATTTGAGGTGCAGTCGCTGAAGTTTACCCCTTCACCAATTCTGGGATACATAAGACCTTGTGTGGAGACGGTGCCAAATTTGGCGCTTTAAGAGCCTTGGACGCAGAGCAGAGGATGAGCACCCTGTGACTTTGACCTTGCTCCAATGTGACCCCAGGCTGTGATCCTACGCAATTGCGTGATTGAGGGAGCGACCAATATTGGTTTGAAAGCAAACCGCTTTTTTCCCCGCAATTCACTGTGAACTGCCATGCACCCCTTTCAAAAAACCATGGTTTCGATTGTGACCCACCCCTAAAACTTTAAAACGTGCACACATTCCAACCCCGCAATGGAGCGTGACCATTGATCTTATGATCTAAGATGAGGATGATCAACGACCTAGCTCTAGTGATTTAGATCGACGGATGAGATCTTTCCTCTTTGAATCGACCGCCGAGATCCACTTTGGGTCTCCGGGACTTTGGGACTTCGACCACTTTTGAATGTGAAACATGAGGAATTTCCTGGGGGAAAATTCCCAAAGTGAGAGATGGGTTGCCACGTGTCCCTGCTGACGGATGGTCCAGATTAACTTCGGGACTTTGAGCTTTGACCCTTTAGAAGTTTTACACACTTACCACTTCAAACCTCCCGAAGCTTATTTCCCCGAACACTTAGATCAGACACCACATGTTCCCTTCAAGATCAATGAATCATTCTCACTTCGGGGCTTTGTGCTCTGGCGCTATACTTTGCGCAATTTTGGACTCTCGAATGCTCACGAGCCGCTGATTTGAACTGGCTGAGGGTTTGGGAAGACATAAGGATTAGTGACAAAGGCTAAGGAGATGAGTGCTCAAACACAAAAGGGAAAACACAAACGACTTTGCCGACTGAAGGGGAAAAATTAAGACTTTGTCTGTGAAAAGGATATATATAGGGAAACAATATAGACTTAGGTAGAAACCACAAACCCACACGAGTTTGACAAGTTCATGTGATAACACTCACAAGACAATGATGCATTTATAGGTAGCCCGAATTCCATCATGCAACATAGCAAGTTGCCTATATAAATGTGAGAGTTTATGACAAAGAACAAGATGTTGTGCTAAGAACAAACCAATACCCACTGTGTGTTTCTCATGGTGGTATAATAAATCTATTTCTACATTTAAAGGTAATTTTTTTTCCAAAATTCAAACCTTTTGAGATATGTAAGATCCCCAATAAAATCTATGCTAAAATATGATTTAATTGGTTGGGGAATTTCGTCAAACACTTGGCTTACAAGCTCCAAACTCCCTTGAAATCACTTCAATACTTGTTGTCCCAATTAAATCAAGTTTAAGGGATGAATTTTATGTCAAACACATCACATGCAACACCTAAAACCCTTCCCAATGAGTGGTTGTTCTGAATTTGTGTTTGTTGTTATGTTTATTTGCAGCTGGTTGGTTGAAGTGTTTTGTCAAACACTTTGTGTGCGATGACTGTAGCATTCATTTAAGTATGATGTATTTTGGCCCATATTTATTCATGTAATATATAAGAAAAACAGATGCAATGATAACCAAATAAATCAGAAACTAATAGCTATCAAACACCATAAGATAGTACCTCAAATCCTTGCTTTATTTAATATGCACTTGGCTATCCAACACACAGTAATTTCCAGATCTGAAATGTATTTTCTACAACTGATATATGGCTGGAAAATACACACAAAACACAACCAAAGAAAGGAAAATAGTCTCCCAATAGAAACCCTCTAACAACTGCTCCAAAAATATGTAATTTCTTCAGCAAAGGATGGCCCCAATGACCCAATATGTGCTCTGCTTGGTATGAATTCTCCTTGGCTGAAGATGAGGTTTTATCCACCAATGAAATGGCCAATATCCTCATAAATAATTCACCCAAGATGTATACAACTCGATCCTAACAACTATAAACCGATGAAACCCCAAAATATGAAGATTTCCACTACTAGATGCGCCCATCCAAGAAATACTTCGCCCTGGGTACAAAATAATGAATCTCCTCATAGATCCTCTCCTAAATATCCAATATCTAATAGACCGGGAGGTGGAATAGACATGCAAGTGAAGATCCGATTTATATGTCTCTTTTGGATGCTAAATCAAACTTCTTCGAGATCTTTTGTGTGCCCCTCTTGAGGAGAACCCTTCTCACAATTCACCCTACTTCACAAATTAATGGCTAAAATGGATCTGAAATGAATAGAATGGCGAGGGTGGAATCTTTCACCACCTTGGCCAAGCTTGGATCAAGAAATGTGGAATCTTTCACCACTGTGCTGATCTCTAGGGTTTATTTAGTCAAAACCCTCAAACCCCCCAAGTATCTTGAGCTTTCTAGCCAAGAGGCTAGACATCAAAAATCAATCAATATAATGAGAGAATATGAGCCCCTATCTCTCTTTTATACCCCTTTTCACCTTTTCCCTTCAAGTGACTTTTAATTCATCTTTAATATTTTGTCATAAAATCACTTTATTAATTTAATGTACCTTTTTACTCCAAAAAGTGATTAATTCGCCCCTATGAATTATCCATCCACCGAAAGTCACTTTTCACCATCCTATCCCGTAGATATTTTTCCCCCAGTTCCAACGAGTTATTACACTAAGGTCTTTCTCCAAGAAACAAACTCCAAATAACACCATTAGTGTAATTAATTAAAATATACCCAATAATAACCTCGTTTTATGAGAATTGTTGGAATGCAGCGGAACCAAGGACAAGCTGTGTGGACTGGATCTTGATGATGAAATATGATGAATAATGTAAGTCGGGCCCTATCAAACTCCTCAAAACTACCTGAGCTCACTATCACCCCTAATTGGCTACTCCATCAAGCATCCCAAACTGTAACATAAGGGAATCCAAAAATGGGGACATTACAAGATCATTCTTAATGCTCAATAAGCATATGGGTGTCTCCATTGTATTAATCAACCATCATACAATAAGCTTATGTGAGGAAGAATTTAAATGTTGATGTTAAGGAGAGGGTGTACAACTAACTTTTTCTAAAGCAGGAGATATAAAATTGTAAGCTTTCATTAAGCCATTAATGCATAATCATTTTTATACATGCCAGATTTGGACCAAGACTATGACTGCATATTTAAAAACATTCCCAATAGTCTCTAACATGCATACATGAATATATTAGTATATAGTTGTTAAGAAACTATATTGGTATATAGTTGTTTAGACATGGATGCATAGTTTGTGATATTATGCCAATATATAGTTGTTAAGAAACTATATTGGTCTATAGTTGTTAAGACATGGATGCATAGTTTGTGATATTATGACACTTAAAGCAGAAGTGAGAAAACACAGATTTTATTTTATTTTTCCTACCAAAGTATTAAGAGGAGATCATAGAAAGTATAATGAAAATTTGCAAATGTAATTGCAAGCTACCCATATCGTTGTTTTGTGAAATTGTAAACATGTACGATATACAATTTTATGTCTCCACTCACCTCAATTGAGTGGCCATCAAGGAAGAAAATGTTCTTGATTTTATGGTGGGGATAGATTAGGACACATCTTGCATGTATTCCCATCAACACATCTTTCAAAGGCTAAAGTTTTCAACACTGTTCTTGTTATGTTACGAGATGCACACAAAATTTTAATTATTTCTACCTCATAGGTAAGGAAAGGAGACATAGCTTATTCTTGTATCAATTTTGGATTAAATTCCTTTATCAATTTCAGATTAAATTCCTTTATCAATTTCAATTCTAAGAGAATAGACCAGGAAGGTCTCAAAGGAGGATAAAAAAGTAAACAAATACAAACACTGTTGACTAAAAAATTCATCACCTATTATTACAATCCTACAAATGATTGCAAGCCCTACCTTTATATTTATGATATAATATTAATAGGTGGGGTCCCCTAGAAGAAAACATATAATTGGTTGTTTTCAAACTTTTCCCTCAACACATTTGCATATCTTCGTATAAATGGTATTATGATGAAGCTTCAAAGTTATGGTATATAGATCTACAGTTTTGTGATGCTTGTCATGATCAAATGATGCAAAAGGTTTATTGTAAGTAATACAACTCTGCTTATTACTCAACATCACGATGGTACTAAGCATGGGACCTACAAAAATTGCAAAGAATATGCTATGTTTTATGGTTATGTCCACATTGAAAACCAAAGTTACTTTAAAAATATATAACCTTCAAAGTGTATGAAGTTTATTTGATAGCTTATGTAGTATGGGAATTGATATGTTTTTTATAATACACCAAGGAACTTTGGTTATAAACAAATATGATGGTATGCATTTAACATTATAAAGGTATGGGGTGTACACGACATATGGAATTTGGCATGTCTTAATGGATATGATATAACATATTAGAGGTTGCATTGATTTTAAATGTCATAATCTTGAGGTTTACATATCACATGATATATTGAATATGATTGAATATATGCAAACAAAACAATCCCTAGCCTATTCACATGAGTATACATGACGACTTGATAAACTATGATAGTGAAGTGACAAGGTTGATGTAACACATGGTTATGTAGGCTGACATGAGATATAGTATCGACCTTGTGTTTGGTTTACATGGCATGAGTTATATGGTATACATGTTTAAATGTTTTACGAATTGTATGAGGTATTGAGTTGGCATGCACATATGATGGTTGGTTTTGAATGATGATGCGATGGGACTGCCATGCATTGAATTTACAACGATAGTTAATCTCACAGTCTCATGATTTACCACCTCACTTTGCCTTGGGTTTTGGTCATTTCATTTTTTTGAAGCCGTGGAGCAACAAAGCTCGAGCTTGGCTTGGAAACCCTGCTCCTAGTAGTTGCAACAACCATTTCTCCCATAGCATTGGTATTAAAGAGTTTCAAGGAAAGGTATGTACTTTCCAGTTTGTTGAACATCTATTGCATTGGTTTTGCAAAGAAATGAATTGGTAGTGGCTCTGGTTCATGACTAGTGTTGAGTATGTGGCTTCTCCTCCTTCCTTTTCGCTCTTAAATGAAAATTATTGATAAAGGATTTTTGTTTTAAAATAAAAATAAATGGCCACTCTCTGCCAAATGTCTTCCTCAATCTATGCATTATTTCACTTTCCATTTCTTTGAAATTTTATTAGTTATGGCTTTCAGGATAAGTCCCATTTTGGTAAAGGTCATAAGTTGAAACCTAGGTTTGAGTTCTTGGAAAATTCCCCTACTCATTGATATGTCAGCCTTAAAAAAATAGTCATTTTGTTGAGTGAATTGTGGTTTTAATCCACACTGGTAATATTAGATATGATCGTTTATTGTTTAAATTCTGGTTTTAAAGTTCTGTCTGTATACACACCGAGCAATGGTTTATGTTAAAGTGGATAAATATACAGTTGCGACCGACATTAAATTTGTTTTGTTTTGTTGAGTCTAAGTTGGGTTTCAAACTCATGACTATTTAAATGATAGTTGGTTTTTGGATTTATTTTAAGAGTTGATATACATTGTTCATTCTCATATTGTTTTCGCAACCAAGCAATGAATTTGTTGTTTCCAAGATATGGATTCAAGTTCGAATCTGAGTTGGAAAAATTTGGTTTTCAAAAGGAGTATTATATTGTTTAGCTTCCTGGTTATACAAGTTTCGAACCTTGGCTATGTTTAAGTCTATAATATTTAGTTTGAAAGAAACAATATGGCCATATTCGTTCTCTGTTGAAAGTGTTTTAAGGACTCAAATTTAAAACATATGGTTACGATGTAGTTCTAATTCCGTTTTTTTCTAATATGTTTCAACACTATGCTCACTTTTTGGATGCATTATTATATATTATATGGAATGTGTTCCTTTGTTGGTCAACATCTCTTTGAAACTCTGGATGGTATAATTGATATAGCTTGAAAAGTTGCATTTCTCTTGAGCTCGATTACTTTAGTTTGTACTCTGGTCATTTGTCTATTTCAGTCCATATTTTACAATGAGCCCAAAAAAATCAAAAGCTTTGATAAATAAATGTTGGTTAAATATGTTAGTTTGATAATGCAAGTTCGAACCGTTGAATAAAATGAAATGCATATTATGGAAAAATGATGGAAAGTCTGATAAATGGATTTAAAGTTCATTTATTTTCTTTTATATAAATAGGACCTAATTATGGGGGCTTCACTCTATTGATCAATATCTTATCACATTCATTCATAACGAGGTTTTTTTTAATTGTGAAAAAAAAGGTCAATATATTGTAGGTAATGGGGGGTGGGGGAATGTGGGGTCTTAAGGGGTTTATAGGTATTGGGTGGTATAAAAAGGGGTATATAGTTAAAATAGGGGTTTCTTTTATTGGAAAGATATATTGGGAGGGGGGGTTCAAACAAAGGATTTTGAGAGGTATTTATCAATATCTAGTGAAATTAGGGATATTATTTAATATCCCATGAACACATGCACTATGTCATAGATTCATTGAGTGAATACCCCGTGGACCTAATCCCCACATAATATATCATTTTCCATAACTTATTCCTAAATTTCCTGAAACATACTTCATTTAATTTCATGAAATTTCTCCCCTTGTTTATGTAAATATAAGACTTTAAAGAAAAGATTTACTAGTAGATTGGTTTTGGTTCTAGTCAGAAGAAGACATATGAACAATTTGTTTTGGTTTGGAAGAATAGTGGGATATTTTGGGCATACTTGAATGATTGTGGAAAATGACTTATAAGTGTTCTGTAATGAACTTTGCTCAGATTGGAAATGATATGAGTTATGAACACAATTAATTGATTGTAAATGGAATATGAACATGTGATTTATCATGCATTCTTGTCATTTTGTAACATTTTTTGCAAATTATAAATCCCTTATCACGATTCTCTTATCATTTATGATTTCATTTTCATTTCATTTCCCATGCTCAAAGAAATTAGTGACAGTTTGGTAAAGAATGTACAGTTTGGATACTTGGAACAATAAGAAAAGAGAGGGATGCTTATGATTTTTCTTCTCTGTTTCCCTCATTTCCCTTTCATATTCCCTTGACATGCTTGATTGATTGGTATGTCAGAGCCATTGTTAATTCATTTGAAAGAAAAATAGTATTTGATGTTTAATATATTGTGTGATGTATATTCACTAATTGGATAATGATGGCATATATATGAGTTTTTTTATCCCTGATAGTAATCACAATGGGAATATGGGAAATAGAGGACATAGAGGAAGAATGCCTAATGCTTTTGGGCAGTGAGGCAACAATAAAAGAATGATATTTTCAATTCATTTAGATGCCAACTCAGAGGAATTAAATCAACTAGTGCAAACTAGCTATTTGAATCTTGTTGGCTATCCTTCTTTCCAACCACCTCAAGCACTTATTATTCCTCCTCTGCAACCACACTCGAGCATAACTGATTCTCCTAAACCATCTTCTGGGAAACCCACCAATGATGGCTAGGAAAACGTACATGCAAATCCTCCCTCCGGTATAGTCCATTGTCCTAATGTCTCATTTCCACCACCTCATCCTTTACAACCTATGCAACTTGTTTCTTCTGCAACCTCTCATGCACACTCTGTCCAAGTTTCCAGAAATTATAAAGCATTGGCCCTTCAACCTCAGTTGGATATAGGAAAACAACCTGCAATTTCCTTGAGCTCACATTCATTCGAGACCTCCTCTTATACAATCAAGACTCTCCCAGGCCAACCTGAAAATAATAAAAGGAAAATAAAATTTGAGGACATGCGCCCTGAAATGTCAAAAGTTGAAGAAAAGAAGTTTCCTGATCCAAACTTACTAAATCACAGGGCCACTCTTTTAGAGGGAAGTAGACAAAGGGAGGCTATTTCAAACAAAAAATATTATTTCTGATTTTATTTTTTATGATGTGAAGATACTTTCACTTTGACATTAGAAGCATATTTTTGGGACAACAAACATGATATTATTTTTTGAAAAACTTTTATATCATGCTATTATGATGAGTTGGGAGATACAAGTGTTTTGATGATGTGGCATATTTATATTGGTTACTTTTTGATATATATTCTAATGCTGATATATGCATGATATTTGAATAAAATTTGGAGTTACAAGGGGAATGTTGAAAATAAAAGAAATAAAAGACATATGGGGCCTCACCTATTAATTATTATTTATTTTATTATTTACCCTTATTATAAAACAAATTTATCCTATCCTAGCTAAAGTTGTTTAATTTCACAACAAAAGATAGTTGAACCATTTGAACTACTTTTTGAAGACATAAAAGGAGAAAAACAAGGACAAACAAGAAGGAGATAAAGTAGAGAGAGATACTTCTAATAAGGTTTGATCTTGCCTCAAGTGAGAATACTTATTCATTCATTCATTTATGAGTTTCTTTCAAGCTAAGTTATTTTTTCGATAGCAGGGTTACTCTAAAGGTGGTAAAAGAAAGGATTGAAAAGCATAGACTTTTGACATGCTCTAAAGTTCATTCATTCATCTTGATAGTCTGTTTTGTCTTAATTAGAAGTTTCGAATTTAGTTTAAGTGCTGATTAATGATAGTTTTGCAGAGTCAAGGCTATGTCGCTTGTAGCTTGAATTGATCAAATTTATTTTCACTCTTAGTTTTCTTCTTTAAGACACCAATTGTCTATGTATGAGTTAAAATTACATCTTATATTTCTAAGTCTAATTGTAGTCCAAACCCTTGTAGGGGTATGTAAAGAGAAACTTGGTTCTAACTCAGAAATATATCGTTAAAATCATTTGGTGATTTCTTCTCATTTTTTAGACTAGCCGTGTATTGAAACTTTTCAGATTTATGGTATATTTCCTTTGTTTATTCAATTGATTATAAATTTCATTTGCAAGCACTTTTTCTATTTTTAAAATTTATTTTACATCAAAGCATATAGTTTTTACAATAGCATCATGTCTAAGAACTTATTTATTGAGGGATGATAAATATTTTTGATAGGCTATAAACCCAAGGTGATAATCTCATTTATCTCACGTAGCCTAGTGAAATTCGAAAAATGTTTGAGTGAGGATATATCTATTCCTTGCCTCAACACACACTCGCCTGAAGACTTGCACCCCAATTCCTGTAAAATTCATTGAGAAAAATTACAGTGTCATGCCTACTAAAACCTTCTTCAGTTCTTTGCTTTGCAGAAAAATATGTTTTAGATTGATACCCCATTTCATACTTATCCCATAAAGGCTCATTGTTGTAATATTCTATAAGATCATAATCAAAACCCCCCTTTTGTATTATTTTTTATTTTCTCATGACCCGATAATTTTTTTGGGTATGTAAATGTAGGCAAACTTTGAACCTCAGGATAAGGGGATTCAATCTCTTCTACACACCCGTCATAAACTAGTTGAATTCCATAGAGTTCTGAAAATGATAATTGAAAAATTAAGCCCTATCTTCTTGGTGTACGTATTGTAGAAATTGGGAACCTTAACCTGACACCATATGTAAATTTTGGGTCGAAATGGGCTCCACCAAATCAGTAAATTTCTAAAAAAAAATTGAATGAGAATGAAACAATAAAATAATATGAAAAATTATGAGCACATTATTGAAATTTTAAAAGGCATATTTCTTTCATTGGTTATGCCTAACTCTTAATTTGAATCCCTACTTTTATTCAACACAAGAGTACAAACCCACTAGACACACCTCTCATAGAATCATAGTCTAAAACCTAACACGAATTTCAAAAATCTGAGATTATAGAGGGAAGAAGGAAAACAATAATTTGAATACAAAGAACCACAAGAACATTTTAAAGAAAAATACAAATGTATTTGTGCTTTGAAGGAAAACATAAAAGTCTTTTACAAAATGCATGAATTACAACAGTATGCAAATCATTCATTACTAAACATAAACTATGCACATGTAGAAAACTTTATCCTCACTCTCCTCATCTTCCTCTTCTAAATCAACAACATCCCTTGGTGATTCCAGTAGTCCACCCATAGAGAATGATGGACCCATGCCCTCATTGTCAATTATAGTTACCTTCCAGTCTTTGTTCAAACCTTTGGTCACTGCAATTAAGCATCCATGCTAGACTACACCTAATACCCTTTCTTGACATTCTCTGAAATAGAGATTTGATTTTGAATTCTAGGATGCATGTAAAGTAAGATGGAAATTATATAAGTTCCTCTAACAACTTCTGAATCTTAGTCTTAAATAATAGAAACTATGTTTCATGAGTTCTATGAATTTTTTGGGGACTGAGCATGGTTCACAATCTTGTAAATGACAAGTCTCATTACACAAATAATATAAAAATAATAGTACCTGGGTCTAATATAACAATGACCATGTTCATATTGTAATTTATAATAGCTATAATACATAGATTTACAGGGATTCCTAGCTCAAAAATTTGAATTACAACATTTTTAATTTTACACATAGAGTAGATATATACAAATTTACACATAGAGTAAATATATACAAATTTTAGACACAAATCAGAGGCATTCTAATTACTAGACGAATTTATAATCCAAATGCATATCTATTGGAAACTTGCAGACCAACAAATAGCTAAGCAAGCGATTTCCACCCAATCGTAGGCAATCCACAATGGATGCCACTCCCTAGCCAGGCTATGATACAACCAGGAAAAAGTAGGGATAACACAACTTTGAATTCAGATTTGAACCAATGATTTTTTCCATTGGTTTCTCGACATCAGAGAAGTAGTAAGGCACCCACATACCTACCCCACACAACACAAGGAGAACCTCCTTCTCTATTGTACAATACCTCATAAATTACTCATTCTCGTGCTATTCAATGTGTGCATAGAAGGTCCAGGTTGTTATCTCAAGTTTCAATAGATTTCTCCATGGTTTCTAAGCTTTTCTTCAAGATATACAAGCTTCAATTATGGTTGGTTTCCTCTATCATAGACTTGGCTCTTCATTTTTGTTGTCCCCCCCTCCAAAACTCTTTTTCACCCCCTTTCTTATCAACTCCACCCTTCTCATTCGAATTTTCCTCATGCATAGTGGTAAAATAATTCAAACTCAAATTCTATTCCTAGTTCCAAGAATGTAGGGGAGACATCTTGCTAGATTTTAGGGATGGTGGCTTAGATTAAGGAATTTGTTTTCTCCACTCTTCTTAATTGATTTTTGTTTTGAAATTCGAATTTGAAATGGGTGAGGGTTCAAGGTAACATAGGATAGATGTTTTAGGCATAATTCCCTTGCATATAATCTATGATATTTATAGAAGTTGATGGAGAATTAGGCACCACATAGACATTTGTCACTCTTATGGAAACATTGTGAATAATTAGATCAAGCACAATAGCTGCAATGTGGCATGCTAAATATGTTGTGCAATTGTAGAGAACTATGCTTCTCTTGTAAAGGGTTGTTATGCCATGTATTTCCATTTCAAAGAAATGATTGAACTGATCTACAAGAGCACCATTTTTTGCGAGTTTCATTGTACAAGTTTCTTGCAAGCATATGATATCTACTTGCATCAATGCACAATCATTTACTATGCTAGAATCATGGAGTGATAGCTCTTCATGGTTGAAGAGAATAACAGTGCACAATGTTGGCACAGGGGCAGACCCAGGGTTCAATGCTTCAACAACACACCAACAAGCCCTAGCTACTGTCCCTTTCGGCAGCACCTGCGAAGCAGATGCAGTCTCACCTGAAGCAACTAAGAGGGGGGTTGCAGGACAACGATGTCTACAACCAGGGGAATATTGCCGAAGTAATGTAACTGCAAAGAGTATTCTTCTTATTATTGATATTTTATTCATAGGATCAATCCCCATTGTGGATTGATCATGTCCGTTATTATAATAGGACCAAATCCCCTTTTGCGGATTGGTCAACAGACAATTATAATAGGCAGAATAAGAAGTCGGCCTCAACAGATAATTAAGAGACCCAAAAATATAATAAAGGTGGGTTACCCACCCAGATTGAGAAGTCGTCCCTACCAGTGAAAAGACACTTCACACGTGCCAGAACTTGTATAAAAATAGGAGGCTAGCGCCTCATTTGAACACAACTCACTTGCTCAGCTTGAGAGACAAGTTCTGATCTGTTACCGACAAAGGAGAGAGAGAGTGGTGCATATCTTAGGAGAGGACTTTCTGTTTTAGCATGAGATCTCTTGGCATTGTATTGGCTATTTATATTAAGGAAGTTTTGTTGGGTTTTCTTCCCCTAGAGGGTTTCCCAGGATAAATGCTGTGTCTCTTGTGAATGTGTATTTCTCAGTGATCTTGTTCTTATGTTGCTATTATCTATTGAAATGCAAAGAACTATAATAATGGCATAAACATTAACATGGTATCATAGCCAACCTGAAGGAAGCATATTTTACAAGAGAAAAACGTCACTGTTGCCGTACCTGTAAATTAGGGTTTTTCAAAAGTTAAGATTATCAGCTTCAAAACCACCTAGAAAGTTGCACCCTCCCCCAAGGATCATTTTGGCACCTTCAGCGCACCTTTTCAGTGGTTGGATCTCCCGGAAAGTGAAACCCTAGTTTCACAAAAGTACTATAAGTACCAGAAGTACCATAAGCACCAGTCCAGAAATCCACAGATCAGATTTGAAGGGGAAAAATTTGGATTTTCTCAGATCCAAACACACTAGGCAACTCACCTCATCCAAGCACATCTCCTAGTAAGTTCAGTTTTTGATTTTGAGCACTTTCATTTTTTCGGTCATTTTCCTAGCTCCAGGTAAAGATGTCTGCAAGCATTAAGCTTGTTGACAAGTTAGAAGGAGTGGAAAACTTCTGTGCCTGGAAGTGTAGGATTGGCCTCATTCTTGAAGAGAATGAACTAGCAAGATTCGTCAAGGAAGAATTGCTAGAACCCGAAGATGTTGCAGAAAAGGAAAAGCATCAAAAGGACACAATAAGAGCCAAAAGAATCATTGCAGATTCAATCAAGGACCATCTGATCCCTTATGTGTCATCCAAGAAGACCTTGAAAGAAATGTTCGATGCCTTGACTAGACTATATGAAGGAAAGAACATAAATCGGAAGATGAATCTTAGAACTCAACTAAAGAATACAAGGATGTAGAAAGGAGAAATGATTTAGGAATACTTCTCCAGAATATAGGAATTCAAAGAATATCTACAAGCTATTGGAGATACCATAGACAAATATGAACTCATAATGATGACACTAAATGGTCTTACAAGACCTTGGGATGCCTTCATCCAGACGATATTTTTCAAAAAGGAGAAACTGAAGTTCGACAACCTATGGGAAGAAGGCATCCAAGAAGAAACAAGAGTAGCGAATCGTGAAGCGCTACTAGCTAGGGATGATGATCAAGCCCTAGCCACCCACACCAAAGGAGGAAGGAAGAAACCCTACCTCAAAAGGGAGACTCATAGAGAGCCTCAACCATCAAACAAATCCAATAACAAAGAATCTCATCCAAGGAGATTTCAGAAGAAAGAACAACATAAGGAAAGAGATCTCTCATCTATACAATGCTATCATTGTGATAAGATGGGACACAAGGAAAATTCTTGTCCAGTCAGACGAGAAGAATACAAGAGGAAACATAAGAGGCAACATGCCCACATAGTTGAAGATGAAGAGCCACCTATAAAGATGATCAAGGACCATGTCTTGATCTTGGCCCTCTCAGGATCGATAACACCTGGAGAGGACACATGGCTCATTGATAGTGGTGCATCAAAGCACATGATAGGTAAGATAAATACTCTCTCTTGTATTTTAGAAAAGAAGTTTTCTCAAAAAGTAACACTTGGAGATGATTACCAATATCCCATCAAGGGAGTGGGAGAATCAAACTACAAGCTAGATTCAGAAAACTCAATAAAGATGAAGGACGTATTCTATGTACCAGGCTTGAAGAAGAAATTCCTTTCCATACCAGCTTTAGACAAGAAAGGCTATAGAGTTGCCTTTATAGATGGAGAAGTTCTTATGTGGGCTAGAGGATAAACCATAAATGAAGCAATCGTCATTGGAAATGAAGAAAATGGCTTATATAAGCTAAAGGGTCACCCAGAGACTGCCACGACCCATGCCATTGAAAACTCATGCAAACTTTGGTATAGAAAACTGGCCCACATCAACTACAAGGCACTACCATACATATACAAAGCTGTCACAGATTTACCAGAACTCAAGGGTGATCAGGAAGGCATATGCAATGGATGTGCACAAGGGAAGAATATCAAGAACCCCTTTCCAAAGAGGGACAACAAAGAGGAAGGAGCACTAGAACTCATTCATTCATACGTGTGTGGCTCAATGCCATCATCTTCCATTAGCGAGTATGTATACTATGTATCATTCATTGATGACTATTCTTGCAAGACCTGGATATTTTTCTTGAAATCTAAAGATGAAGTATTCAACAAATTCAAGGAATTTAAAGCCTTGATAGAGAATCTTTCTGAAAGGAAGATTAAGATACTCAGGTCAGATAATGGAGGAGAATATAACTCAAAAGAGTTCGTGAACTTCTGCAGAGAAGTTGGGATTAAGAGGGAACTTACTACTCCCTATAATCCTCAATAAAACGGTGTAGCTGAAAGGAAGAACATAACAATTATGGAAGCTGTGAAGACTATGATCCATGATCAAGATCTTCCTATGTGCTTAGGGGTAGAAGAAACAATGGAAGATGTTTATGTGCATAATCGATTATCCCATAGCGCACTTGGGTTCAATACCCCAGAAGATATGTTCACAGGAAAGAAGCCATAGGTAAGACATCTCAAAATATTTGGCTGCCCAATCTTCATACACATTCCGAAAGAGAAGAGAAACAAGATGGAACCCTCTAGAAAGAAGGGAATATTTGTGGGATACTATGAGGTCTCCAACGCCCTTAGAATCTATATACCAGGTCATCGCCACATTGAGATCAACAGGGACGTGACCTTTGATGAAGAAGCAACACTTAAGAAATCAAGAATATGCCAACTTGAAGAAGTATATGAAGAGGAACCAGTAATTCCCAGGATTACAGAATCCGTGAGGGAAGTTCCCAGAGCTTCAGAACCAGTGAGGGAAGCTGTAACTTCCCCTGATGAGGAAAGTCTTGAAGACAATGATGTAACAGAAGTTCAAGAACCTCCTCAAATGACCTTCTCCCATAAAAGAAAGCCTTCTTGGGAAAGAGAGCTTATTCAAGATGGAGAGAAGTATGGCGTTCCATAAGGAACCTCGATACAGATAAAAAGACCAAAGCCATTCTCCAATTACACGGCTTTGATGTGTGATCTCCTAGATGAGGATCCTACTTTCTTTGAAGAAGCCATTCAAAAGAAGGAATGTGCATATGCCATGATAGAGGAATACCAATCCATAATAAAGAACAATGTATGGGAAATAGTTCCCAAACCAAAAGGTAAGGATGTGGTATCATAAAAATGGCTCTTCAAAATAAAACATGCTGCTGATGGAAGTATTGAGAAATATAAAGCAAGATTTATCACTCGTGGCTTTTCCCAAAAGGAAGGCATTGAATATGAAGAGACATTCTTTTCTATGGCCAGATACACTTTGATCAAGACCATCATAGCTTTTGCAGCTAAGATGAAGTGGAAGCTGCACCAGATGGACGTGAAGACAACTTTCCTAAACAGTTTCATTGAAGAGGAATTGTATATAGAGAAACCTCAAGGATTTTAGGTTGAAGACAGGAAGTCTCATGTCTGTAGATTGAAGAAATCCTTATACGGATTGAAGCAAGCTCCTAGATCTTGGTATGGCCGTATAGATAGTTTCTTGACGAGCTTAAGCTTTACCAAGAGTAAAGAAGACTCAAATCTCTACTTCAAAATTATGGATAATGAGCCAGTAATCTTACTGCTATATGTGGATGACTTATTATTAACTGGAGAAGAAAAGCTCATCGCTGAATGTAAAAGGAGACTTGCCTCTGAATTTGAAATGAAAGACCTTGGCCTAATTCATTATTTCTTAGGTCTTGAGGTATGGCAGAGTCCAGAGAGGATCTTCCTTAACCAAGGGAAGTACACGGTCGAGATCTTAAAGAGATTCGACATGATGGAATGCAAACCCATGAATACACCCATGGAAGCGAAGCTGAAGCTGGTGGTCGATACTTCGTCAGACTTGATAGATTCCACACTGTATAGATAGATTATTGGATCACTGATGTACCTGACGAACACCAGAGCATACATTTATTTTTCCGTGAACACCTTGAGTCAATATCTGGTAGAGCCCAAATGTGTTCACCTAGTAGTTGCAAAACATGTGATGAGGTACCTTAAAGGTACGATAGATTATGGTCTCAGTTATGATGGAGATCATAATTTCACATTGAGTGGATACACTGATTCATATTGAGTAGGAAGTGTTTGTAACAGAAAAAGCACTGCCGGATGTTGTTTCAGTTTGGGATCAGCCATGATTTCATGGTAGAGTAGGAAGCAATCCAGTATTGCTCTCAGCACAGCGAAAGTAGAGTAAATTGCTGCATGTTCTGCTAGCTGCGAAGCTATATGGCTTTGAAAGTTGCTGATCGGTCTATTTGACCTAAATATGGAAGCAAACACGATCCTATGTGACAACCAGAGCTGCATAAAGATGACAGAGAATCCTGTATTCCATGACAGGTCAAATCACATAGAGATTCGCTATCATTACATCCGTGACATGGTGTAGAGAGGAGCCTTGAAGCTCCTATATGTTAGCACGAATGAACAAGTTGTTGATGTGTTGACCAAACCTCTATCTCGTGTAAAGTTTGAACACTTTCGAGATAAGCTTGGTATAGTCCGGAAGGACCCTCCTTGAAAGGGGGAGTATATGTGATTCCTTGCTTCTGACCTCGCTGTTAGATGTAAAGTAAGATGATTCCTTTCTTTTGACCTCCCTGTTAGACATAAAGCAAGATGATGTGTGTGTTCCTTGCTTCTGACCTCGCTGTTAGAAGTAAATCAAGATGATGTGTGTGTTCCTTGCTTCTGACCTCGCTGTTAGACGTAAAGCAAGATGATTCCCTTCTTCTGACCTAGTTGTTAGACGTAAAGCAAGATGCTGTGTTCCTTGCTTCTGAACTAGTTGTTAGACGTAAAGAAAGATGATGTGTTCCTTGCTTCTGACCTAGTTGTCAGACGTAAAGCAAGATGATGTATACCTTGCTTATGATCTGGTTGTTAGACGTAAAGAAAGATGTGACTTGCACTGAGCTACTAGCTTAACAGCTGTGACATAGATCCAGTCTAGTACTATGATGGGCCAGCCTAGTGCTGTGATGAGGTATCATTTTTTATACTGATACATATTGATGCAGATGATGATGGAATTCTTTCGAGAATGATGACGCTGTTGATGAAGAAAACTTTTGATGATTTATAGATACACCAACCAAGATGATATTGATGATGTTGTACTCCCACCTGATGTTGTTGATGATGCTGACCTCTCTCTCCCTCGCATGATGCTACTGAAGAATACCCTTCTTGTTAAGGGGGAGTGTTGAAATAATGTAACTGTAAAGAGTATTCTTATTATTATTGATATTTTATTCATAGGATCAATCCCCATTGTGGATTGATCATGTCAGTTATTGTAATAGGACCAAATCCCCTTTTGCGGATTGGTCAACAAACAATTATAATAGGCAGAATAAGAAGTCGGCCTCAACAGATAATTAAGAGAGCTAGAAATATAATAAAGGTGGGTTTACCCACCCAGATTGAGAAGTCGGCCCTGCCAGTGAAAAGACACTTCACACGTGCCAAAACTTGTATAAATACAGGAGGCTAGCGCCTCATTTGAACACAACTCACTTGCTCAGTTTGAGAGACAAGTTCTGATCTGTTATCGACAAAGGAGAGAGAGAGTGGCACATTTCTTGGGAGAGGACTTTCTGTTTTAGCATAAGATCTCTTGGCATTGTATTGGCTATTTATATTAAGGAAGTTTTGCTGGGTTTTCTTCCCCTAGAGGGTTTCCCAGGATAAATGCTATGTCTCTTGTGAATGTGTATTTCTTAGTGATCTTGTTCTTATGTTGCTATTATCTATTGAAATGCAAAGAACTATAATAATGGCATAAACATTAACAAATATCAAGTGGAACTGATACAACAATAATGCAACATTCATATTTCTCTTATCAACTAGATCTACTCTGCGTAGCTATACATCTGATCTAACCCAATAATGCAAATAACAGTATAACAATGACAAAGATCTACGAATCAATCACACATACAACACAAAATATACGTGGTTCACCCTCTCTCTAGGGCTATGTCCACAGAATTATGCTTATGATATTTTAAGATAAAGCTTACAGTTCTGATCTACGCTCTTAGTCAGTAGATCTTCTCTCTGTCTCCTACCTTCCTGTGCATCCAGCTACAGGACTTGATCTTCACACCCAACTAAAGATATACAATACCAGAAGGCTCTCACTCTTAGCACTCCTCTCTCTCACAGTACAATAATCTCTCAGACAACAATCAATATCTATACCCAACACTAGTACTGCTTGACCTAGGTCCTCTCGACCTCTATTTATGCATTATAGTCCCTTACCGATAGCCTTAGGTCGAAACCTAGGTGTCAAAACCCTAATTACCCAAAAACCTAGGTGTCTAAAAGCCTAGGTCAGCTTAACCCTCCTTTTCAGGGCTTCACCAGCTTGTTTTTCATCCCTTCTTGCGTGGTTCTCCAAATCATCCAATGGTGGCTTTCTCTGCTTGTTAAGTTGTCTATGATTATTTTATCTTGCTGATATGTCATCCCTGATCTCCTCATTCAACGACTTGCTTTTCTGTACTTCACTCCATCTTTCCTATTCTTTTTCTCACTTCGACTCAGTGACAGTTACCGTGTCTCCTGTGAATCTCACTTTTTTCCTTTCCTTCCTTGTTCTTCACTTCCTTCCATGACTAAGGGCCAACAGGCCCCCAACACTCACCTGTGACTCATCTCGAGGCACTTCAGATCTGATCCTCTTGTTTTGCTTCGACTTTAGATTGCACAACGCAACCCTTGCTTTCTTCTTTATTCCTCATTTCCATCATTGTGCGGAATGCCTTTTCTGTGTTTGGTACCCAGTTTCAACTGCACCTGGTACCTAGACCCTTTTCTCCTTTGCTGTTACTAAGAGCTGCGAGGCAACTGGTTGTCATAGTACAACTTCAGTCGATTCCCATTTACTAATCCCTCTTTCCATTCTCCTTTCAATGTCTTCAGTTGAGCAACTCCTCCTTCTGTAACATAGGCGATCTCATATGGTCCAAGCCAATGCGTTCTGAACTTCCTTGGATGTCTTATAAATTTACTGTCATACACTAATACTAAATCACCTAGCTTAAATGCCTTCTTCTTGATGTGTCTGTCATGATAGGCCTTCTCTCTTTCCTTCTGTACCTGCTGATGGAATCCTACCATAAATCTATCTTCTTCTAGTTCAACCAGATGGGCAAGTCTCTCATGAACAGTGCTAGTATCATCCATGTCTGTAAATGCAACAATTCTTAAGCTCGGTACCAAGTACTCCATTGGGACAACAACTTCAAGACCATAAACCAACTTGAAAGGGGTCTGCGTTGTTAATTTCTTACAAGTGGTTCTATAAGCCCAGAGTACTGCTGGTACTCTTAAATCCTAGTCATCCATGTTCACACTGTAAATCTTTGTCAATGTTGTCTCCAAGATTTTGTTAAATGCTTCAATTGTTCCATTTTCTTGTGGATGGTAAGGTGTACTCTTCTGATGCTGGACTGCAAATTCTTCAGTTAGGGCTTCAACTGTCTTATTGATGAAATGATTACCTTGATCACTCATAAGGGTCTTAGGGCATCCAAACCTGGTTATTATGTCATCAAATATAAAATGCGTGGCTGTAGTTGCACTACAGTCCTTGACTTCTCTTGCTTTGGTCCATCTAGTCAGGTATTCTGTCACAGTGATAATATACCTTGCTCCTGTGCGCTTCCCTGGTGGGTTTATAGGTCCCACGAAGTCAATGGACCATTTTCAAATGCTTATAGGGTAATCTACGATTCTAGTGGAATTTTGTCTCTTCTGGATGGTTTTCCAACTCTCTAGCATACATCACAGGCTCTGGTATACTCTTTAGCATCTTTGTGTAAAGTAGGCCACCAAAGGACAGCTCACAGAACATTCTGTGCAGTTGCTTTGCCTGCATAATGTCCTCCTGCGAGGCCTTCAAGAGATTCTGCGAGGATCAGTGGGCGCTCTTCCTCCATCACACATCTTATTAGTATCTCATCAGGCCCCATCTTATATAGATGACCAACTATTAGTGAAAAGTCTGCAGTGCGCACTACTAGTTTTTTCTTCTAGGAAATTGTATACTCACTTGGAGCCATTCCCGTTGACAGGAATTGGACTATGTTTGTGAAGTGGACATCCATCTTCCTGATGGGGAGCAATTGTGCATCCGGTAGTGTATCCTCTAGACTGGTGGGTTCTTCATCATGTTCCAACCGCAACAGGTGGTCAGGTCCCTTGTTCATTCTTCCTGGCTTAACTATGATCTAAAAGTCATATTCTTGAAACATGAGAAGACATTTACATATTCACCCCCCCCAACACTGGCTTGTTGACTAGGTACTTCAGTGCAGAGTGATCAATAAACATTTTAAAGTGTCCTCCCAATAAGTAGTGGTGGAATTTTTGTAGTGCATACACCATGGCTAGTCCCTCTCTCTCTGTAGTGGTGTAATTAACTTCAGCTGTGGATAGCTTCCTGCTGGAAAATGCTAATGGATGATCAATGTCCCCTTCTCCAGGTTTTTCCAGTACTGCTCCTAATGCAATAGAAGATGCATCAACATGCACATGGAATTCTTTGCTCCAATATGGAAAAACCAGAATGGGCCCTGTAACCATCTTTTGTTTCAGTGTGTCAAAGCTCTGTTGACATTCATCTGTCCACTCATAATGGCAGTCCTTCTTCAACAAATTCTCCACTGGTGCTGTAATTTGGGAATATCCTTTGATAAATTTCCTGTAATATCCAATATGTCCTAGCACAATGCGGAGTTGTTTGACTGAAGTAGGAGGTGGCAAATCAACTATAATTGCAATTTTAGATGGGTCAACCAACAATCCCTGCTTGCATACAATATGACCTAATAACACTCCAAATGGTGAGAAGAAGATGCATTTCTTCATATTCAAAGCAATTTGACACTATTTGCATTTGTCCAACATTATCCTTAGACATTCAATATGATTTTTCAACAAACTAAAAACAATCGAGTCATAAAAGTATGCTTCTAAAAATGTATGCAAAAATTCTTTGAACGCTTCGACCACCACCTTAGAAAAGATGGCTGGGGAATTCTTTAGTCCAAATGGCATCACTATGTATTGGTAGGATCCCCATTTTGTGGAAAATGTGGTCTTGTGGCGGTCCTCCTTGGAAATCCAAATATGATGGTATCCTGAAAACCCGTCTGTAAAAGAATATACCTCTTGGCCTCCCACATTGTCTAATACTTCATCTGTGAATGGTGTAGGGAAGGGGTCATGCAAAAATACATCGTTCAACTTTCTGAGTTCTACACATATTCTGATCTCACCTGCCTTCTTGTCTTGTAATACCATAGGGATGATCCACTCCGACTCTTCAACAGGTTCAATAATCCATGCTTCCAACATTCTGTCAAGCTCAATATTCACTTTTTCCTTATATTTCGGGTTCAATCTATAGGGTCTTTTCTTGACTGGCTTTGCATCTGGTTTCAAAGGTATTCTCATTTATCCCATAGGTCCTTTGATACCCTTCATATGAGTGAACTTGATCGGAAATAAGTCCTGATACTCATGAAGTAATTCTGTAATTTTGTCGATGGTAGCAACATCCCAGTAATCTCCAACATTGACAAGCTTTGGTGTCTCCTCTGTCCCAATATTAACTTTATTTATCTTGATCGGATTTCCAATGAATGGCAGTTAAACTCTTTGTCCTTCCACATCCATGTGGCCTTCTGTCTCAATTATGTTTACCTTCCTCGGATCATCATCTTCGTTGGCATTAATGTTGTAATTTTTGGAATGACGTAGTCCATTCATCCTCTTCTTGCTCCAAAGGGAGGCTAGATGACTCTTTAAATATTTTGTGCCTCATAATATTTAATGCTTGATCTATTGAGGGAAATTCACTTTCAAATAAAAAGATGGTTACAAAATTCTGAAGCATACCTTCCCAATTGGTGGTGATGAGGTGCAGTTCTGCTTGAAGGTACCAGTTAATAGGGGTCCTGTCTAGCATGTTAATGAATTTGTGTACCCATTGTTCTCGAGGAATGTCACTCCAGGCCTCTTCGCAACTTCTACATGTTCCTTTGGGAAACTTTGACATGTGTACCTCACTTCGTAGCTTCCTAATTTTGCTGAAAACCACGCTGTCATCAAGGTTCGACATTGTGTCAAGTCTCTGATATTGTTTTTATGTGTCCCCCATCATCTTGTTGGTGTAGCTTTCAGAGCCTCATTCATAGCCAACAACCTCTATTGTGTTGGTACAATTGTTTCATAGTCCATCAAGAAGGATTCTAAACGATTCAGACCGTCAAAGGTAGGTAAGTTACTTGTTGTTGTACGAATCCAACGAACTTCTCTGGTCAGTCGAGCACATCTCCTTGTGGATACTTCATACATCTAGTTCTTCCAGTTCTTCAGTGATTCTTCTGAATCTGATGAACACGCGCTGTCACTTCACCAGCTTAGATTCCCATTGACAGTAGGGTTAACGTAATCCTACTGTCTGGTTGTTAATTTATAGATGTTTTCCAGATCATATGCATAGTCTTCTTCTCTGATGGGCTCTATATACCGCGGAATTTCATCTGGATCTAAGGGTGCAATGACCCTAAGCCCATCTCCTCCAAATGTCATGCATATTTTCTTTAAATCGACCACAGTATAATTGTTGAAGGCCCAATCAATTCCTAATAATGCAGGATAAGGGCAACTGCCATCAACAATTTCAATTACCTCAAAGTCTGCAAAGGTTCTAACTCCGTTGATGTCTACGGGGACATGCTCCAATCGTCCAAATGGGCTGACAACTTGCTGATTAGCCATGAGAATCCTGATAGGAGAATATATTAGCTTGGGTTTTCCCATCAGTGCCCAAGTTTTCTTTGTCATGATGTTGACCTCTGACCCTAAATCGAGGACCACATAGTCTATATCATATTCTCCTATTTGAGCATTCAAATGTAATTCTTTTTTTTTTCTTCTCTTCTTACCAATCTAGTGTACTACCCTGTTCAGCAAGGGGTCTACCTTTCCTAGCTCATACTTCCTTATTAGGTTTTGTAACTCTTGTACAACTTTCTCATCCTAAATTAATTTAAGACAAGTGTACATAAAGTCGATGAGAGTACTTATTTATTTTCCTTCTTTATGCGCAACCGATTGATCAAATGCCTGAGGCATTCCATACTCTTTTACTTCTGGTTGCGTTCTCGATGAGGATCCTTGGTTCCTCTTGAAATCTTGTCTTGCTTCCTCAAAGATTCATCTTTCTTTCTTTGCATCAAAAGACTGAGTTTTTTACTCGGCTTTCCTGATACCTGACTCTTCTGCAATCTTTCTTTGGGTTGTTCTATCCTCTCTTGTAGCAGGGCCTCCTTGAGTAATGACAGTGACTCTAGGTTCGATTCCACGAGGTTCAACATATATCAGTTGTACTTGTGGGTTTTGTTGGGGTCCTTGTCTTTCCTGAACCTTAGCCAGTAGCATAGGGCATTCTTCTATGACATGCTCAAAAGAGTTACAATAACTACAGGTTGTGCAAGGGTTATGACAATCCCTTTCTAAGTGTCATGGATGCACATAGTTATAACAAATTATTTGTCCTCGACCTCAACCCATACCTCCTCCTCGTCCTCATCCTCTGTATCCACCGTGAGGAGTGAAGTTTCCTCTCCATGGAGAGTTGTACTGTAGAGTATTTCCTTCTTGATGTACTTTTCCCTGAATATTGTATATGTCTCTCGACCTCTCATGCATGAGGTCGTAAGCTCTACAATCTTGATCATCGTGCCCTACTAATTTACAAAATGTGCAGTACAAGTTTGTGGGTGTCCAAACATACTTCTGCATGTAATACCACTCACCTGGGCGATGTCTATTTCTGCACACATCACACTAGGGCAGGTTAACTTGCTTCAAGGAGCTCGACCCTCCTGAGGCCAAATACTCATGGAATAAGGGACAATTTTCCTTATCATGACCTTATGATCTTCATCTCACACACTAGACATCTTCCCTTTTGTATTTTACCTTATCTTTCTTCATATCCTCGACCTGTAAAGACAAATTGGTTAGCTGACTCAAGATTTGGCTCATGCCTGGGCTCGATTCTCCCATAGGTGTTGATTCAAGCTTCATGGCAATTTCCAAAGATTCTTCCTGCAATGTAATTGTCTGTTGCATCAGAGGGACTCTGATGTGTGGTAACAACACAACGATGAACCATTCTTTGTTTTGTTCATCGGGGATCTGAACAGTTATCGGCCTGTTAGGGTCTTGAATCTTTGGTCGAACTACCAAATAGGTTCTGCTACCTTTTGTTTGATTTATTTTATCTCTATAATACATTGTGACTACGACTTAGGTTTCTTAAACTCTATAATCAACACATTCTTGATCTCGTTCAGTGGCTTAGGCTGTGCCAATCCTTGGAAAAGTTTCATGTACTATCTCAGTGCGCGGTCCCTTAGCGTAGTGCTGAACTGGGTTCTCTTGATGGCTTCGTCGGTGATACTTTTAATATTCCATACGGCTTCACATAGAAACCAATGCTGATCTGGATCTTCAGATCCATCTCTTCTAAAGGTAGGGAGCCTCATTTCATTTTCCATAGAGCTGACTAGGCTTCTTGTCTGAGTAGATGCTAAGCTACCAGTAACAGTGCTCTGAGGACTTTGGTGGTTCTGACTATTCTGACTGCTAAGTACTGTTGAGACAATAGGAAGATTAATGTTACTTACTTCAGTAGTCTATGTAGTTCCTGAGGTTTCTGGCTCGCTTTGGAGAAGTTCTTCATCTTCCTCTTTTTCTGTTCTGGTGGGCTCTGAATGTTCTTTGTCGGTTAGATCTACCTCTTCTCCACTGTAGAAACCCTCTTCTCCATAGTTCTGCTTAAACAAGTTCTCAAGGTGAACTCCTCATAATACTTTACCACTACGTGTATGTCCTACTTCTGTGTCACTGTCGTTGTCTGAATTCTTGAACATTAGCCTTTTCGGATCCAACCAATCTACTTTATCTTCAAGACACTCTTTTCATGCAACAACATCTTCATTCTTAGTTTCAGAAATTGTAAAATTTTTCCTCTGGGTCCTTTGAAAAAGTATCTCTCAGCCTGGCTATATGATTCTGTTATGTCAACAACAAATTCGGTGATATACTCTCCAATGGTACTATCGAACCAGTGATCTACAACCCTTAATACAATGTTGTTGACTCACTTAACCTTTTTAATCAACTCTGAAATCCAGACCACATGAGGTCTATATGTGATCTCGAACTGGGTATAGACTAACCTAGCCAACCATTCAAACAAATCTTGGTGGATTCCCCCAAAGAAAATCTCGTGAATGTCGATGAAGATGTATCTTTGTATCCAATCTGCAGTACTCAGTTTAAGATTCTTGTTCTGGGCTTCAACGAAGTCCCTCTCTTGATCCTCTATCCACTTTTGAATCTTGATCTTTGACGGGAACCACCTTGACATTCCCTTAAATAGATTCCTGTCCTGGAAATAGAAACATTTGTTGGCATAGGGGCAGACCCAGGGTTCAACGCTTCAACAACGCACCAACAAGCCCTAGCTACTGGCCCTTTTGACAACACCTGTGAAGAAGATGCAGTCTCACACGAAGAAACTAAGAGGGGGGTTGCAGGACAAAGATGTCTACAACCAGGTGAATATCAAGTGGAACTAATACAACAATAATGAAACATTCATATATCTCTTATCAGCTAGATCTACTCTGTGTAGTTATACATGTGATCTAACAAAATAATGCAAATAACAATATAACAATGACAAATATCCAAGCATCAATCACACATACAACAAAAAATATACGTGGTTCACCCTCTCTCTAGGGATACGTACACAAAATTGTGCTTATGATATTTTAAGGCAAAGCTTACAGTTCTGATTTGTACTCTTAGTCAGCAGATATTCTCTCTTCTTCTCTCTATCTCTTACCTTCCTGCGCACCCAGCTGTAGGACTTGATCTTTGCACCCAACTGAATATCTTACAATACCATAATGCTCTCACTCTCAGCACTCCTCTCTCTCAGAGTACAATAATCTCTTAGACAACAATCAATATCTATACCCAACACTAGTACTGCCCGACCTAGGTCCTCTCTACCTCTATTTATACATTATAGTCCCTTACCGACAACCTTAGGTCAAAACCTAGGTGTCAAAACCCTAATTACCCAAAACCCTAGGTGTCTAAAACCCTAGGTTAGCTTGACCCACCTTTTTAGGGCTTCGCCAACCTGTCTTTCCTCCCTTCTCACGTGGTTCTCCAAAGAATCTAATGGTGGATTTCTCTACTTGTTGAGTTGTCTACGATTCTTTTCTCTTGCTGATATGTCATCCCTAATATCCTCATTCAACGAATTTCTTTTCCGTACTTTGCTCCATCTTTCTTGTTCTTTTGCTCACTTCGACTTAGTGACAGTTACTGTGTCTCCCGCAAAGCTCGCTTTTTTCCTTTTCTTCCTTGTTATTCGCTTCCTTCCATGACCAAGGGCCAACACACAACTAGATATGCGTGTTGAGACAAGTTTGCTTGGTAAAACCCATGGTGCACTCATTTGGAGTCTTGTCATTTCAAAATAATCCTTTGCAAAGACAATAAAATACTACATTTTCAAATTTTCTTTGACACGAGACAATGCTACATAAACCAATCCATGTTTCCTAACCTCTTTTAGTCAAGGGAAATGAAATCAATTTTGAGACCATGTGATTTATGGATGGTTCTTGACCACACAAGTTCTAATGGAAAATGTTGTTGCATGAAGCTCGTTTCTTTTGGGCTAGTCAACTTTCTAGACACCTTGATCATTAGTGTCGAATGAGTAGAAATGCCTTCTTTGAAAAAATGCTCCATAATGTTAGCGTCATAAGTCACTCCTGGATTGCTTTCGAGAGCAGAGCCCAACGCCCATCAGTCTTATGTCACGATTTGTTTATAAAGGGTGATCAGATGGAGATAATGGCTCTAGGAGGTATCACTGTAACTCAGGGACTGAGTCTGGTGCGTAAAGAACATGGGAGGTCTGGAATCCTAAATTCATCCAGTGGGTTGATTTAAAGGCGAATAGGTGGAAGACTTAAGAGAAAGTGAACAAACAACTCTGGGCATCAGGCTTGCAGCGGTTTGTAGAGGAAAAACTCTGAAAAACAGGATCCTCCTGGTTCAGAGATTCAAGAAACTGAAAGAGGACTTGACTGGATCCTCCAATTCCAAGCCGTTCAACGTTAAGGAAATCACAGGGACTGATTAGAGGCTCCGTAACTATTATAGTGATCCATTACAACATCATCCTATAATAGTTACAGCTCGACTGGATCCTCCAATTCCGAGCTGCTCTAACACAGTGTAAACAAAGACATGATAGAAATTGGCATTCATAAGGCAAGAAGTCTCCAAAGTTCATGTATAACCAGAACAATGCTTCATTAAAACTTTACAACCCGGGAGATCTGCTCAACCATCGATCCCCTACAAAATGGCAAAAACTGCCTATATATACTTCAGCCAAAATCCGCCTGGCAACAGTATCTTCAGACTTTTAATGGGGGATAGTTTCCTTAATCAAATCTGTCCTCTGGACTCCTGTCATATACTTCTTCAATTCAGCATGGCTCGCGCCAGGGGGGAGCTGAGCCTCTTTTAATGTTTGAATTGGCATGCTCAGGCTGTCCCGACGAATTGAAGACTCGGTGTGACCTTTCTGTAGAGAATCGGTACAAAGGGACCCCCCTGGGTAAACTCCGGCCGGAACCTCCATACTCTGCAATAAATGGGTGACACGAGGCTTCACCTACCTTCCTTATCCTTTTCTATTGAGCCGAAACGACTCCTTGAATTCCCTTGGGAAACACTGCTGCAACAACCCGATCCACAGGTCCTTTCCAATCTCTTCACAGCCTTCAACACCTGATCATGGTCATCCCTGACTCTGTATCGGGGATCGAGGTTTCATGATTTTTTCTGTCAACAGTTCTTGACCCTTTGAATTCCCGATCACCAATTCTCTTATGGGCGCGTGCATGGGTTAGCCCTCCAGGATATACTATCATCCATACGACCAACTCTTATGTGACCCGAGTCGAACCTCTGTCGGGGTTTCGGCGTTTTTGATGCCTCGATACACAAGTGCCCGAGAGTCGTGATTCTTCGATTGCCGATGGCTCCTCGCGTGCTGGCCCAGGTGCAAGTGACCGCCACCATATGCCCTCGATCATATTCTCCTTCGGGATTTCATAGTTTGCGATGTCAACGAGCGCGCAACCTCCGAGTTCACGATATGCTGATGCCACTTGGCGCTATCTCCTTACAAGGATTGTCTCTCCGACACCTGTCCCCCACTACGGTCCTCAGCTCCGTCGGGAAATCACATATCGGGATATCGCGATTCCCGTTGCCATGAGCGCGGACTTTCAGTTTCCCGATCCCCGACTCTGCGGGATCTCTCGCCACGTGTCTTTGCTGACGGACGGTTCCGATCTTCCCGACACTTTTGTGGGCCCGAGTTCCCGAACGCTCTCAACACTTCACATCTCGTGAGATAACGAAACTGTTCTTTGCGTGTTGGAGTCGCGACGAGCGAAACGCCGAGATGGCCAGCCCTTACGACACGTGCCCCTAGGTCGAACGCCCTATATTTAGCCTCCAAACAGAAGGGACTTCTTTGCTGCTAAATGTTGGGTAAATTGGCAACTCAGAGATCCCGATAACTGTTGATATGTTTTCGTGGACGGATCTCGGCTGCAAATAGCAAAACTTCGCTCGCTCGCTTGATCTGCTACTTGGAAAAACAAGAATTCTTCTGAGCTGCGCTTGAACACTTTGTGTGACTAGAGGACCCGAATGCTTCTTGAACCCATGACAAGAATTATTGCTAACATCAGGCTCCATGGGGGATAGAGTCGTCCCTGCGATGCTCTAAGAACTCCTCCTGCAATTCCAGTTGCCTTTCGGTTGGGCTATGGAGTTATTATTAGGCCACAAAAATAAAAATGAAAATGAACTAAGAAATAAAAGGACAATATTTACAAACAAAAGAGTCATTTGAGACTCAAACGAAACATTTTTTCAAGAAATTCCCATTCACTGGGCTGCCGAAAACCTCTTCACCTTCCAAATCTTGCAACTTGTATGTGTTGTTTGAGAAAGCCTCGGAGATTCTGAAAGACCCAATCCACAGGGCTTCGAATTTTCTATGCTTGCCCTTATCTTGTTTAGGAGCATCCCATTTCAATACCAGGTCTCCTACCTGGAACTGCTCCTTCTTGGCCTTCCTATCGAAGACCTGCTTGATTTTCTACTGATGGTCCTGGATCCTGTCAAATGTCTGCTCCCTAGCCTGCTGGACCTCTACTAACCGATGAATCCTCCTGATCATGTCATCAGGGTCCTCCTGATAGTCCTGGAGGAGTTTCTCTACAGGGATGGCTAGCTGAGAAGGGAAAATAGCTTCGGCTCCGTAGACTAACTGGAAAGGGGACAGACCTGTAGCCCTCTTTGTAGTCACCCGATCAGCCCATAGGGCGAATTTAAGCTTCGAGTTCCAAGCCCTTTGGTTGTCTTCCAACATCCTTTTGATGATTCTTATTAAACTTTTGTTGGAGGAATCTGCTAAACCATTGCCCTGTGGGTAATACGGGGTGGAGTGAATCAGCTTAATCCCGAACTAATCACAGAACTTGGCTAATGGATCAGACCCGAAAGCGGCTGCATTATCAGTGACAATCTTATTTGGGCAGTCGAACCTTGTGATGAGGTCCTCCAAAAATCCAATGATTACCTTGTGGGAGGCACTCCTGGTGGGAATAGCTTCAATCCATTTGGTAAAGAAATCTGTAGCAGTCAAGATCCACCTATGCTGCCCACTGGAGGGAGGGTGGATTTCTCCAATGAAATCTAGGCCCCACTGTTGAAAAGGCCCTGAAACCACTACCGGTTTCAACGACATAGACCTGAGATGCTGCTTTCCTGCAAATTTTTTACATTTGATGCAGGCTCTGACCCCTTTGCAGACATCAGTGAACACGGTGGGCCAGTAGTACCCAGTCCTGAGGATTTTGTGGGCTGTGGCTCTCCAGAAATGGTGCCCTCCACATAGGCCGCTGTGAAATTCGGCCACGATCATCTCAGCCTCTTGTGGAATTATGCATTTTAGAAGCACTCCTAAGGGGTCTTTCCAATATAACACTTGATCGATTAGGCAGTACCTGACTGCTTTGAGCTTTAGAGCTCTTGCTTTGCTTTTTTGCAGGTCGTCTGGAGGTCGCAGCTCCTACAAAAAGTATATGACGTCCTTATACCAAGGACATCGAGCCAATGGGGGCTCCCTTTGATGGTTTACTTCAGACAGTCGATACTGCTGAATACCTGAGCATTCATGGATGAAACTTATCCCCAAAGCTTGGCAATTTGCTTCAGCTAGCAGCTTGGGTAAACCTTGCCCTTTGATCAACTTGGTCGGCCTTATTTCCAGGTCAAACTCCAATATTTTGGCTATCCATTTACTCCTTCTCCCATCTATGCCAGGCTGAATAAGAATATCTTTAACATCAGCTGAGGAGACATAGGCGATTATCCTTGACTGCAGGATGTAGGTCCTAAAAGCATTGAGAGCTTTCAATAGAGCATAAGCTTGCTTCTCCATAGTGTCATACCTGACTTCGACATCCCTTAATGCTTGGCTGAAGTAAGCAATAGGCTGTTCTAACCCATTGTCATTTGCCTGTAAAAGAACAACAACTACCGTGTCAGGTGAAGCAAAGGAGAAAATAAGGAAATCCTTCGAGTAGTCGGGACTGATAAGCACAGGAGCTTCAGTCAGGTCTTTCTTGATTTTCTCAAAGGAATTTCACGATTGAGGGGTCCACCTTACTTCATTTTCTTTCTTTAACATGGCTGTTATAAGCTTTACCTCCTCAGCAAAGTTAGGCACAAACCTCCTTAGGAAATTAATTTTACCGAGGAAAGATTGGACCTCCTTCCTAGACCTCGGGATTGATAAAGCTTGTATCGCCTTAACTCTGCTGGGATCAATCCTGACTCCTTCTGCTAATACTATGTGGCCTAGTAATTTCCCCTCCTGCATGGTGAATAAGGATTTCTTGGGGTTTAATGAAATGCCAAACTTTCTGCATTTCAAGAAAACTTTCCTAAGATGACGACAATGTTCTATATCAGATTTTGAAAATACTGTGATGTCATCCAGATAAACGACCACAAATTTGTCCTTTTCCCCAACGAAAGCTATGTCCATGGCGTGCTGGAAAGTCACCCCCGCATTCATAAGTCCAAATGGCATCTTGGCATACATGAATGTGCCCCATGGAGTGGTGAATGCTGTATTTTCCCTGTCTTCAGGCAGAACGAAGACCTGATTGTAGCCAGAGAAACCATCAATCATGGACATCCTGGAAGCTCCTGTCACCCTCTGCAGTATATGTTCCATCTTCGGCAAGGGGTAATTATCTTTTCGTGAGCTTTTGTTTAGGTTTCTGAAGTCTACACAGAGTCGGATCTCTCCATTCTTTTTCCTTACTGGCACCAAATTAGCCACCCATTCTGAATATCTCAGTGGAACGATGATTTGAGCTTGAAGCAACTTCTTCACTTCTCTCTCCATGATAGGCAACAACATGGGATTGATCTGTCTCAGCTTCTGCCTGAATGGCTTTGCCTCCTTCTTTAATGGGATTTTATGCTCGATGACAGAGGTGTCATAGGTTTTGAGGTCTTCGTAAGTCCATGCAAACACATCAACAAATTTCCTCAAAAGTGCACTGTATTCGGACCTTTGTTCCTCTGTCAGACCTTTTGATAATTTGACATACTTGGGCTCACTCTCGGTTCCAATATTGCACTGAATAGTATCAGCGTCCTCCTCCGAGATATTTTCTTTGACCGACACATCGTTACTATCAAAAATCCTTTCCAAAGGAATGAGTCCCCTCGGAATATGGTTGTTGGGCAGCTGTACAATGTCACGCCTTGCAATCTTATTCAAAAGATTACCCCCATCAAGCTCTTCCTCTGAGACGACATCTTGGTCTATGTGCATTTCTGAAAATTCCTCAACAGTTTCCAAGAATCTCTTGACCTCAAGATCGTCCTCAAATACCTTCCAATGTTTGACGTTGTCAGGTATGGAGGGCCTGCATTTTACTTCTACATCATATCTGAATTTGGGTGGCAGAGGTACTTTGAAATTGCTAGCCGATGCAGCCAAGGAATCTGCCAAGGTGTTCTCCTCTCTTGGGATGAAAGAAATATTAAATGCTGAGAAGAAACTGTCAACAAGGTCCCATACCTCATTCCTGTAACTCCTGAGTCGGGGATGCTTAGCTTGATAAGCATTCTTGACCTGCTGAATCACCAACTCTGCATCACCAAACACTGCTACCTCCTGAATTCCCATTTCCCTCGCAGCCCTTAGTCCCAGGACAAGAGCCTCATACTCTGCCACATTGTTAGTAGCTTCAAATTCTAATTTGTATGACAGAGATATGGTTTCCTGAGCAGGCGACACAAAAACTAATCCAACTCCAGTGCCTTCTCGAGAATAGGCTCCATCAAAAAACATTTTCCAGATTGGGGTGATGGAGAGAGGAACTTCAGGGGAAACAGTGGGCTGCTTTCTAAGTCTCAGGGGCGTCTCTGGGGCATGGGTGAGCTGCAGTAAACTGGAGCCTAAATCAGTGTCTAAGGCGAAAATAGGATGGTTGGTGGGGTTGGCTTCATCACTGATTATATAGGCCAATTGAGCTTCCCTATATAGCCTTCGGTGTTCTCCTCTGAACACTGGGATAGTAGCATATGTGAGGTCCATCTGCGAGGTTCCCCCCAGTCTTTTTATCCACGATATTGATAACAACATTCCGAACTTGGGGGGGACATCGACTACTACGATATCCATGACCACACTTTTCATGGGAAATTGAAACAAGGTCACAACCAGGTCTTTGATCACTCCAAGACACTGAACTCTCTTGGAGTCAAAAGAATAGAGGTCATGATAGGCTTTGGTAACTTCTAGTCCCAACTCTTCCATGACAGTCTTGGGCATGAGGTTGTGAGAGGCCCCTAAATCCATCAAATAGTTGTGCAACACTTTGTCATGTATGTTCAAGGAGGTGTAGAAGGGAGGGGATGAGTCGTCTCTATCTTCTACCATGGGACCTAGGACAACTGCTGGCTTTTCGTCTTGGAGGTTTATGGAGTCTGAGGGAAGGCATGAGGCTTCAGACTGTAAAAGCTCAGAGAAGCGTTTTTTAAATTCACCATGTTTAATCAGCTCAGTGAGGGGCACAGGGATTCTGATCTTTTGAATCTCATGCTCGAAATTAAAAGAAGATGTAGGCTTTGGAATTTCTTTTATTTCAGGAACATGATTATGGACAATGGGGGAAGGGGGGTGAGATTTATTACCTCTGTGATCATCTGCTTCTTCATTAGTAGGTCTCTCTGCTCTAACGAACTGTTGAGGAATATTAGGCGCTGCCATCTTTTTATCAGACCTTAGGTTGTACCTGCCCCGATCGCCACTAGCCTTGTCTCCCTTGCTTAGCTCGTTCAACTGGCTGTCCATGAGAGACTCCTCGTATGCAGATTGAGTGAGATGAGGAAAAGGAGGGGTGTCTCCAACGCAGTGGATTTCAGGATCAAGCTCCTCTGATTCTCTTTCTTCCCCCTCGGCCACAAAATTGTTTTGAAAAGGGGCCTGAATCTTCTGGTCTTCTCTGTCTCTTCCCTTCTCTTTCTGCACATTCGAGGAAGTAAAATTATTTGGTCTCCTGAAACCTCCCTTGTTTTCAACGATCTGAGGGCCTTTATATGCCTTCCTCCCTTCCATCCTCATCCTCTCCATCTCTGCAGATAGAGACTTCACCATTTTGGTCAGTTCATCCACTTGAGGGTGAGGTGCCAATGATCCAGAAGTTGAGGCTTCTGACCTTCCCTTTCTTCTGTCTGCGTCGGCCTTGTTCCTCAGTCTGTCAGCCGCTAATACATTGGATTCCACTTCTATGGCCGCATCTTGCATTTGGGCTAAGGAGGTGGCTCTTCTTTCTCTCAGCAAAAGGCAGAAATCAGGGTCAAAGGCACCAACATAGGAAATTTGGGCAGAGGATTCTGAGGGCTTTATCTCTGCAGGGATCTTGTTATACATCTTGTTAAATCTTTTGGAGAAGTCAGAGACCAACTCTCCTTCCATATTTTTCAAAGACCCGAATTCTGTCATGTAATACATGAAGTCCTTCCTATCTCCCCACTGCCTCAGGAAAGCACTATCCAGAGCCTCAATCCGAGCAATAGATCCTGGGGCCAATCCTCTAAACCACTTCCTCACTTTACCATCCAGGATCTGGATGAAAACTCTCATCCAGACATCCTCATTTTCAATATTGAGGTTTTCTGCATAACTGTAGAAAGAAGCCATGTGCTCTTCAGCGGTTAAGTCTCCTTCCCCAGTGAACTTGGGCATGTATTTCAGGTAATCTCCAGCAGGGAGAGGATTCATAGGATGGGGAAGAACTAAGGGAGCGTATCTGGAAGCGACTATGGCATCCATTCTGTTTAGAGGGGGATTAGCACCAGCCATAGGGATGTTAGGTGGAGGAAAACTTGGAGGAGAAGGAGTTCGCAAAGGGGTTATTGAGGGTAAATCTCAGATTGGGGTGGGAAACAAGAGGTGATTCAAGGAATAGGTTACCGAGCTCTAGTCGACAGGTTCTCCTCCCTGCACAAGAGTGGGGAAACCTTCTGCGGCCCTGGGTCTACGCCAAGGTATAGCTTCAGGGGAGAGGGGAGTGACAAAGTCTTGTCCCTCTGGTCCCGGACCAGGAGGGGAAAACTCAACAGGAACACTCCCAAAATTTAAGAAACGGGAAACGACAGAGGTAGGCCTGTCAAAAATATGAGGAGGAGAAAAAGGAGCTCCAACAGAAGGATATGGTGAATTACCTAGTTCGGTGATGGATGCTTCTTCTTTAGAGGCCCTTCCCTTTCTGAGCACCGCCTCTGGATTTGTTTCGGGCGTAGCTAGAGGCAGTTGTGGGTGAGACTGCGTATGCCTGCCTCTGAAAGCCACAATTAACAGAGCAGGTTCTCCCCAGCGAAGTCGTCACAATGGAGTCGCCAGGTGCAAAATTAGCAATCTGATAGGCTCTGATGATCCTATGCACCTTCGGATTCAGAGGCTCAATGTCGTTCTACCCAGGGAAAATCTTCAATTCCGTCCCCGGAAACGGCGCCATAAATGTTAGCGTCAGAAGTCACTCCTGGATTGCTTTTGGGAGCAGAGCCCAACGCCCATCAGTCTTATGTCACGATTTGTTTATAAAGGGTGATCAGATGGAGATAATGGCTCTAGGAGGTATCACTGTAACTCAGGGACTGAGTCTGGTGCGTAAAGAACAGGGGAGGTCTGGAATCCTAACTTCAGCCAGCGGGTTGATTTAAAGGAAAACATGTGGAAGACTTAAGAGAAAGTGAACAAACAACTCTGGGCATCAGGCTTGTAGTGGTTTGTAGAGGAAAAACTCTAAAAAACAGGATCCTCCTGGTTCAGAGCTTCAAGAAACTGAAAGAGGACTTGACTGGATCCTCCAATTCCAAGCTGTTCAACGTTAAGGAAATCACAGGGACTGATTAGAGGCTCCGTAACTATTATAGTGATCCATTACAACATCATCCTATAATAGTTACAGCTCGACTGGATCCTCCAATTCCGAGCTGCTCTAACACAGTGTAAACAAAGACATGATAGAAACTGGCATTCATAAGGCAAAAAGTCTCCAAAGTTCATGTATAACCAGAACAATGCTTCATTAAAAATTTACAACCCGGGAGCTCTGCTCAACCATCGATCCCCTACAAAATATCAAAAACTGCCTATATATACTTCAGCCAAAATCCGCCTGGCAACAGTATCTATGGACTTTTAATGGGGGGTTGTTTCCTCAATCAAATCTGTCCTCTGGACTCCTGTCATATACTTCTTCAATTCAGCATGGCTCGCGCCAGGGGGGAGCTGAGCCTCTTTTAATGTTTGAATTGGCGTGCTCAGGCTCTCCTGGCGAATTGAAGACTCGGTGTGACCTTTCTGTAGAGAATCGGTACAAAAGGACCCCCCTGGGTAAACTCCGGCCGTAACCTCCATACTCTGCAATAAATGGGTGACGCGAGGCTTTACCTACCTTCCTTATCCTTTTCTGTTGAGCCGAAACGACTCCTTGAATTCCCTTGGGAAACACTGCTGCAACAACCCGATCCACAGGTCCTTTCCAATCTCTTCACGGCCTTCAACACCTGATCATGGTCATCCCTGACTCTGTATCGGGGATCGGGGTTTCGCGATTCCTGCTGTCAAGAGTTCTTGACCCTTTGAATTCCCGATCACCGATTCTTCGATGGGCGCGTGCATGGGTTATCCCTCCAGGCTATACTATCATCCATACGACCACCTCTTATGTGACCCGAGTCGAACCTCTGTCAGGTTTTCGACGTTTTTGATGCCCCGATACACAAGTGCCCGGGAGTCATGATTCTCCGATTGCCGATGGCTCCTCGCGTGCTGGCCCAGGTCCAAGTGACCACCACCATATGCCCTCGATCATATTCTCCTTCGGGATTTCACGGTTTGCGATGTCAACGAGCGCGCGACCTTCGAGTTCACGATATGCCGATGCCACTTGGCGCTATCTCCTTACAATGATTGACTCTCCGACACCTGTCCCCCACTACGGTCCACAACTCCGTCGGGAAATCGCGTATCGGGATATCGCGATTCCCGTTGCCATGAGCACGGGACTTTCAGTTTCCCGATCCTCGACTCTGCGGGATCTCTCGCCACGTGTCTCTGCTGACGGACGGTTCCGATCTTCCCGGCACTTTTGTGGGCCCGAGTTCCCGAACGCTCTCGGCACTTCGCGTCTCGTGAGATAACGGAACTGTTCTTTGCGTGTTGGAGTCGCGACGAGCGAAACGCCGAGATGGCCAGCCCTTGCGACACGCGCCCCTGGGTTGAACACCCTATATTTAGCCTCCAAACAGAAGGGACTTCTTTGCTGCTAAATGTTGGGTAAATTGGCAACTCCGAGATCTCGATAACCGTTGATCTATTTTCGTGGACGAATCTCGGCTGCAAATAGCAAAACTTCGCTCGCTCGCTTGATCTACTACTTGGAAAAACAAGAATTCTTCCGAGCTACGCTTGAACACTTTGTGTGACTAGAGGACCCGAATGCTTCTCGAACCCATGACAAGAATTATTGCTAACACATAAAATGACATTGATGTCTTCCAATAAATAGATACATGAAATCTATCTAAGCCATGTCACATATGTCGAGCATGCAATGCCCAAACATATCATCTACCCCATTAATGTTATTGTCTAGGATGTCATAATTGCCAATAATTAGCTCAACAAGCATTTTTTTAACACAACTAATCTAGGAAGCAATCTTTGCACATATCTATGTGTGCTCTTGTCCACAATCTCTCCTTTCTTATTTTATGTGTTCAAAGTTTATGGATCTCCTTCAATGAGGGATAACATTCTATTGTTGTGATCCTTAATTTATTTATTCCTATGGAAAAAGAATGGGAAGGTTGGCTCAAGCAACAAATTCATATGGAAATAAGCATTTAAGTATTCAATGTTGTCTATTGTTTAGATATTTCTTCTATTTCAATTTCGGATATGTATGAAATGCTTGTCAGTTTGTCTCATTACTTGTTAGAGATCAAAGTATTTAATATTGCCTTACTAAATTCATAGGGTATTTTTCCACCATGTAAAGGATGTTCAAAAGTCCAGGCATCATGGACAAGTTGAGCTTGGTAGAATTTGCCACATAATATTATGTCCACATTGCCAAAGGGATTTATAATCATATGCAAAATTTTGCGAAGTCTCTTGTCTATGTTGTAGAGCATTCAAGACTCTACCAATGATGCCTCATTGATAACCACAAGGCAAAGATCTTCAAAATGTTTTCTTAAGATATCTAGAGTGTTTGAATCCAAGGGGAACATATTCATTGTTTTATAAGGGAAAAATAATGTTGAATGCACTATAACACCATTTGTATTATATGCACCTTTGCCAATGTAAGAAACCATGATTCCTTATATTTTTTTGGGGATAACTATTAACCTTCTTAATGTACAAGTGAACCAAAGATTGGTAAACTCTTAATTTCTTGTGAATTTTTTCCCGTTCCTGCCCCTCCTATTAAAAACAAATAAAATGGGTCATTTGGAAATAGTTTGTCTCATCATGATGCATTTTATTATTACTTCTTGTTCCTTTAGTTGTTGTTTTATGTTGTGATACTTTTATGTGTATAAGGGAAATGGTTGTTTGATTGTTTGAAAGATAGATTTCTCTCCTGTTTCAACCACTTTTTTTCTTATGTTCTGCTTGAGGTCATTTTGAATGTCATAATTGTCAAGTGTTTCATGATTGTCAATGTCACTATCAATGGAAAAGGAGGAATCTATTTTTTTTTCAACCTCCTTTGCAAAATTGTCAATGTCACCCCATTTTGATTTTAAATGAGCAACAAAATATAGATTCATGCTTTGACAACTTTGTAAAGATCACACTTGAGACCATGTTTTAAGTTGTCTTTAAAGCTATCTTTAGTTTCTTGGTATGGAATGTACAACATCATTTTCTCTCTATAATTGTTTTTAGGGTCTATGTGTTTGCTACATCACACATTGTATGATATGTGATAGTTTATATCTTTTTAATGTATTTCTTGACCGTGTGTAGTGTTATCACATGATTTGTACTTGTGAAAATCCCACCACAAGATTCCCAAATCTTGCGTAACAATGGAAGAAACTACCATTGTCACCTTAGTAGGATCTTCCCTCGTTTTAGTGTTGGAAAAGGTCCACCACAAGGGAGGCTTCCTTGGTGACCTCAAGGGATAAAATAACAAGTTTAGTAGACAAGCCTACTACCCCTTATCTTGATCACCGATTTGTTGGTCTAGGTCTAGGAAAGAGAAGAGGTTAAAGGTGATTTTTGTACTTTCCCAGAACAAGAACACTTTGCAAAATATATACAACAATTACCAAGCTAAAGAAAGTAAAAATAACCTCCTTACATGTTATACAAGATATATTGCAATGATTGCTACAAATTTGCAGTAGTAAACAATTATATGACAACAATAAATGATTTGTAACAACAACAATAATTAGTGCTCATAAATACCACACTTGACCATGAAAAGCAAGCATATAACCGATAGAACATTATCCAATTGTTAGAGGAAATTTATAAGTGAGTTAAGCCACCTTTAGATGAGTGTATGTAGTAATTTATTGTCGTTTTAGATGGATGTAGCAAATTTTTATAACAACAACAAGAAATATTACAAGTTTTCTAGGGTTAGAGTTATTAGAATACTTGAGAGATTTGAGAGAGAGGTTTTATCAATCACTTTCACCACAAGAGTTTCTTCAATACTAGTGTCTTTACCATTCTAGGGCTATGGGGTCTCAAATGCATCCAAGCTTGAAGGTTGATCTACTTAAAACCAAGAGGTAGAGTCTAAACCCTAAGGTGAAAGCACATTTGGGCCTTAGACTTTAGACTTTGAGGAGAAGGATGTCTAGGGTGCAAGCAAATTTGGGCCCTATATACCATTTCTCCCTTATTGTAGCTTCAACTAGGTCAAAGATCCATTGTCTAGGGATAAAATACTAAAGTGCTATCACTTTAGGGCTTTAGGATTCTAACCCTAGCTAGGACAATTCACAAATTTTGGACAAGTATAACCTTGTGAGAGGAAGAATCACTTATGCTCCTCTCTTAGGGTTTCAACAAAGCAAGACTTCTTGCAACAAAATAGCAATTTTACCATTTACATCAATAACATATCGTAAAATTGCAAAAAATTACTTACTTCATCCAAGAAACCAAGCGAATTTAACCCTAATTGTAGAAATATACATCCAAAATCAACCAACCATCCACATGAGATCCATTCCAATCATAGTGCATGAGAGAGAAAGACTACTAACCCCAAAAGGGAAAAAATTTCAAAAGTAGCACCTCACATATGGTGAAGAAAAGATGATGAAATGAAAAGAGGTAGCGCTAACCTTCTTATATGAGGATAACACTCCCCATTTTTCCACATAACATAACAAATTTTCAAATTAAGTGGGTTTGACCCCTCATTTAACCTTTACAAGATGAAAAATGTGCAAAATACATCATAATAGCCCACACGTGTGAGACGTCAATCCTCCCTAGGAAAGGAGGGGGTATCCAAAGGCCACGTGGCATAAATCTGAAGCAAGGTGGGACAAGATGATGTCTCTCCTCATTGAAAGTCATGCCATGCATCATCAATACCCCAAGAAGTCCCCAAAACCTAGCTGTGTCATACCCTATAAGGTGATGTCATCACCAAAATAGGGCTAGCATCCAAGATCCAGGTGCTACGTCCAGGCCCTAGGGAGCTTCATCTCACCTCTACCATGTATTTGATTTTATGTTGCTACAATGCCTATGATCTCGGTGAAAAATAAGCTCTAGGGTACTCTGCCTAACCCATGGGATTCCCGCCCATTTGTGTGCCATCATGACTGAATCTGCTCGTACCAAGCTCATCTATCCATCATCCAAGGTTCCAAGGTTGTGAGAGCCTATGTTTGAGGGTGGTGAGTCACTCAATGACCCACTGCTCTCCATCACACGTGCCAAATTCCTACAAATAAGGCACAATGTACTACGTACAAGCCTAGGACATCCCTCAGAGAACCATGTCAGAGCCATCCAAGACAAATCAAAGTATAAAACGTGGTTATCCAAGGTTCATAAGAAACATTAGTCCCCAAATCTTGCAAAGTAAGTTGTAACTTAAGATATAAGCCATGTAAGACAATTCACCTCAATATCCTCTTCAAGCATCACACTAGCCTAGGACCCCATGTGAGTTGACAAGTTTAAGTATGGGAGGGCCTTCATCCAAACCTATTAGGTGTGCCACCTAGACAAGAAATAAAATAACTCAAGTCGAGGAATAAGTCCCGAGGAAAGCAAAAAAAAGAAACCCTTCAAGAGTAAGTGTGACAGTGATATGGTTTCAGGGCTTACGTCATAGCTTATGGTTTCATTTAATCCATTTCTATGAGCGCCTTTGTGGAGGGTGCACTTTCTCTTGAGTTACCTCATTCTTAGGAACTATTTTTTCCAATCCCCCTTATTCAACCATCTTACTAGTCCACTTTATCATATTTGCAAGTCCCCTTTTATAAGGTTTCAAGCTATAACATTGCTATTTGGGACTTCTCAAGTTTGGACCAGATTTTTTTATTCCTTTTGTTATCATTCCTTTCTTTCTTTATCATCATTTTCTTATTCTTTTAATAGTAGTTGCAATCAACCTTTAGGCCTTCAACTCCTCTTCTTATGAGAGAATGGTCCATGACCTATTACCGAAGTTTAGTACACTATGAGAGGCTCTACGATGGAAAGTGTTAAGTATGGCAGGGAACAAAAGGTTACCCTTGTGAGGTCCCCCCAATAGTACCCCTTTTCCCTGGGAGGTGACAACATGGGACTAGGGCATAGAAGCTGGCCACCAAGGTGAAACAAGGAATAATCCGTGATCCAACTTCAACCAAAGATCCTCATATTCATGCCCAACAAATTAACCACAACACTTTGCATGAAAGAACGACTAATATACCTCATGGTGACGATGGTTTACCATCTCCCATACACTGGGTTGCTTGGATGTGATGAGCCTTGGATGACCTGCAACTGTAAAGGTGAATGAGGGGGGCTGTTGGGTGACCATCTGTGGACATGTTGATCATCATCATGGTCAGAGTCATGTTCTTCATTGTGGGCCACGAGACATAATCTCCTTTAGTTACCCCTAGGCATGGGGGGGTAACATGTAGCATGCAACAAATTCTACCAAACAATTTTGTTCAATTTTTTCATGTCTTCCATGGTAATTTTTCCTATGAAAACATCAATAGTAAACCCAAATGATAATTCCCCACCTCCATGGATGGCATCCTTAGTAAATCCATCGACACATATTAGTGTACCTCACCTAGGTGGCTTCAAATTGGGCACCTTCTAGCACATAACTAACCAAATTTCCAATAACATTGGTAACGATTGTTTGAGCTAACCCCTTGAGCTATCTTCCAAAGTATTTATCTATAATATAAGCACATATAATATCCTCTAAATCATTAAGCTCTTGTGCTAATAGCTTTGTTTTTTTTTTAGGAAAAAATGTTCCTTTTACTAATGGAAATGCGTTAATGAAAATAACCCTCCTTGAGCTACAAGAACAATGCAACGAACGGACAATATGCATTGCTTTCTAACTAAACATTTGTTGTGTATTCAAAAACATATTACTAAATTTACATATTACTTTTATTTTGTCAACCCTATTTATTACACATTCCTTATATATCTTTCAAAAGACATTTGTAAGTATGTAATCTAGCTCTATCATGTACAAGCTACAATATGTTGCACGAGCATAAGCATCTAAGATGTATGGAGTGCCCATGCATGCATTCCATAGGTACAACACCTTTATTACAAATGTATTTACCCACATGTTGATTTCGTGTTACTTCAACAATACAAAGCTTCTCCGCAATGATGCTCTTAAAAGGAACATGTACTTGTCTTTGGTCATTTCATATCATCTAAGAACTTGAGAAATTTTCATTGTATTGTGTTTGTTGTGAAAGATAAATTTTCTTTTTTACAATGTTCATGCAATGATTCTAATATTGAAATTCAAATGAAGGGAAAACAAAACCTATAAAACATGTTTTTGTATTTTTCATCTTTTTATAGGATAATAAGTTGACATTTTTACAAAATTGTTATCAATCAAAATTTAATTAAAATCTAATCGACAAATTGCTCAATCTTAATATTAGATGCTTAACCAAATATAAACATAACTGGACAACATAACTGTCAATGCGAGCCACTTCTTTCCAAGACAGTGTATCTTTGCAAACCGAAGAGGAGTAAACACACATGGCCCGAATAACTTGTAGATGATTTTCAACAACCTTTGCTTTGCTAACCTCCTGTAGCAGTTCGTGGTGGGCTGTTCTAGTTGCTTGACAAATTGGACGCAAAGACGATTTTCTGGTTTGTTCTTATCAATTTGTTTTCTTTTCATTACAGAAACTAAGGCAGGCGTTGATGTCACACGTTTCTTTTTGCCTGAGATGTCTTCACTATTGTCACTTTGCCATTCTCATTCATTTGGAGCTTTCCTACTTTTTCTTCATTCATATCTTGTGCCAATTTGTATGCTGGCATTGATGGATTTATAGCAAGTCCAACTAATATCATCGTTTTTTAAGGGTGTCGGAATTAAGTCATATAAATTTATACGCATCATTATTTTTTATTATTCAAAACTCATTTTTGAATGCAGAAATAAATTAAGATCATTTAATAAAATTTTTAGCCAAAAACTTTTTAAAATGGTTTAAGTCACAATAAGATTACTTTTAGTGATATCACCACATTTCACTACAATTATATCTTTGAATTTCAACCTAATTTTGATTATAATTGTATTGGGATTTTTTTAGTGATATTACCACATTTCACTACAATTGAATTTCAACCTAATTTTGATCATAATTGTATTGGAATTTTTTTTAAAGCTATGTGAAAATTTCTTACTTAATTTTAATCATAATTGTATTGAAAAAAAATAAATCTAAAACTTATGTGAAAATTTCTTAAGAGGAATCACATATTTTTGATAAATATTTGGATGCAGTCATAGTTTAAATTTTTATGATAAATATAAAATTTGAAATAAAATTTAGAGTTGCATTAAAAAGGTTCGATATTTAATTGGAATATTAGAATTTATGGTTGAAAATATACTCAAAATTAATGAAATTAAAATTGAAATAATTGTTAAACATAGTATTAAATGATTGAAATTAATGAAGAAATTAGCATCAAAACTTTTTAAATTAGTGTTGAAAATAATATTGAAAACTTTATGATAATAATTACAATATTTAGGTTAAAAATGATGAGTAATGTTATTATAATTAATTTAGCCCATTAGTCAAGGGGTTAGTTTAATTAGTTGTTGTCAATGTTATGGGTTTTTGGCTAGTTCCGCTTTATCAGGTGTCCTTTGAATCCCGAAGGCACACTAGTCTAAGTGGACAAGTTTACTAGGGACGACATCCACTAATGTGGGGAAGTATCCCTTGAGTTTCCCCACAAAATTATGCTTGAATTTTTTTTGATATAACTTGTTAATTAAAATTGAAGTTCATCTTAAATATTTTAAATTATTTTATGAGTATTTATAATTCAATCAATAATATATTTATTATTAATTTTTATAATTTTAAAATACATATTTTTAATTTTTTTTATTGTAATATAATCATTTGCTGAGAATGATGGATGAATACAATTTTGAGCAAGAATATAACAAGTAATAAAGGATATATGATGTCGATATAATTAGTGTCGTGAGAAGTCTTCAAAATAATCTCAATGTTATAAAGGAAATATCATGCAGATAAATAACTATTTTGAAAGATAATCATATGTGCAGAAAGGTAACTGTCATGGGCTTGGCGAGCTTACGGTCGGGCGACAGAATCACCCGACGCTCCCAGTCACCGTGCGACATCACAATCATTCATTTGACAACAAAGCTACACCAAATTACTTAATCTGAACCACACCTTACTTCATTACATCTTCATGTATTACTTATGTTATGTATGTGTTCTCTTATACTTAGTTGCGAAAGTAAAATAAACCATTCAAGAAAAATAAACATGACGAAATGTACAAGTGGGCGTCCAAACCAGCTTAAAACCCATTTCTTTATAATCTTCCAAAGAACCGAGCCACAACTCTTGTTACAACAAAAGAACAAACATAGAGTGCATGGCTCAACATTACTTGGCCTCTTCGCGATTCTGTTCCCTGACTCGTCATCGTCGCAAACCTGACATTGTGTCAAATGCATATACTCATCTGCCCATCTTCTTTTCGCAACCTTCACTACAACTCTGCGATCGTCCCTACCACCTGCCAAGTTTGCACATGCTTCATGTGCTTGCACTTGAATCTCAGTTAGACTCCATCGCAAAGCGCCCATATGTCACCGTCAAGACTTCCTCTTTCCTTCCACTACATGAGTGCCCTTTTCTTCCTTGACTGACTTCGATGGTCTTGCCAGACCCGCGGAGCGCCCATCGCAAGTTTTCTTCCGCAGCCTTCGATTCAGTGCGACCTGCGACACTCTTTCATCTTCGCAAAATTTCACCCTTCTTTAGCTCCCTTTGTCTAGATGAGCTTGCCTAGCATGCCTCAATACAACCTTCCCCAAGGCAACACAAGTTACCCTCTAGGGTCTACTTGGCTCCTTGGAGAGGGAGCTCACCCTCCTTCCTTGGTTGCTACCTCAGAACACCAATCTGCGATTATGAGAGAAGTCACCAACCTTCCTTGGATGATTTGCCAATGCCTTGCTCACTTGGTTATATAGGCACACACCTTTCCTCCACAACACATCTATCCCAACTGACGCACCGCTTATTTCGCAAGCCGAAGCACACTTTTCATCGTTTTTCCACTTTCACAACTTGAGCCGACTCTTCAACAAGCACATGCCCCTATCTCATGCATGGTACAACCTAGCTGACGTTGATCTTCGGTTAAATGCACCCAACTTGTTCCTTCGTTTGTTTCTTCAATCGCATCACAAGGAGTCCGTCGCATGTTTTGGGCATTTATCTTGCTTAGCTAACTTGCCTCACCGATGGGGTGCCCAAATATTCTGTGGGTGCCCATCCTTGGTTTCACATCTGTCAAGCCATCTCTTGTGTGTTCCATTGGGTGCACATGCCTTCGTCACACCCAACTTCACCAACCGCTCATTTCTTCAGTGGGGCGCCCATGTCTTCATCACACGCCCACCCAACCAGTTCTTCGATCAAGTCACCACTTAACCTTCATCGCAATTCATCTCGGTGAAGTCGTACTTGGCATAGCATCACACACCCATGTACCCCGACTTAACCGAACATCCGTTGACTTGCCCGTTTCGCATGTCTTGGCTCGTGGAGGCAGCGTGTGTGCCCAGGTTAAGTCCTAGGTGTTACACATCAAAATTACTCACTTCAATAGTGTCGCAAGTGTCATCATTACAAGTGTTGTAAGTGTCGCATCTTGACCACAAGTGTCCCAAACATCATATTGCCATCTTGCCTATGTTGTGCCTCAAATGACATCATAAGGACACTTAAGACACTCCAAAGACTAGTTTTGAAGAGTAGAAATGAATTGACAAGGAGTACACGCCTTTTGCCACTGAAAAATCCACTCACAAGTCAAATTTGGAAAGGAGCGCTCCCCTACATACTGTCAGGGAGCGTTGGCACTCTGCACCCTCTTCTAGGGGAGCGTTCCAACGCTCCGTGTCCCTTTTGAGGGAGCGCTGACCTTTTTGGGAGAAATTTGGTTTATTGGAGGAAATCAGAGAAGAATCCCCTCGATATTTGAAGTTGGTTGGATTCAAATATGAGTTCAAGGCATGATCTTAGGGAATATCCACAACTGAAGGAGAGGAATCCTCAACTTATCCCAAAGATCTCTCAAGTGGTTGGGATTCTCCAAGTTTATATAAGGAGGCCTTCTCATGGTGAAAGGTACATGAAAATATTGGAGGTATGAAACCTATGATCTCATAGGCAACATACAATACATACAAGGATAGAGAAATTGAGATACCAAACTTATGATCTCATGAGTGGTATTGAGATATATGGAGATTTAGAATTACACCAAGCTTATGATCCCATAAGTGAGATGCCATTGAAGCATAATCAATGTAGATTGCTTGAGAAAAGAGGTTGGACAAGGAGAGTTGGAAGAAGATGCTGCACCTTCATCAGAGGATTGTAAGTATTCTTCATTTGTTCTCATTAATATACATACATGCTTAGCTTGTTTCTTTCAAGTTTATGTTTTTTCACATGAACTTGTCTTTAGTAGATAGATTTGTATTTGAGCTAATCTCAGTAGAATAGGAAGCTTGTTGTATCTTTGTTTGTTCTACATGACCTATCGAGGAGCTTGGGATTGAAGCTCAACTTGGAATTTGCGAGGACAAACACCATTTAAAAAGGTACACTTTTCTTCTTCCTCTTCATTCATTAGCTTAATTAGATCTAAAATGATGTCAGTGACCAATGATAACACCCTTTATGTCCTTGTTTTAGGGGTCTAGATACCAAGAGGGAATCCGCTTGCCCGTAGGAGGATTCACATGTAACAGAAATTGGCGACTCCACTGGGGAGGGACCTTTGAATTTTTTCCTTGCTAGATCTTGATTGTATTTGATCATTTTGATCTTATTCATACTGTGTCTTTGATTCTTATATTTGTTGATTGATCCTTCACTTCATCCCATACACTTTGGATTTCTGAACTTGCTTGAATTTTTGGATTTTTGGGTATTTTTCTGAACTTTTTGAAGCCTAGCGCTCCCCTTCCCTTGCTATCAGAGCGCTGGTGATCCCTACTGGCTTTACACAGAGCATTAGAATTCTCTGGTTCCCCTTACACCAGAGCATTGCCCTCTTTTTGTTAAAGATCTTGCATGAGTTTAGTCTCTGAATCCATTTTTTCCTGTTTGCACTTGATTAGAGTTCTTGCAACCCCAATGTATCCTTGTTTGGGTCCCCAACACCTTGATATCTGAGAATTCATGATGCTTTGTTTGGGTTTGTGACATCTTTTTCTTCCTTACTTTGAATAACTCTTTGTCTTTGACGATTTAGAGTCAATTTGTCGTTTTCTTCTCATTTATCTGACTAAGTGAAATTTTTTTGTAAGGAGATTCAAAGGTATTTTGTACTTTTAATTTGTATCTTTGAAGTCTTTTTCCCAATAAATTCTTGGTTTTTCATCATCCATTCTCCTTCTCCTACCTTCACTTGCAATTTCCCCAATTTTCAAGCATTCTGGGTGAGTTTTTGCATGTTTTTTGACTATTTTTTTGAGTTTCTGGGAGCACCAACACTCCCCTGTAGGTCATATCATGGCACTAACACTTCCCTATGGTGATTTTGGGAGCGCTATAAGCACTCTGTGCACCTTTTTGAGGGAGCGCTGGTCTCTTTTTGAGTGAAATTGTCTTCTTTTGCTTAGTTTTTGCAGCCTGTTTTGTAGTACTCTTTACCCAGAGTCTATGGCTGGTTTGTGAAGTTGTTAGGATTGGTTCTTGATGATTTTTTATGCTTGTCACTCTCTTTTGTCTTGATTGGAGCTTGAAACCTCTTCCAGAAACGTAAAATTGCCTTTTCTAGCTGCATTTTTGTTGAGACAGTTTTGAGTGGTTTCTCTTTCTCCCTATCGTTTCTTGGATTCTTCTCTGCATTTTATTGTACTCCTTAGATGCTTGTTGGTTTTAGGATCCTTGAATGAATTCTTGTTAGAAAAATATTCTACTTGTTTTCTTTCAGTTCTCATTGTTTTGAATGCATTCTTTCTTTTGGGTCATGAAACTAGCTTGCATTTGAAGTAGCAGAATTGCATGTTTTTTTTTTTTGGGACATTTTGCATCTGTAATGATGAATGTTTTCTCCTTATCGTAGCATAACTTTCATCGAAATGAAAATATTGCATCTTCATCTCTTTGCATAACTTTCGAGTCGGTCAAACACCATATCGTCCACACCATTTTCCTTTTGAGTAACAACAACTTTAAAAATCAAGCGCTAAACTAAAATAGATTAGACATTTTTACATTTTCTGGTAGAAAGCCTACATTGGATTAGTTGTAGGGATTTGGAATAGGTGTGAAATATAACTTTCCAAATCTACAAACAAACATAGAATCTTGTCCTGGGGAGCCCTTCTCACACAAGGGTTAAACCTGAGGTCGCATTGAGACTGGCAGAGTTACTCACCCTGCTTTGTTGGTCTTGGTGTAGAGATTGCACGTATTATGGGGGTTGCTTGAAGGTATACCCACAATGAGGAGTGGAATCCTTTCAAGTTGATTTCAGGCTAGATACCCTACCCTTGCGTGTGGATCAAACTGTCGACTGTTTCCCCAGGCATCATTGTCGTAGTTGGTAACCCTAGTGGCCTATCTCTTTAGGATATTTACACGAGGTGACTGTGGAGGGGCAAGTCTTCAGGGTACCTGGAATTGATGTTGGTCAGACTCACTTAGGCTCCTTGGAGGGTATACCCACGATTATGTGTGGGAGCTTGCACCAGGGTGTAAGTCCGTTAAGCAGGTCATCAACGTAACTTTTCCACCCACTCTATCTCATCCCCTTCTTACTTTGTTCCCACGACGTTGGATTTCATCACCAACCAGTGTGCTCATTGTGAGAAGGTTTTGTTTGTTTGCTTGCTTACTAGATTTTTAGCATGTGTTGTTTGTTCTCCCTATAAGAATCTAGGTTGGAGCTTTCTTTTTATGTCGTCAGTTCCCGGGCTGACCAATGAAGGAACCCCTTTTCCAGGGGAACCCTTTATTTTTCCTTCTTACGAAAACGTTGGTCCTCCTTACATCGCTACTTTGAGCCTTCCAGGTCTCACAATTAGGTTACTGGTATGGTTGTTTTCCACTCCGGTCATATCGAATGCAGGTGCTTTAGATGTAAGCACACCGCCCACACATCAACCTCATGTCGACCTTTCACCTTCTTTGTCCGTCAGGTCTCCTTCCATTTCTCCTTCTTCACCTAGTGAAAGCTCTAAAGCGAGTAGCTAGGTTGATAAGAAGAAGAAGAAACTGAAAGAGAAGAAGAAGAAGAACCAAAAAGGGACCAAGCCTCCAACTACATTAGATGTTGGATCCAAGCAACCAGCTACTGTTAATAGTACTAGGAGTGTTGATGAGGTCAACAAGATTAAAACGAAGAATCTGAAACTCAAATTCCCTTGCAATATTTGTAAGGGTGACCACTTTTTGAGGGATTTCCCTGGTATTCCCAAGGTCTTAGAAGTGTGGTCCTCCACATCATCGACCCTTGTTGGTCATGCCAGTGATACCCCATCAACTAGTGACATTAAGGTTGGTAAGAAGAAGACAACTGTCAAATTCCCTTGTATGTTATGCAAAGGTGATCATTATTCTCACCTTTTTCCTTGCATGGATGAGGCTTCTTCTCTTTTGGAAAAGATTCAACTTCCAACTGGTTATCGTAGGATTACCCCTAATCCATCATTAGTTGATGGAATGGTCAATCTTGTTTCATCTCCGGTCAATCCAGTTGATCCGGTGGTCAATCTAGTTTCATCCTCGATTGAACCACTAACCAAAGTAGTTGATCCAGTTCCATCATCGGTCAAACCCAATATTCATCTACAGAGTGAACCCAAAGTGACTGATCCAGTTCCTTCCTCGGTTAGTCCCACCCTTCATCCGAAGAGTGTCAAAGTGGTCGATCTGATTCCACCATCGATCGATCCCACTCCTCTTCTGACGAGTGCCAAAGTGGTTGCTCCGGTGACTTCATCGATCAATCCCACTCCTCCTCTGACGAGTGCCAAAGTGGTTGCTCCGATTACATCATCGGTCAATCCTACTCTTCCTCTAACGAGTGCCAAATTGGTTGCTCTGGTTACATCATCGGTCAATCCCACTCTTCCTTTGAAGAGTGCCAAGGTGGTTGATTCGATCCCATCATCGATCGATCCTAGTATCCCGCTAGAGAGTAAACCTGATTCTACCCACATTTTTCTTGTTGAACCATGATCTACCGTGTCGGGGGGCATTCCTCCTTCTCCTGCGAAAACCCTTCCAAGCAATAGAGGACAAAATACTAACGAACGAACCTTCATCTATCAGTGCATGAGGAACATCCCGACCACAAACTTTTACTGTAATATTGAAAGGCGTGTGAGAGGGAAGACAAGGTCCAATTATCACACCCCAATAAAAAAGGATGGCCTCATTACTTGGAATGGTTTTCGCAGGAGAAGGAGGAATGCCCTCCGACATGGTAGATCTCGTTTCAATGAGAAAAGCGTGGGCATAATCGGGTTTACTCTCTAGCGGTAGAGTAGAATCGATCGATGATGGGATCGAATCGACCACCTTGGCACTCTTCAAAGGAAGAGTGGGATGCCCTTCAATCATCTTTAAGTTCTTTTCAAACTCTCTAAACATGAAAAATCATCGAGTTTACCTTCTCTAGACTCGTTAAAAAAATCATACATTGAAGGGCCCATACAGGACCGAACCCTTACTTCTTCCAGTTTGTTAAACAAAGGAAGAGGGACTTACCGAAGGTGAGTTATATCGAGCATGTGTTACCCTCCTCGAGATCGTTAAATTAAAAATAGGTACTCGTCTATCTGGATGGGGGAAAAATTGAAGGAAGCAAGCCAAGCAATTTTTTAGAACATTACCAGTAACTCTTACGGTCGCCCTTGAACACGACACTTTGTCTTTGCACGCATTTTAATCCACTGAACCTCTACACTGAGCCAATCCTCTGAGTTTCTTTTACTACTTTGGGTCACCTGACGAAAGTCACAAAATCCACTGCATCATCAAGTTTTGGTCCATGTCACGTTTCTGCTGTTGTGCCTCAGTGTTCAAGGGAAGTATCTGCCTCAAAAGTCGGCGATCACAAATATCTTATTTCAATACCTGTGTCAGTCCATGTTCATTTGATCCACCACTTACATCTCTGTGTCAATTTCGTGTCGTTGATGGGGGATACATCAAGGCTCTCCTGCGACGAGTCTATTCCTGTCGACCTCAACACATCATTCAGGAACTAGACTTAGAAACCAATTAGTACCTTGGGACCTGCATGCCTCAATTGTAGGCCTCTTCATGTCCGACAGTGGGTTTACATAATTGACCTCTGATCGGATGATTCCATGGATGGTCAACTTCATCTCATCTATTCACATTCGCTGGAATGTACTAGGGTACCTTGGGAATCATTGACATCAATGGTGATTTCCCTCGCGCTTGTTAACGGTTTACATCATTGACTGGTAATCAAGTGGTTTCTGTCATGTTCGACATCAGGACATCTATTCACATGGTTAGATTCGTACTACATCAGGATTGGTAAGAAGACCCTGGGTTGAGTCATCACTCTGATATATACTTTTCCCAGGTTGCGAATGAGTTTTCTTTTGAACTATGACACATATACTGTTACATAGATCCACTTTGTATTGGTCGTGGCTATGTCTTGTCATCTCGTAGATCCACTATGTATTCTTCATGGCTACAATCAGTTCAAGTCATAGGAGTATATATCCACATTGTATATTCAGTGGCTATACCTTTTATCAATATAATTATGGATCCACAGTGTATTTTATGGCGGCCATACCTTGGAAGTCTTTATCACCCAAGCATAGGTATGCTTGCCTTGGGTTTGAAACATGTCATAATATTTGTTGGATGGTTGTGTGAAACTTCTATCAGGTTCTCTGCGTCTGTACCCTTGCTTGAAAAAGTATACAAAGTAATTCATTAATCAGTTCCCGTCTTCTAACTTCTCACTTTGGGGGCAATCTGTTACACATCAAAATTACTCACTTCAATAGTGTCACAAGTGTCGTCATTACAAGTGTCGTAAATGTTGCAGTGTCACAAGTGTCGTAAACATCATACTGCCATCTTGCCTATGGCATGTCTCTAACGACATCATAAGGACACTTAAGACACGTCAAATACTGGTTTTGAAGAGGAGAAATCACTTGACAAGGAGTACAAGCCTTTTTCCACTGAAAAAGCCACTCAAAAGTCAAATTCTGAAAGGAGCGCTCCCCTACATAATGTTAGATAGCACTGACACTCTGTACCCTCTTCTAGGGGAGCGTTCCAACATTCTGTGTCCCTTTTGAGGGAGCGCTGTCCTTTTTTGGGCAAAATTTGGTTTGTTGGAGGAAATCAGGGAAGAATCCCCTCAATCTTTGAAGGTAGTTGGATTCGAATATGAGTTCAAGGCATGATCTTAGGAAAGATCCACAACTGAAGGAGAGGAATCCTCAACTTATCCCAAATATCTTTGAAGTGGTTGGGTCCCTCAAATCCTATATAAGGAGGCCTTCTCATGGTGTAAGGTACATGAAAATATTGGAGGTATGAAACCTATGATCTCATAGGCAACATAAAATACATAAAGAGGATAAAGATTGAGAGATACCAAACTTATGATCTCATGAGTGGTATTGACATGAGAGATTGGAGAAGATAGAAATAATCAAACTTATGATCCCATAAGTGAGATACCATTGAAGCATAATCAATGTGGATTACTTGAGAAAAGGTTGGACAAAGAGAGCTGGAAGAAGCTGTTGCACCTTTATCAAAGGTCTGTAAGTACTCTTCATTTGTTCTCATTAATATACATACATGCTTGGCCTGTTTCTTTCAAGTTGATGTTTGTTACACATGAACTTTTATTTAGTAGATAGATCTGTATTTGAGATAATATCGGTAGAATAGGAAGCTTGTTGTATCTTTGTTTGTTCTACAGGACCTATCGAGAAGCTTGGGATTGAAGCTCAACTTGGACTTTGCGAGGACAAACACCATTTAAAAAAGGTACACTTTTCTTCTTCCTCTTCATTCATTAGCTTAATTAGATCTAAAAGAATGTCAGTGACCAATGATAGCATCCTTTCTGTCTTGGTTTTAGGGGTCTAGATACCATGAGGGAATCCGCTTGTCCGCAGGAGGATTCACCTGTAACAGAAAAATCCTCTTTTCAAGCTGGGGGCATACCGAGCTTAGTCTCTGTTCTTTATCGCGATCGTAAAAACATGAGAATGTAATCGAGAAACCTTTTATCTCTTTTTCGGGCTTGCATGGATACACAAAAAGGAACCTCTTGGAGTCTCCTTTAAGCTCTTTTTAGATTCTCTAAACGTGAAAAGATTCCCGAGTGATCTTGCTTCCTTTCCCACTTGTTAAAAGGTTTGAAAGGGCATCTTTCGAGTGATAATTTATCTCTTTTTCGGCCTCGTGATACTAAAATTACGAAAAAGGAAAACACTGGAGTCATCTTTAAGTTCTTTTCAGACTCTCTAAACATGAAAAATCACCGAGTTTACCTTCTCTGGACTCGTTAAAAAAATCATACATTGAAGGGCCCATACGGGACTGAACCCTTACTTCTTCCAGTTCGTTAAACAAAGGAAGAGGGACTTACCGAAGGTGAGTTATATCGAGCATGTGTTACCCTCCTTGAGATCATTAAATTAAAAAGAGGTACTCATCTATCTGGATTGGGGAAAATTTGAAGGAAGCAATCCAAGCAGTTTTTGAGAACATTACCAGTAATTCTTATGGTCTCTCTTGAACACGACACATTTTGTATTTGCATGCATTTGAATCTGCTAAACCTTTGCTGAACCAATCCTCTAATTTTTCTTACTCCTTTGGGTCACCCAACGAAAGTCACGGTGTCCACTGCATAATCATGTTTTGGTCCATGTCATGTTTCTGCTGTTGTGCCTCAGTGTTCAAGGGAAGTATCTGCCTCGAGAGTCAACCATCACAAATATCCTATTTCAATACCTGTTTCAGTCCATGTTCATTTGATCTACCAATTACATCTCTATGTCAGTTTCGTGTCGTTGATGGGGGATACATCAAGGCCCTCCTACGACGAGTCTACTCCTGTCGACTTCAACACATTATCCAAGAGCTAGAATTAGAAAACAATTAGTACTTTGGGACCTGCATGCCTCAATGGAAGGTCTCCTCACATCCAATAGTAGGATTACATCATTGACCTCTGATCGGATGATTCCACAGATGTTCGACTTCAAATCATCTATTCACATTCGCTGGAATGTACTAGGGTACCTTGGGAATCATTGACATCAATGGTGATTTCCCTCGTGCTTGTTAACGGTTTACATCATTGTCCGGTAATCAAGTGGTTTCTTCCATGTTCGACATCAGGACATATATTCACATGGTTAGATTTTTACTACATCGGGATTGGTAAGAAGAACCTGGGTTGAGTCATTCACTTTGATATATACTTTACCCAGGTTGCGACATAGTTTCTCTTGAATATTGACACATATACTGTCACATAGATCCACTTTGTATTGGTCCGTGGCTATGTCTTGTCATCTCATAGATCCATAGTGTATTTTTTGTGGCTACGATCAGTGCATGTCATGGAAGTATAGATCCACATTGTACGTTTGGTGGCTATACTTTTTGTCAATATAATTATGGATCCACAGTGTATTCTATGGCGGCCATACCTGAAAAAGTATTTATCACTCAAGCATAGGTATGTCTTCCTTGGGTTTGAAACATGTCATAATATTTGTTTGATGGTTGTGTGCAACTTTTTCCAGCCTCTCTGCGTCCATACCCTTTCTCGAAAAAGTATACAAATTACTTCTGTCATCATCGTCTTCTGACTTCGCACTTTGGGGGGCAATCTGTTACACATCAAAATTACTCACTTCAATAGTGTCGCAAGTGTCGTCATTACAAGTGTTGTAAGTGTCTCATATTGACCACAAGTGTCACAAGTATCACAAACATCATACTGCCATCTTGCCCATGTCGTGCCTATAATGACATCATAAGGACACTTAAGACACCTCAAAGACTAGTTTTGAAGAGGAGAAATCAATTGACAAAGAGTACAAGCCTTTTGCCACTGAAAAAGCCACTCAAAAGTCAAATTTGGAAAGGAGCGTTCCCCTACATACTGTCAGGGAGCGCTGGCGCTCTGTACCCTCTTCTAGGGGAGCATTCCAATGCTCTGTGTCCCTTTTGAGGGAGCGCTGGCCTTTTGTGGGTGAAATTTGGTTTGTTGGAGGAAATCAGAGAAGAATCCTCTCGATCTATGAAGTTGGTTGGATTCGAATATGAGTTCAAGGCATGATCTTAGGGAAGATCTACAAATGAAGGAGAGGAATCCTCAACTTATCCCAAATATCTCTCAAGTGGTTGGGCCTCTCCAAGCTTATATAAGGAGGCCTTCTCATGGTGAAAGGTACATGAAAATATTTGAGGTATGAAACCTATGATCTCATAGGAAACATATATTACATACAAGGATAGAGAAATTGAGATACCAAACTTATGATCTCATGAGTGGTATTGAGATAAATGGAGATTGAGAATTAAACCAAACTTATGATGCCATAAGTGAGATTCCATTGAAGCATAATCAGTGTAGATTACTTAAGCAAAGGGGTTGGACAAGGAGAGCTAGAAGAAGCTGCTGCACCTTCATCAGAGGATTGTAAGTATTCTTCATTTGTTCTCATTAATATACATACATGCTTGGACTGTTTCTTTCAAGTTTATGTTTTTTCACATGAACTTGTCTTCATTAGATAGATCTGTATTTGAGCTAATCTCGGTAGAATAGGAAGCTTGTTGTATCTTTGTTCTACATGACCTATCAAGGAGCTTGGAATTGAAGCTCAAGTTGGACTTTGCGATGACAAACACCATTTAAAAATGTACACTTTTCTTCTTCCTCTTCATTCATTAGCCTAATTAGATCTAAAAGGATGTCAATGACCAATGATAGCACCCTTTCTGTCTTGGTTTTAGGGGTCTAGATACCAAGAGGGAATCCACTTGCCCATAGGAGGATTCACCTGTAACACCAGGTCATGACATACTCCCCCACTCAAATCTATTACTATCCCGACAATATCAACATACCTCCATTGAGATCACCGATGAAAACCATTCGCTGCTTTACTACGATAGCAAGTTCTGTCGCAACCTCAAAAAGAACATAAAATTGTCTAAGTGTTGAACATGCATGACTTTTGCTGCATCCATACTTCAACCATTTATTCTCATGCATTTGTACATTGCACACCCCAATTCCTGTATTGGTTGGGTAGCGAGTCCAACTGTCGTGCACAAGTCCTGAGATGTACTTCGTCATGTCGAAACTTAGTTGTTTCTGTCTACATCATTATCACCTCGTCCAACCCAAAAACATGAAGGCAATATCACTCTTTCCCTTTTGCTGCTATCCAAGTCTATCATGAAGTTATTCCACAACAACCAAGTGTTGCACCAATGGATCACTGTGCTTGAAGTCTGACCCACTTGCCATGTTCCTGTGCGATAACTCATGTGTAACACCCTGTTTCCCCCAGTTTGTAAATATAACTATATTGGTCAAGGAACTATGGAAAACTCAAAGGTGTGAATGTTTGATTTGATGGACCTTTGTATAAAAGCTCGATGAATGTAAATTATGTTATTTTACTAGAAAATGGATACGTGTTGCATGACTGCTTGAAAGGGGATGTGCAAAGAGAGACCACAAATGCTATGAAAGAGATGGTGATGGGGTCCAGGAATGGTTGCGTTAACCTTCACCAGACTAGTAGTTTACTGGGTTTAATTGCTCAGGATCAGAACAAACCTTTGACCCAGAAATGAATTACAGTCATGCTGGTAGGTGGGAAGACCTCCTCAAGAGTTAATGAGGGGATGGGGCAGAACACCCATCTGTAAGGATTTCAGACCTGACCACGGACTAGGAATTTGGGCCACACTCAATCGTGATGAGGAAGGCAATAAAGGAAGCAGGGGTGGGTAGGGGAAGACCTGCTAAGAGTGCAAAGATGAGAGCCTAAGCTCTCGGGTCCGAGGAAGGACTGAAAAAAATGGGGAGTGAGTTCTGATCATAGAAAATAGAGACTGAGCCAGGAGAAGGAGAGTAATCTTCATCCCTATCTATCTCTTTATTGGGAGAAGGAGAGTAACCTTCATCCCTAACTTTCGTTGAGCTAGAAGAAAGAGATTGAATCTCAAAGCATCGTGGTCAAAACTCGGGGGTGGCCAGTGGTAAATCCATCAGGAGTGATTGAACCTATGGTTGGGTGGAAACGAGCACCCCTTTCAGCAGTCACATCACGCCTTATGGTTCTGATAAGTGTTTTCATGCCTTGTGGTTTGAATTGGACATAATGAATGCATGCGTGTATTTATGTGTCTTTAAATGGTTTATGTATCGAAACAATTAAGTTATGAGTATGCCTTTGTTCCCTTGAGAACTTATGCTTCTGCTTGATTTTCCATATGATCTAGTTTAATCCCTAGAAGGCATTTTCCCCAGGGAATTACATCACAGTTCCAGAGTCAGGGAAAGCCTCTTGGCAGTGCTATCGTTTCAATAACCTCACGAGTTAACCTTGTCCTATTTCAGAACTTAAAGTTTTGCGAGTTAGGGAGGCATTTCTTTCAGACCAATAGTCTAAGAGACTTTGAACTTGTGCCCAATTCCTTAAACAAAAACCCAGCTAAGAGTAGAGTTCATAGCCCAAGAGTCATCTGAAGGTCCATGTGGCATGGGTCTAGGAACCCTGCGCTAAAAGGAGTTAGCTCATGAAGGGTTCAAAACATCGGGAGTTTGATCCTCCGAGGTGTCCAATTTCACGCTAGTTAAAGTTACCTAAACTACCCGAGTAACGAGAGACATAGGTGACTCAAGAACTTGAAAGAGGAGATGGATGTGAGTCATTCCTTAGGAGGAGAAGTTATCCCAGTTTTCAGATCAAATACAAAACTCACTGGAGTTAACAATTCAAACACCAGCGGCTCGATTAAATCGATGGTTGGGAATCATTGCGGAGTGTGAAGGTGAAATTAGCGTACATGCTAGTTCACGGCCCACAATCAACCAATGTTGTTGATATCATTTGGAACGAAAGATCAATGACCAGGATTAGATAGAGTCGGGTGATCACTTCCAATATCATGGAGATTGGGCCCCGCAATCATTGTGAATCATCGATCTGTGGGTAAAAATCGATGGTGGGGAATCATTACGGAGCGCGTAGGTAAAATTAGCGGACACAATAGTTCACGATCCACAATTCACCAACGCCGTTGATCTCATCGGGATGGAGGATCAATGGACCAATTAGATTGAGTTGGGTGAACACTTTTCAGATTGCATAGGTTGAAACTCCCGAAGCCCGAAGAGCCAAAGTGATTTGTAGGCGTCGATCTGTGGGAGATACGCATCGACAGATCGTCGACTTCGGGTGTAAGCACTCCGAGAGAAAGAGAGTGTGGAGAGTTTTGAACTCCCGAAGCTCGAAGAGATGAAGTGATTTGCAGTCGTCGATCTGTGGGGGACACACGTTGATAGATCGTTGAATTTGGGTGTAATAAATTTGAGAGAAAGCGGGTGTGGAGAGGTTCAAACTCCCGAAGTCCAAAGAGTCAAAGTAGATCTGAGTCGTCCAAGACAAAGGGACAAGTGTCTTCAGATCCTTCACTTCGGATCCCCCGAATGCCGAAGTCCCGAAGTGGATCTGAAGACACTTGTCCCTTTGTGGTGGTGTGAGCGTCCAGGACCCCCGAACGCCGAAGTCCCGAAGTGGATCTGAGCCTTTGATTTAGATGGACGCGTGGTGCCTGATATGGAACTTCGGGTATGAAACACTTTGGAGAAAATCGAGTTGGAGTGCTCGAAACTCCCGAACGTCGAAGTCCTGAAGAAGATCATAACTGTCGATCATAAGGGATGATTGGCACTCGATCTGTAACTCTAGGTCTAGAGTAATTCAGAGGAAAAATGTGTAGGAACGTTTGAAACTCCCGAAGTAAATCAAGGCCGTTGAAATTTTAGAGGAAACACGAAGTCAGATCGTGAAATTCAAAGGTTTGCCACTCCGGAGGATTCGTGTAGTGGTCATCTTGGTGCCTGTTGTCTTGGCGTCTGGTCATATCCCGCGGTCATATGAAAGTATAGGGTGATGAAAGAACCCGAAGACCTTGGGAGAGGAAACCTGCCTGCTCTGAGCTCGTTTTAAAGCATGGAGATCATGGCTGGAAAGCTCTGGAAGAGAAGATGGAATAGAGACCCTGAATGAGGGTTTTGATTCTCCTAAGAAGAGCGAAAATTTGAGTCCCCATCGTGGGTGTGTTACAAATTGGTATCAGAGAATGGTTACAAGACTTGGTCTGCTTGGGGTCATGGACGAGTTGCTTAAAAACCATATTTAGATTACTTTTAAGAGTGACACCTTATCTTACCTCTTTCTTAAAGAGTCTGGTTTAACTTTTATTGAGGAAAATAATGTAACTTTCTACTGTGTGTGTGCATTTAAGAAATTTTAACTGTGTATTGTTCATAAAATAATAGACTGTTGGCTAACAACACGTGTTTTTTCAGCAATCAAGCAGTCAATAAATCACAAGAAAAATTCAATTCTAAAGGATAGTGATGTTCTATGAAGCGAGGGATGGCTCCCACAATAGAGACGAAGAATCTGACGAAAGGAGGGCAGTGGAAACCCCTCCGGATCTGGCTGAAACTGTAAGGAGCCTCAGGGATGAATTATAGAGTTGCAAGGCCAACAACGAGAGATTGATAAATGAGCAAGAAAAACAAACAGAAATTAATGCAGTCTTGCTGCAGAGCTTATCTGACATACAGAGGCAGCTGTAGCATGAACTCACGACCAGTCATGTGGATCGACGACATGTGAAGAGAAGTCAAAGTCCACATGAGATCCGAAAACATGGACCCATAAGTGACCACAATAGGAGAAGTACCTCGAAGAAGGCCCAAACTAGAGGCAGGGGACACTCATCGAGAGAGTCCTCTGGAAAGGAAGCTGGCAACTCCAAGGGAGCTTCTAATAGCAAAACTAGCTCACATTTTCAAAGGAAAGGAAAGAAGTGAAAGAATTCCAAAAGTCGTGATCGTGAAGAATTTAAGAAAGCCAAACCACCCTCTTTCGATGGAGAGATCAAGAAAGGGGAAGAGGCTGAAGCTTGGCTTCTTGGTTTAAAAAAGTACTTTTGAGTCCATGACTACTTTGAAAACTTGAAGGCTCAATTAACCATCTTCAACCTGAATGGAAAGGATTCCATTTGGTGGGAAGACCTTAGGAATGTGAAAGGAGTCCATGAGAAGGACTTGTCATGGAAACAATTTGAGGAATACTTCAGGAAGAAGTATCTATCAGATAAATACATGGATGGGAAGACTAAGGAGTTCTATGAACTCAGGCTGGGACAACTCACCCTAGATGAATATGTCAAAAAATTCCTTGAGCTACTGAGGTATGTACCCTACATAAAGAAAGAAAAGGTAAAAGTGCAGTGATTTATCAATGGGTTACCTCAGACCTACTGGGAAATGATTGAGTTTGACAAACCAAAGACCTTAGAAGAGACCATCCAGAAGGAAAGGTATTGTTATGAATAGTTCGGGAGTAAGATAGGACCTCATGAAGACTTGAAGAAGAAGAGTAGTTCAAGATTCAAGAAGAAGGGGTTTAAATTCTCAAGGTTTAATAACTACGGGAAGGGTTCTAGGATGAAACTTCCTACTAGAAGTGTGTATTAGCAAAATTTCCCCTCTCAGAGTGGAAATAAACCTTTTGAGGTAGTCCTAGGAAAGACTGATAACCCAAATAAAGAAACCTTAAAATGCTGGGGTTGTGGAGAAGAACATCTACTGAGGGTTTGTCCACACAAACAACATAACAATAAGAGAGTATACAATATCCAAGAATCTACCACCATCAATGATGTGGCTAGGAGCATGCCACGAATTTATGCAGCCTTGGATAATAATCAATCCGACCACCAAGCTTCAGTGGTGGAGATGGAAGGTATGATCGCCAACCATCTAGTTTCTATTTTAATTGACCCTGGTTCTAATTTGAGTTATGTGGCCACTCAGACTATTGATAAGTGTAAACTGCAACCATTTAGACATGTTAAGCCGTGGTTGGTACAACTAGCCACTGGAACCAAAAGAAAAGTAGCAGATGTCATACCAACTTGCCAATTCATCATGGATGGATTGCCCACCTGAGCGACCCTTAACATACTTCCCCTAGGATCTTATGACCTGTTGATTGGTATGGATTGGTTAGCTGATTATAAAAATAAGTTGGACTGTTACCATTAAACTTTAGAATGTATAAATGAAGAAGGGGGAAAGATAACCCTCCAAGGGATTCAAAAACCTGTCTCAGTGAGACAAATATCAACCCTTCAAATGAAAAAGTATTGCAGAAAGGTATGTCCTCTATATGAAATAAAGGTGTTGGAATCTGTGGAGGATGACAAATCGAACCTAGAGGACCACCCCATATTAAGAGAATATGAATACGTGTTTCTAGAAGAGGTACCATGTCTACCTCCGAGAAGAGACATTGACTTCTTGATAGAACTTTCACTAGGAGCAGTGCCAATATCTAGAACGCCCTATAGGATGAGTATGCCAGAGATGGTTGAGCTCAAGCTACAACTAAAGGAGATGATGGACAAAGGATACATCCGATCCAGTGTATCTCTATGGGGAGAACCCGTCTTGTTTGTGAAAAATAAATACGACACACTCCGACTGTGCATAGATTATAGACAACTCAATAAGAAAACCATAAAGAACAAGTACCCCTTACCCATAATCGATGACTTGTTCGACCAATTGGGAGGTGATTCCATTTTCTCAAAAATTGACTTAAGGTCTGGATACCATCAAGTCTGAATTAAGGATGAAGACATCCACAAAAAATCCTCCAAGACAAGGTATGGTCACTATGAATTCGTGGTGGTGCCATTTGGGTTAACCAATTCCCCCACCACTTTTATGTGCTTGATGAATAATGTACTCAAAAAATTCCTGGACAAATTTGTATTAGTTTTCATCGATGATATCCTAATCTACTCCAAGAACATAGAGGAGCACAAAGAACATCTTATACTTGTACTTCAAGTACTAAGAGAGCATCAGATCTACGCTAAGTTTAGCAAGTGTGACTTTTTCCGGAAGCAAGTCCATTACTTAGGCCATGTTATTTCTAAAGAAGGGGTGGAAGTAGACCCTGACAAGATCAGATCTATTATGGAATGGCCTACCCCAAAGGATGTGTCTGATATCAGATCCTTTATGGGCTTAACAGGATATTATAGAAGGTTTATAAAAGGATTTTCCAAGATTGGTTGTCCAATCACTGCTCTCTAGAAAAAGGGGGTTAAATTCACTTGGACATCAAAATGTGAAGAAAGATTTCAAGAACTGAAATACCTCCTGACCCATGCACCCGTGCTGAAGATTGTAGACCTTGATAATGACTTCCTTGTGTGTACAAATTCCTGCAAGGAAGGACTTAGAGGAGTACTTATGCAAGAGGTATGTGTAATTTGCAAGAGGGATGTGTAATCAATTATGTGACCCATGACATAGAGCTGGCTTCCATAGTGCATGCTTTAAAAATGTGGAGGCATTACCTCCTAGGTAGGATATTTGTACTTATGACAGACCATTGTGGGTTGAGGCACATGTTTGATCAACCAAAACTCAATGCTAGACAAGCTAGGTGGATGGCTCTCCTTAGTGAGTTTGACTTCAAAATCAAACACATCAAAGGGAAGGAAAATAGGGTAGCAGACACCCTTATCAAAAGTATGAAAATGATTCACCTGGCAGCAGTAAGCACCTGTGAAACAAATGTCAGAGAAACGATCATGAATGCACAAGAAACATATGCATTCTTCAAAACCGTGACCTCATACCTAAGGCAAGATCCTACAGGGATAAAGTATGAAGGATACCAGATGATCGATGAGGGCCTGCTGACCTACAAAAACATATTGTATATCCCAAACTATGACGACTTGAAGAGGTTCATAATGGATGAACTACACAAGAGACCATATACTGGTCACCCAGGATATCAGAAAATGATCACGACCACTAGGAAATAATTCTATTGGCCTGGATTGAAGAAGGACATAGTTGACTATCCAGATAAGTGCCTAGAATGCCAACAAGTTAAGGCAGAACACCGACACCCCGCAGGGTTGTTACAACCCCTACCAATCCCAGAATGGAAATGGGAAACCATCTCCATGGATTTCATCATCGGATTACCAAAATTGACCAAGAAAAATGATGGCATCATGGTCGTGGTGGAAAAAATGAGTAATTTTGCTCACTTCGTTCCTGTCAAGTCAACCTGCAAGGCAACATATATTGCTAACATCTTCATGAAAGAGATATTCAGGCTGCATGGCATGCCTAGGGAAATTGTATCTGACAGAGACACCAAATTTACTTCAAGCTTTTGGAAATACTTAATGGCTGGTTTTGAGACTAAATTGTTGTTCAACATAGCCTATCACCCTAAAAATGGACACAGAGAAAGAGTAAACCAAATATTAGAAGACATGCTAAGGATGCATGTAATGCATCAGCCTAAGAAGTGGGAAGACTACCTACCATTGGTAGAGTTTACCTACAACAAAAATTATCAAGAATCCTTGAAGATGATCCCTTTTTAAGCCCTCTATGGTAGACAGTGCAAGATTCCAATCAGCTGCAGTAATCCAGTGGAAAAAATTACAATCGGACCCGACATGTTGAAATAAATGGCACAACAAGTGATTTAGATAAAGAAAAATCTGAAGATTGCTCAGGATAGACAGAAACGTTACGCCGACAGAAAGAGAACCCCCTGAGAGTTCAAGACAGGAGACCATGTCTATCTCAGATTTAGGCCCATGAAGATTTCCCTGAGAATGGGATCTTGTGTCAAGATGGAACCTCATTATTGTGGACCCTTTGAGGTCTTAGATAGAGTGGGACCTATAGCCTATAGGCTAGCACTCCCTCCCACAGTAAAGGCACATAATGTTTTCCATGTTTCGTTATTGAAAAAATATTTACATGATTCTAATCATATAATTGACTGGTCTGTGATCCAGGTCGAGCCGGAGGGAGAATTCCTACCAGAACGTCAATGCATACTAGACAGGAAGGAAACCTCACTCAGGAACCAAACCATTGCATAGGTCAAGAATCAATGGAAACACTTTGGCCCATATGAGGCTATATGGGAAATGGAGGATGCCATGAGAAATGCATATCCGATTTTGTTTACTCCTGTATATACATATCATGTTGACAGATAAAACATAAAGGACGATGTTCCTTTAAGGGGGAGGGAATTGTAACACCCTGTTTCCCCCAGTTTGTAAATATAACTATATTGTCCAAGGAACTATGGCAAACTCAAAGGTGTGAATGTTTGATTTTATGGACCTTTGTATAAAAGCTCGATGAATGTAAATTCTGTTATTTTAATAGAAAATGGATATGTGTTGCATGAATGTTGGAAAGGGGATGTGCTAAGAGAGACCGTGAATGCTACAAAAGAGATGGTGAAGGGGACTAGGAATGGTTGTGTTAACCTTCACCAGACCAGTACTTTACCGGGTTTAATTGCTCAGGATTAGAACAAACCTCTAACCCATAAATGAATTACAGTCAATATGGTAGGTGGGAAGACCTCCTCAAGATTTAATGAGGGGATGGGGAAGAACACCCATATGTAAGGCTTTCATACCTGACCATAGAATAGGAATTCAATCCACACACAATATTGCTGAGGAAGGCAAGAAAGGAATTAGGGGTGGCCGGAAGGGGAAGACTTACGAAGAGTGCAAAGATGAGAGCCTAAGCTCTCGGGTTCGAGGAAGGACTGAAAAAAATGGGGAGTGAGTTTTGATTGCAGAAAATAGAGACTGAGCAAGAAGAAGGAGAGTAACCTTCATCCTTATCTATCTCTGTATTGGGAGAAGGAGAGTAACCTTCGTCCCTAACTTCCATTGAGCTGGAAGAAAGAGATTGAATCTCAAAGCATCATGGTCTAATCTTGGGGGTGTCTAGTGGTAAATCCATTAGGAGTGTCTAAGCCTATGGTTGGGTGGAAACAAGCACCCCTTTTAGCAGTCGCATCATGCCTTATGGTTCTGATAAGTTTTTTCATGCCTTGTGCTTTGAATTGGAAATAATGGATGCATGCGTGTATTTATAAGTTATGAGTATGAATTTGTTCCCTTGAGAACTTATGATGCTACTTGATTTTCCATATGCTCCAGTTTAATCCCTCGAAGGAGTTTTCCCTAGGAAATTACATCATAGTTCCAAAGTCAGAGTAAGCCTCCTGGAACTGCTACCATTTCAGTAACCTCACGAGTTTATCTTGTCCTGTTTTAGAACTTAAAGTTCTGCGAGTTAGGGAGGCATTTCTTTCATACCAGTAGTCTAAGACACTTTGAACTCGCGCCCGATTCCTTAACCAAAAACTCGGCTAAGAGTAGAGTTCATAGCCCAAGAGTCATCTGAAGGTCCATGTGGCTTGGGTCTAGGAACCCTGCGCTAAAAAGAGTTAGCTCATGAAGGTTTCAGAACTTCGGGAGTTCAAATCTCTAAGGTGTCCAATTTCATGATAGTCAAAGTTACCCGAACTACCAGAGTAGCGAGAGATGTAGGTGACTCAAGAACCTGACAACAGAGATGGATGTGAGCCATTCATAGGGAGAAGAAGCTATCCTAGTTGTCATATCAACTACAAGACCCACTAGAGTTAACAAATCAAACACCAGCCGCTCCATTAATTCGATGGTTGGGAATCATTGTTGAGTGCGAAGGTGAAATTAGCGGACATACTAGTTCACGACCCACAATCAACCAACGTCGTTGATCTCGTTGGGAATAGAAGATCAAAAAACATGATTAGATAGAGTCGGGCGAGCACTTCCCAGATCACATATATTTGGCCCCACAATCATTGTGAACTGTCGATCTTAGAGTAGAAATCAATGGTGGGGAATCATTGCAGAGTGCGGAGGTGAAATTAGCGGACGTTCTAGTTCACGGCTTGTAATTAACCAACGCCATTGATATCATCAGGATGGAGGATCAACGACCTCGATTAGACTGAGTTGGGTGAGTACTTTTCAGATTGCAGAGGTTGAAACTCCCGAAGGCTGAAGATTTGAAGTGATTTGCAGCCGTTGATCTGTGGGAGACACGTGTCGACAGATCGTCGACTTTGGGTGTAAGCACCCCGGGATAAAGCAGGTGTGGGGAGGTTGAAACTACTGAAGCCCGAAGAGCCGAAGTGATTTGCATTCGTCGATCTATGGGGGAAACATGTCAACATATCATCGACTTCGGGTGTAAGCACTCCGGGAGAAAGCGAGTGTGGAGAGGTTGAAACTCCCGAAGCCCGAAGAGCCGAAGAAGATCTAAGCCATCCAAGCCAAAGGGACAGGTTTCGTCAGATCCTTCACTTCGGAGGAAAGTCACTCCGAGAGAAAAGGTGGTGTGAAGGTCTAGTACCCCCGAATGCCGAAGTCTCGAAGTGGACCCGAGCCATTGATTTAGATGGACACGTGGTGCCTGATCTGGAACTTCGAGTATGAAGCACTTCGGAGAAAAAGGAGTTGGAGTGCTCGGAAGTCCCGAATGCTGAAGTCCCAAATAAGATCATAACCGTCAATCACAAGGGACGTGTGGCGCTCGATCTGTAACTCCAGGTGCAGAGTAATTTGGAGGAAAAAGGTGTAGGAATGTTTGAAACTCCCGAACACCAATGTCCCTAAGTAAATCAGGGTCGTCGAACTTTCGGTGGACACGCGACGTCGGATCGTGAACTTCAGAGGTTTGCCACTCCGGGAGAGTCACATGGTGGTCATCTTAGCATTTATTGTATTGGCGTCTGGTCATAGCCCGCGGTCATATGAAATTATAGGGGGATGAAAGAACCCAAAGATATTGGGAGAGGATATCTTGTTGCTCTAAGCTTGTTTCGAAGAATGGAGATCATGGCTAGAAATCTCTGGAAGAGAAGAATGGAATAGAGACCCCGAATGGGGGTTTTGATTCTCCTAAGAAGAGAGAAAATTTGAGTTCCCACCATGGGTGTGTTACATCATGCAAGTTCCGAGTTGTTGGATGGCTGGTCCAACCATCATTTTTTGTACGATGGCACACCTCCATGTCAAAATGATCTCCTCCCATCCACAACTTGACTCATCTATGCAATTGTCTCCAAGACACCTTCCTTGCCTTGTCGTGCTGCGTCATTGCCTCAAAACAAAATATTCCTTCATTTATAAGGGGATGAAAGAACCCAAAGATATTGGGAGAGGATATCTAACTTCTCTAATCTTGTTTCGAAGCATGAAGATCGTGGCTGGAAATCTTTGGAAGAGAAGAATGGAATAGAGACCCCAAATGGGGGTTTTGATTCTCCTAAGAAGAGAAAAATTTTGAGTCCCCACCATGGGTGTGTTACATCATGAAAGTGCCGAGTTGTTGGATGGTCGGTCCAACCATCACTGCCTATACGATGGCACACCTCCATATCAAAATAATCTCCTCCCATCCTCAACTTGACTCATCTATGCAATTCTCTCCAAGACACCTTCCTTGCCTTGTCGTGCTGTGTCATTACCTCAAAAAAAAATATTCCTTCATTTCTATTGCAAAAGATGTTGTCTCTTCCAACGATAGTCACACCCAACTCATCTCATATCCAAGATACTCGAAAAATCAAGGGGACCACCACACAGTTACCACCCATATGACCAATCAAATTCACTTTCTTTGCTCCTCCTATATACTGTAGGGCACTTGGGTCTACCTCATCGCTGCTGCAACCATGCCTCTCATGGAATCTTGTTTCTCTTGATGAATCTGCCCAAGGAAAACATGAGCCTAGCTTCATCGGTCAACCTCACATATTCTTCGTCGCATGTGCATGAAACGTCCAAGTGTGTTGATTTCGCACATCCAATAGTCACCTCCACACTACTCTTCCTTCTTTCTTCATTTAATTCTACCTGTGCGATCCTCTAATATATAAGCCCACAACATCCTTCACATGATTCTTGCAAGTGTTGAGTTTTGTTCGCATGACCTCAACAATTGACCAAGTTATTCAAGTTGAAGGGACTACCCAAAGAATTCCGCACTTGCTGCGCGTTCGTGTCAATACATCTACCAATAAAAAAACTCTATATCAATCTGCGCTAGCCAAGCTCCCCAAGAACATTCGTGTACCTGATGTCCCATAGCACCAACAACCCGATGTCCCATACCACCGAAAAACATCCTCAATTCTCTTGTCGCACATAATTCCCATTGTAGTTCTTGACATGTTACTTGAACGAATATCTTGTTGTCACTTCTATCTTCCTTGAAACAAAACCTCATGCCTTCTTCTATTCGTTCCTTCCTTGGTTACATTCATGAAAAAGGTCGCACCTCCACCAATGACCTGCCTACGCAAGCTTGTCCTAACTGCCTCACAAAACAAGCCAAGTCTGCATACTTCAAAATTTGTCTAAGTCCCAAGCTTCTCATGCTCCAAACTCAGTTGCCTCTCATCATCCTATCTCTGTGTTTAGATATCTCATACCAACGTTGCATATATGTATTGGTGAGGTGCACCTAGGAAGGTTTGCACAAGCCTCCAATTGAAACATTGTGATGTATGAAATCTGTTTAAGTCATTTTCCTCATGTCTCCCAATCGAACCCATCTTCCATTCTTCCTTCTGTTATCTTCGCGCCCTGCAATGCCTCAACATCAGGACACCATGCACATCAACTGATCATCAAGTCTCCTGCTGTTAACTGACATCGGTCCGAAAGATGTGATCCTCAATCGCAACCCAACTAACCCAACTTCTCTTCGATAGTGCACAACATGAAGTTGGAACGGTGGAAAATGTACCCAAATGCAATCTGAACCATGCATGCAACCGAAGTTTCCTTCCCCGTCTGTTATCTTCATGCCCTATAATGTCTTTGCACCAGGAAACCCTGCAGAATTCTGTAGTGCACGACACAAAGTTGTCACAGTGGAAATCCTACTCAGTTGTCTGCGTTGTGACCAAACTTCATTTTGCCATCCAAGTCACAACGGTGACCCAACTCACCAACTGCTCTTGAACTTTTGCGATCACTGTTACAATTTTGCGACAGAGCTTCATTCCATCACCACATAACTGTCTTCACAATCACCCATGCTCAACGTACCCAAACTAACCTTTCTTGCCTGCTTGAGTTTTTGTGCTCTAATACCATCTGTCATGTAAGTAGAAGTGGTGAAGAGCTTCACCAATCCATCTCTAACTCGGACCAAAATCGGCTTTGATACCATCTCTCACGGAATTGACAGTGGTGAAGAGCTTACAAAATCGTCCACAAGAACCACTTCCACAATCTTGTATAATGTTCACTCTGATACCATCTGTCACAAGCCTGATGAGCCTATGGTTGGGTGACAGAATCACCCGATGCTCCCAGTCACCGTGCGACACCACAATCGTTTGTTTGACATCAAAGCTACACCAAATTACTTAATCTGGACTATGCCTTATTTCATTACATATTCTTTTATTACTTATGTTATGTACGCATTATCTTATACTTAGCTGCAAAAGTAAAAGAAACCATTCAAGCAAAAGAAACAAGACAAAATGTACAAGTGGGTGGCGAAACCGACCTAAAATCCATTTCTTTATAATCTTCCAATGAACCGAGCTGCAACTCTTGTTACAAAAAAATAACAAACATAGAGCGCATGGATCAACATTACTTGGCCTCCTCGCGGTTCTGCTCCTTGACTCGTCATCATCGTAGACCTACCATAGTGCCGAACACATCTACTCATCTGCCCATCTTCTGTTCGCAACCTTCGTTACAACTCTGCGATCATCCCTACCTCTTGACAAGTCTGCACACACTTCACGTGCTTTCACTTGACTCTCAATTAGACTCCATCGCATAGCGCCCATATGTCACCACCAAGACTTCCGCTTTCCTTCCACTTCATGAACACCATTTTCTGCCTTGACCAACTTCGATGGTCTTTCCAGACCTGCAAAGTGCCCATCACAAGTTTTCTTTTGTAGCCTCAGATTCGGTGAGACCTACGACACTCTTTCATCTTCAAAAACTTTCACCCTTCTTCAGATCCCTTTTTCTAGATGAGCTTGCCCAACCTGCTTCAATACAACCTTCCCCAAGGCAACACAAGTTACCCTCTAGAGTCTGCCTGGCCCCTTGGGGAGGGACCTCACCCTCCTTCCTTGGTTTCTACCTCAAAACACCAATCGATGATTATGAGAGAAGTCACCATCCTTCCTTGAATGATTTTCCAATGCCTTGATCTCTTGGTTATATAGGCACATGCGTTTCCTTTGCAACACACCTATCCCAACAGACGCACCCCCTTCTTTCGCAAGTTGAAGCACACTTTTCATCATTTGTCCACTTTCGCAATTTGAGCCGACTCTTCAATGGGTGTGCACCCCTATCTTGTGTATGGTCCAACCCAACTGATTTTTCTCTTCAGTTAAAGGTGCCTAACTTGTGTCTTCGTTCATTTCCTCAATCACATCTCAAGGCGTTCGTCGCACGTTTTGGGCATTTATCTTGCTTAACCGACTTGTCTCACCGATGGGGTGCCCAAATCGTCTATGGGTGCCCATCCTTGGTTTCACATATGTCAAGCCATCTCTTGTGCGTTCCGTTGGATGCACATGCCTTCGTCGCACCCAACTTCACCAATCGTTTATTTCTTCGGTGGGGCGCCCATGTCTTCATCGCACGCCCACCCAACCAGTTCTTCGGTCAATTCACCACTTAACCTTCATCGCAAGTCATCTTGGCGAAGTTGTACTTGGCATCACATCACTCTCCCATGTACCCCGACTTAACCGAATGTCCGTTGACACACTCGTTTCGCATGTCTTGACTCGTGGAGACAGCATGCGCGCCCAGGTCGTGATAGTAACCCTATTAAAAAGTAACCATAATTCAGAGATGAAAATACATAAGCAACGTGAATTTAGAAAGTAATGATAATGTGTAGAGGAAAATACATACATGACATGAGCAAACATAAAATTCATTGACATTGAACCTTCACACTTTCAAAATTTTCCTTGTGCATAAAACTTATACTTATAGAGAAAACTACAAAATAAAAACTACAAAATGACTAACAAAGAACCCTAGGGGAGTACCTTTTTTTTTTTTTTTGTTATAGAACTTTTTGATAACAAGGAACACCCATAAGTACCAAATTAATGGTCCCAAGCCATTAACAGATGAATGGTCTGATAATGGGTGGTTCTATTATAAAATCGATTTTTGTATTTACTGAATTTAATAAATTTATGTTAAATTAGTAGATTTATGTACCTAAAGGATTGGATTTCTTTCTTGAAATTATATAGAGGGAGATATTTTTGTTTTTACAAGCATTTGCACCTTTGAATTTGAATACTTTTGTTAACTTAAAGCATTTTTCCCTATTGTCATGCAAGTTTTTTGTTTTTGTTTTATTTCAATGAGGAGAATTAATTTTTTTATATTTTTAAATTATTGATAAGTTAAGACATATTATTGTAAATGTTTTGATGTGATTCAAATGTTTTAAGAGCATATGCCATTTTTGTCTTCTTTTGTTGGCTTTTAGTGATCTATTTTAAGCTGGATTCAAAGGTTTTAAGATTCAAAGGTTTTAAGAGCATATGCCATTTTTCTCTTTTGTTATTTTTTAGTGATTTATTTTATGTTTGATTCGGTTTAATTAGTAGAGATTTAAATATGGTAATTATATTGAATAGATGTTTTGGTTTGGAATATTTTTATTTTATTTATTTATTTATTATTATATAATATATTTGTGACTTGAGGAAGTGTTTGTTTTTTTTTTTTGTTTTTTTTTTTATGATTATTTATTTTGAATTTGGGTTTTTATATTGATTTTGAATTTGATTTTTCATTTATGTTGGAAGTTTTTTTTTATGCTTATTTTTTAATTTTTCTTTTATGTTTAGGAACAAGAAAATTTTTAGGAGTCAAATTTTACCATTTAGTTAATTTTCCATTTTTTTATATTAAAATTGATTCACCAAATTCTATTTTTTTAACAAAAAATATTCACCCAAATTTTATAAATTAAAATTATTTTACTTCAAAAATTCCCAAAAATTTCTAGAATCTATATAAAATCCTTGGAAATTTGACTGTTTTTTCAAAAATATCCTCAAACATTTTATAGTTGAAATTTTAAGAATTAATATGATTTTCAAAGGTTTTTACATTTCAAGATAGTATGAATTCTTTAAATTTTTTGTGCGAGTCATAAACTGAAACTACTAAGTATCCATGTCTATGTTTAAAAAAAAAATTAACATGATTTTAATACATCTTTACATTTTTATTTTATTATACTTTTAGGAAAATGTTTGTCCTTTTCTTGTAAATTTTAACTTAATTCCAATCTCTTAAATCTTTGATGTAATGCTTTTAAATAGTTGAAAAAATGTATATTTTTTCGAGATGATTTTATTTATTTATATTGTGATTTTAACTATTAGTTTTAGTTTATTAACATTATCAATAAACATGATACATCTCTTATACCCAAAAAGCACACTTTATTCCTATAAAATAAATTTAATACATCTCTTATATTTGTTCACTACAACATATGGTAGTGTTAGGTGCTTCACAATACTCATTTTCAAAACAAGGGCATGAGTGCAAGGTAGATATGGTGTATGTTTGGATATAAAGAAACATTTGACATTTGAGAATTCAAGCTAAATGAAGTAGTCCTAAAAAAAAAAAAAAAAATATCAACATAATTTGGAAAAAAAATATCAACATAATTTGGAATAGTGTATGTGAAATGTGTGATTTATATTAATACTTTGTTAAAATAATAAAAATCTTACAAAATTTTATTTGAATTTGAAAATATAAATAAACCATTTCTAAAAGAATATCAAGTATAATTATATTAATGCTATACAATTTAAAATTATATAGGTAAAAAGTATAATTATATTAATACTTTAGTAAAAAATTAAAATAACAAAAATTATATAAACGTTTATTTGGATATGAAAAACATTCAACACTTACAACAATAATAAATTGAAGCATTCATTGAACTCAAAAGGCATTCAACACTTACAACAAAAGCAAATAAAACAATCATTCAATATTTATAATATTTATAACGGGAAGAAAATGGAAGAATCTTTAATATATAGTTTATATTGATATTTATCAAAAGACATTCAACTCTTACAACACAAGCAAATGAACTAATCATTCAATATTTAGAACTGGAAGAAAATGGAACAATCTTGAACTCAAGAGGCATTCAACACTTACAACAAAAGCAAATGAAGTAATCATTCAATATTTAAAACTGGAAGAAAATGGAACAATCTTGAATATATAGTTTATATTGATATTTATTAAAAGACATTCAACACTTTTTTTCCATGAAAAAATTGTCTCAATTATATATATAGTATAAAATCATTTACAACAGGAAAACAAGAGAGTGAAAACTGAGGACGACGCTCCAAAACAGTGAGCCAACTGATACTATGGATCCGCAAATTACAGACCAACGTCCAAGAGAGGCCCTCGACAATTAAAGAAAAAACTGTGAAGACTGTGCAATAGGATCGCCAACAAAACATGCAAGAGGCGAAAAGACTGTCAACAGTGAGAAAGGTATGGACAACAAAATACAGTCAGAAGATACTAAGAAAAGAAGGAGGACTCTCGATCCCATCATCACAATGAAAGATTGTGAGTTTCCCTGCCACCTTGATTAATTCTCTCTTTGAGAGAGCATCCGCTTCACGATTGAATGATCTGGAGAAATGCTGGAAGTTTAAAATTGTGAAGCATTTTGTAAGGTCCATCGATTTTTGTTTCCAGCACTCAATCTGAACTGAGTGAAGTTTGGATTTATGAGTAATCCAATCGATGATGACTCGCGAGTTGCCACGGACCAACATATGTTTGATTGACCAAGAGGAAGCTAAAAAGAGGGTAGTCCAAAGCCCCATAAGCCAACACTTACAACACAAGAAAATGAAGTAATCATTCAATATTTAGAACGGGAAGAAAATGAAACAATCTTGAATGTATAATTATATTAATATTTATCATAAAATTACAATAAAAATCCAAAAATATATTAAACATTAATAGATTCTTTAAAAAACTATATCAACACAATTTGAAATGGTGTATTTGGAAAGCATGAATTATAGTGATACTTTATCACAATACTAGAATAACAAGAATAAGCTACACAAATCTTGCCACAATTCTCAAAGCTTACATCTCACCAATTTGAATTATTGGGAATGGATGAATTGAGAAAAACATTCCATATATATCCATGATACATATATTATTGGACATCACATGTAGGAGTTAAGGAAGATATTTTAATAATAATAATAATAATAATTATTATTATTATTATTTATATGTGTACACAATCTTGTGATGTATTAATATAAGATAGGAATTGATTTTAAGGGAAGCATCACGATATCAGGAGTTTAAATATAATTATCAATAACAAACAGTTCTTCCATATTCACATTTTATAAAGGTAGTTTTGTTTGAAAGCGATAAGATAAAATAACACAACATGAAATTGATTATTTAATGGGAACCATATAACTAAGTATTCTCCCTGATATTTGTTGGAGTTACTTCACACACCTAGGATTTATTTTTTCTAAGATTTTTTCTTGTTTATTAGTCATTATTAGTCATTATCTAGTCTCCTATATTTTAGGAGAGAATATTCCACCCAGAGAATATTCTCTTCAGTTGACACTTTAGTTTGACTAGTTGAGTTGAGTCTAGATGTTGCATTGGTTTTGTCACCATGCAACATTGGGATCATCACCATGCTAATGTGCATTAGCCTTGGTTTCATCACCAAACTGGCGCATTACCCTTGATTCCTTGATCTACTCCTCACTACACTCTGTTTCAGTCAGTTAATTGAAGACTAGTTGACTAGTTAACTCAGCTAGGTGGTAGTTCACTCCCGTAACTTCCCGAGACACTAGACTAGGTGGCAGTTCACTCCTGTAACTGTTGGTGTGTGTCCAGATCACTCTAGACCACCACTATGGCGCATTGGTTCTACTCCAGTGTGCATTGATTGAGTTATACAAAGTATATCATGTGCAAATTATTCATTATTCATTACGGTTAATGAGAATTCTTCCATTCTTTCTCTCTTGCTTTTTCTTTCTCAATTTCTCTTTGCAAATGTGTGTGGTATTTTCTAGCTAGATCTATTCTGTGCAGGTTCAACACATTTACATGGTATCAGAGCTGACAGACTGCTAAGCAAAATCTACACCAAATTTTTTTGCAGGTACAAAAGATTGAAGACACCGAAAAGATGGATTTCCCAAAAGAATTCATTCTTACAACTTACAATTACTTTGCATGGAAGAAGAGAATAATGATTCATCTATGAACCAGAGGATTGTACAAGTTAACCTTGAATATAGATACATAACCAACATCGGCCGTAGAAAAATCCAAGTAGTCTTATTTCTCCCGATCTCCTTTTTCACATATCTTCCTGTAAAACCCTGAATGAAACCTGGACCACCTTGGAAGGGCTCTTTGGAAAACAAGATTATATGAGAGGACACATGATGGAGGTGGAATAGCTCACATTGGATCCAAAAAACTTTGACAATATCCAATATTTCTTTACAAAGTTCAAGGATTTACTATCCCAACTCAAAGCTTGCGGGGTTGATAAATATAAGGAGGAGAAACAAATGGTTCTCACCATTCTCTCCAAACTTGGTCCTAAATTATCTGTGTTCGTATCAACATTCCATTCAGTTAGATTCATCTTTGGAGCCACCTGGAAGATGCCTTCTCTTGAGGACTTGATCGAATACCTGACACACGAGCAAAGCAAGCTCATCAACATGGGAAAAATCAAAGGCCCAAAGGTGCATGCACTTACTGTGAAAGATGGCAGCCATCAATATCAGAGATCTAAAGATAAAGACAAAAGTAAATCTCATGCACATCTGAAGAAGGAAGGGTACATAAAACCCTTCATCGATGCCTCCGGATTCAAAGGGGGAAAGGGAAGAAAAGCGGAGAAAAGCTCATACTGCCATAAATGATTCCATCCAGAATCCGCATGCATGCATAAAAAAATAGATATAATGACTCAAATAATTCAGCAAAACAACCTTGGAGATCGCATCCCTGAGGGTGCCAAGAAGAAGAAGTCAGAAGATCAGAATCCCAAGAAAAACAATTCTAGCCATGCCTTGATTTCCATCAACTCCTCTCCCGATGATGGGATCGTAGATTCAGGAGCATCACATCACATGGCTGCCACAAAAGCAATCTATTCTTCATTGAATTCATGCAAAGTTACTCCTATTCTAATGGGGGACAACTCTCCAGTCGAAGTCACCGACAAAGGAAGGATTGAACTCACCAACGAAATCTTTGAGAATGTGTTGCACATTCCCAAAATTTTCGTCAACCTTCTCTCCATGTGTCAGATGACAAATTCTGACATCGTAAAGAAATTCATATTCACACCAAATGCAATGGACATCTATGAAATGCAAACCAACTCCAAGGTTGCTACCGGTGAGGTAAATCATCAATCTAGATTGTATACATTTTCTGAATTTATTGAACTAGATTCTGCTTTATTGCTTACCCATGCTGATGAAAGTAGTAGGATATGGAAAAAAAGGTTTGTAAATTTGAATTTTAGATATATGCAACAACTTAGAAAGAAAATATTGGTTGATGGTCTACCAGACATCCATTTCCCCAAGGGAGTATGTGAGGGATGTGTTCTTGGAAAACACCCTCAAGAGAAATTCGACAAAGGAAAGTCTCAGAGAGCTTTAACGCCTTTATATCTGATCCATAGTGACCTCATGGGTCTTTTTTCGCATCCATATATCAGAAAAGAGAGGTTTGTTCTCATTTTTGTTGATGATTTCTCATGTTTCACATGGATTTACTTTCTTAGGAAAAAATCCGAGGTCTTTCAACACCTCAAAGATTTCAAAGCCATGGTTGAGACACAGTCCAGAAATAAAATCAAAGTCCTTCGAACTGATAACAAGGGAGAGTATGTCAATCATGAGATCCATAATCTTTACCATGAGGCAAGGATTTAGTTGCAACACACAGTTCCCTATACTCCGCAACAAAACAGAGTTGTTGAGTGGAAAAACAGATCTCTAAAGGAGATGGCATCTTGCATATTACATGCAAAGTCAATACCACAGAGACTATGGGTCGAAGCACTTAATTGTGCAACATACATCCAAAACATATCTCCCCATAGATCTGTCAAGGATAAGACCCCCTACGAGGCTTGGAGCGGCCTCAAACCAGAAGTGACCCACTTTCATATTTTCGATTCATGTGCATGGGGCTGGATTCCCTCTGAAAAGAGGAAGGCACTTGACCCACAGAGCACTGAGTGTATTTTTTTTGGATACCCCGACGGTGTGAAGGGATACATACTTGTTGATATTTCCTCAGACTTGCTCATCATTGAGCGAAGTGTCCAATTTGAGGAAAGTGTCTCGCATGTACCTCAACAACCGCATGCAGACACCTTCATTCTTCCACCTGTTTGAGATGATGAGCATGCACGTGTCAAATCTTCTTCAGACGAGAGTTCTAATTCAGAGGACTCAGATGATTCGGATACAGAGTCAACACAGTCAGATGCAAATTCAAAGCATCCAAATGCAGATGCCGAGCCAGAGTAGAGGCCCAAGTGGGCATAAACTACTTTCCAGGATGCAGAGGATCTTGTTGGTGATCCAACCAATACTAGGAGGACTCGATTTGATTTCGAGGATCCTTCTATTGCACTCACTGCCATTGAACCATTGCCCTCCATGCATCTTTTCTTGGTTCAGTCTTCAGATCCACAGTCTTATGGCGAGGCTGTTGGAAATCCACCATGCAGGAGGAGTACAACTCCCTCCCTCCTCAAGATGATTCTACATGATAGCTTTTTGATGACAGACATGGGTCCGCTACACTTCTTCCTTGGACTCAAGACCAGTCAGGATGCATCAGGCATCAAACTATCTCAGACAATATTTTTCATGCCAAATTTGTAAACATATTCCATGCAAAAAAATAAGAAAATGATTAAAGATATAGGTTTCTTTTTCCTTGTTTTGGAGTAGTTTTTGAAAATCATCTCAATAAGATAACAACCATCCCTTGGAATTAAAATTTAATTGAAGATAAATATCCACACTTAAATATTGAAGGAATAAGAGGGTGCCTAACATGAAAAGGAAGCTAGTTAAGAGGCTAAAAACCATGTAGATTAGAGGTAGGTTTTGGTTTTGATTCATATTTTTTCTAGTATTTATTGGATATGGTTAAATGAAGGTAAAATGAAAATGGGAGGATATATGAGTTTGGATTCATTTGGGAATGCTAAGATTTAGAAAAAGGATTAATTAGGATGGAATTAAAAAATTTGAGAATAAGTGTAAGCATGACTTTTAAGCCAAGGGTATGGATCGAATGGTTAGATGACGATTAGGACAACGAGAGCTCACATATTTTAGGAGTTATATATATTTATCCCTAATTGTATAATGAAACTTGATCAAAACACTCAATTCTAAGTGTCCTATTTCACTGAGATTTAACTAAATGCATGTTGTCCCCCCTTAGAATTAAAAACACCTAAAGATAAGCTAAAATATATAACCTAATTTTCCATCACTTCTCTCATAAACTTTATCATCACAAATCCTCTCGTTCTTCTCCCATAGTCCTCACAAAAAATCTCTTATGCTCTAAAAAACTAAGGAACTATTAACCAACCATATGATGATCTAGAAAGTCACCACAATAACAACATTACGATCACTTGTACAATTATGGAGATGAACTGAGATAACATGAAAAAATATGGATAGAGTCAAAACAAGTATTTCAACCATTTCTATAATCATATGCAAAACAAAACTATTCAATGACACATCCAAATAGACAAACCAATAGAACCACATTTCATTTGGCAATGCAATTCCCACAATTAATCATACTCCAACTATATTATAAACATACAATTTTCATTCAAATAAAAAACACTTACCAAATAATTTTGGAAGCCATTTTCTACCCATTTCTTCTAAATAAATGTTGATTTTAAGTTCTTTTTGTTGAAAGATGGTTCATGTCATGTCCATGTACATCATTCACTGTGTAATTAAAACATGGTTAGAGAATTTTGAGATCTAAAATGTGCTTTTTAAGAGATATAATAAAAAATTATGAGTTATTCATTTTGTGGGGAAGTTATATTTATAACTCACCTCTTACACTATAATCTATGTAATTATTGTTAAATTAAATTAAAAAAATGTCTAGAAATAAAATGAATAAAAAACCTCTCTATTAATGTGACTAAATAAAAATATTTTTGGATATATAAATTACTTTTAATAAGAGATGTAGTACTTGTAAAATAATATTCATATAATAAATAATAATAGAATAATATAATCATGTGATGAATTACACATTTTTTGAATTAGAAGAATATAAAGTGTGACTAATTAAAAAAATGAATGCATGGTTTATAACATGGATTATATTTACAAAAACAAACTAATATATGAATATATGGACACAAATTCATATTAGTTAAAATCATTATATGAATACGTGATTACGTATTCATATATTATTTAATTAATATATGAATACATAGACACACATTCATATTTTAATTTAACTAATATATGAATACATATACACACATTCATATATTAATTTAACTGATATATGAATATGTGAGAAATAATAGTTATATGGTTCCCATTTATCCATATATTAGTTTAATCAATATATGGAATACATGGTGTCCACGTACTTATATATCAATTAAATTAATATATAAAGTATGTCGCTCCACATATTTTATTTATTAATTAAATTAATATATAGAATACATGATTCCTACATACTCATATATTAACTAAACTAATATATTTTCATGTGGAAACATGTACTTATATATCAATTAAATTAATATATAAAGTATGTCGCTCCACATATTTCATTTATTAATTAAATTAATATATAGAATACATGATTCCTACATACTCATATATTAACTAAACTAATATATTTTCATGTGGAAACATATATTAATTTAATTAACATATGTGGTTTCCACATATTCCATATATTAATTTAATTAATATATGATATGCGTGGAACTATATACTTCATATATTATTCAAACTAATATATGGGTATAGAGATACACATATATTAGTTTGAGTAATATATGGATATCTTAATATTAGTTTGTTAAATTAATATATGCGAAGTAGGTTCTAATTAAATTAATATAAGAGTATTTATATTTTAGTTTGATTAATATATGGGTATATGGATTCTCAATTTATGTATAATAGTTTGAATACATTTTGTTGTAACGAATCATAATTTTTTTTATTTAATTTGGAATATAAAATGTATATAATATGTGATAATTCATATATTCATTTATTTGAATTTTGAATTGATATTTTATTTTTAATATATATTTAAAAGTACTTTATTTTATGAGTATATTTATATTATATTTAAAAGCAATTTATGAATATTTTTCTCTACTTGACTTGTAACATTATCAAAATTAATTATGGATCATCATTCACCATTTAAAATGTGACAAATATGCATCTTTAACTCAAGTAATGTCAATTTAACCATAAATGATGGTGTCATCGTGTAAAATGTGATTGATTATTTTAAAATTGATTTTGATAATAATTTTTTTGTTTTGAGATTCTTTTTTAACCTTAAAATTTCCCTAATTAATTAGCTTTCAATATGAGATCATTTCCAAACAAAAACATAAATAATTTTTTTCTCAAACTTACTAACCATATTTTATCTAGTAACCATAACCTGCAATATAATTATATTACGACAATCAAAATAATTTCACAACTAAAACAACTTAATCTCTTTTATCAAATAAATATTAATGAAAAAATATGCATGAAATCAAATGTTTCTTATACTAAACATGCGTTTTACATGTGATTTAGTGAAGTAACAGGTTTTGGTAGGTTTATTTCAACTATAATTATTCCATAGATGTCACATGCTCTAAGAAATACCCAACCACCTTCCTTCAAACACAATAATAAATAATGTTTGATATCAAAGATATCAACATCTTATTTTCATATATGTAATACATAACACACACCAAAAAAACAAAACCATAATAAATATAACAACAAAGGGAAAAGAGAAAAAAATCACTGAGAAACAACATGCAACTGTGAGTTAGTCACCAAGGTAGCCATGGAACTTGCCATAAGGCAAATCTCTAGACACCTCTTCCTCGTTCCCTCATCGGGTATGTAGAGTTTTTTCCATTGACTATAATGTAAAGTTTTTTCACTGACTATAATGTGGTACTCATTGCATATTTGTAGCTCGATCCTTGATGTTAGCAGTGTGGTGTCGCCATATGATACAATGAGTAGGATGCTCAAGAAATATTATCGAGAGTCAAGATTATTATTAATTTAATAAATGTCATTTCCTTTTACTAAGGTTTCCCGTCCAAGCCAGTGCACATTTTTTTTTCACTTTAATCTTTTACAAATTATAGAAAGGTATGTAAAGGTAAGTAATGGAATTTTTTTACAACAAGATCGAACTAACCCATTAAATACACTTTTTCAATATAGAGGGGATATTGCAACTAACGCTCAATGTGACATGTTTAGCCTAGTTTAGTGCTGATTGTTGACATGTTTGAGTGTTAGCTACTAGATGTGCATTAGTAACGTTTCTTCTTCTCTATGCCTACACGTGTTTCCTCAATAACACACATTGATTACTTATCAACATTAACACCTTTATTTACTACATATATATTTTCTAAGCGTTTTACTTCTAAAACCACCAAAATTTATAGGTTCAATGATCTTGTTTGAGCGTTTACTCATGAAATATTGACCAAAATTTATTGTTTCAACATATGAAATACCAAGGATCATCGATGCATCTTTGTGAAAAATTTAAAAAAAGAAAAACTCATAGAGATGGTAACTCATACTATTGATCCTTGTGTCAAAATCAAGTTGAAAGCCACTACAACATTGTTACCAAAGAATTGGTCTCATGAACAAGGCCATGTGTTCAAGGCCCTCTCAAGTTAGTATTTTTTAAGTTTTTAAATATGTGTTAGTACTCAATGACATATCACACTAACAAAGTTACTTCTCGTGGATGTTTATAGTAAAACCAGTGCTTTGAATTATGATACATAATTAGCTCAACTATTAGGTTTGGCCTAAATGTATGACTATTAGGGAGAGTTCATCGCTGATAAGGGCACACAATATATCTAAAACATAAAAGGTATGGGGTGGTTTTCAATCTAAATAATGATAGATCACATGAGAGAATCAAATATCGCTCGTGCAATAAGACAAGGGACAACCAAAGGGTGACCAATATCCCCCTTGCTACACAACATTGAATGCTGCGACGGATGGTGTATAGGTCATTGGATCTGGATTGCTTTCAAATCCAACTGTCTATACACCACCCACTACAACATTCAATGCTACATAGCAAGGTGGATAATGCTCACCAAAACTAAAGACCTTTACTTTTAAAAAGTACAAACAACAAGTCAATGTTGCAAAACTCTTCAACATGGTGAAATTTTGACGACATATGCATGTGCAACTGCACTATAAAAAACTTAACCTACAATGAAAGCCTTATTATCATGTGGAATTGTTTCAATAATAATAATAATAATCGTAAACATTAATTGATATAATAAAGAGGGAAGTCGCCCTCTTTATTATTTTGGTATGTAGACAAGCTATGTATAGGGGGATTGTGGCCAATTTAGATCTACAAAACTATATTGTTGAAAGGTGTTCATACAAAACAAACAAGTGTCACAAATGAATAATGTGAGTAAAGTAAACCCATGCAGACAAGTGTTAAGGGATAACCTATGGCTTCTCTACTTCATTAGTGGAACAACTACCAATATGTATAAAGTATACAAGTGAGGTTGGTGTTGATTAAGGCATCAATCCACTCGGTGGTTAGTTGTTCTAAATACGAATTCAAACAACCTCAACATTGTACATCAATTAGTTTTCACATAGAGGATTAATTTATAGATGTAGAAATGGCTTCATAATGGCTCACATTTGCAACCTATACATACATACATATATATACATGTAACTATTCATCCCACCCTCTAGTACATAGGTGAAAATGAGATTGTTGGTACCTTGCCGATGTCAATCAATAATTGGCTCACAAAGAGCTCCAATCAACAATACACTCACAAAGAGAAAACATGTAACAAGTGAGATTTGAATTTGGGTGGGAAGAATAACATCTTCTCCTCTCAACCACTTGAACTAGACCTAAGTGACTTTACATATAACATCTTGTCCCACCCCCAAGCCTGTAATAAAGAATGAGATTGATGGTACATTGCCAGCCCCAATCAACAATTAGCTTATGGAGAGCGAACATGTCACAAGTGAGATTTGAACCTCGGTGGGGGGATAACATTTCTTTTCTCAACCACCTGAGCTAGACCCAATTAACACACACACAAAAGCAATTATCCATATATCCCTATCTATAAAAGTGTATGTGTATATATATTTATGTATATGCATGTGATGGACGATGAGAAAAAGCTAAGGTACATTTACAAACAAATCCTTGGTTTTATTTGTGAAGCATTTACATGAAGATTTCATAAAAACTTAAAATCATAATGAGAGGTGGTAGATGGAAGATGTATATTTAATAATGCACTCAATGGATTTTACATCCAAATATGCTTAGATAGATGTCATTCATGAAAAAACAAGCAACATGAGGATGAGATCGAAGGAGAGCATTGAATGGTTGATTTTAGATTGGTCAAAGGGTTGAAATTTACTCAAGTTTCTTCATAATGAAAAACACCTATTAACACAATTATAATTCCAAAAGAAAATGGAACATAAAAAATAAATATTATCCATAATGAAAACCACCTATTGACACAATTATAATTCCAAAAGAAAAAAGAAAAAAGTAAATGGAATATAAAAAAATAAATATTATAATTATCAATTTCTATCAATATAAATATATATATAAATTATATTATAAAAATAAATGATCAAATCTTTTTTTCCTAAACAAATATTTAGGATTACAAATAGGCCAATGCCATGAATGTCAATAGTGAAATCAATAATGTCATTAGTCTAGACAAACCGAATAATACAATTAGGATCATATTCGAGCCAAATAATACAATTAGGATAATGTTCGTGATAATCAATAATATCAAAAGTACAGGAACATGATATAGACGTTTGTGTGCATCTTAAACATATAACCACGTAAATATAAATACAAAATAATTATAACTTTAATAAATATATCTTCAAATATGAATATTCAATTATATTTTTTTATAAACATATTTCACATAAATACTTGATGGCTCATGTTCACTTATTCTCCTGCACTAACAATTTTGTAAATTCTCTCTACATCCTTGTTTGTTTCATACTATGCAATTATGTCCTTTAATTTAGAAAAGCCCCCTTTCAATTGGAACATCATATATCACTCCAATGACCTCCTTACTAACAAGGGTAACCTCAACGTGAATGATTGGTATAGAATGTATATGGATGAGTCTCTAACCTTGTAATATGATGTAAAATATTATTTGATATAAATTTATATTAACATCAAAAGAGTGATGAAAAAAATTCTTGTAATGAACTAACGATTAATATAATATAATATTAATATTGATAATTAAACAAAATATTAATATTAATATTGATAATTAAACAAAATATTGATTGTATGAGATGCCTTACTCATGTTTGAAGGCTCCCTTTAGTAGTAGTGGCTTTGTGGAAGGCTCCCTTGTAGTAGTTGTGGCTTTGTGTTTGGTATGTAATTGATATGGTGGAATTCAATTTAATAAAGATGATCAATATAATACCATAATATAATATATGCACAAGTGGTGGTGGTGGTGGTGATGATGATTATTAAATTGGTGTATGAGACCCCCTTGTTTGTGGGACAAGGGACCCCCTCTATGCAATGATTTGACTACTAAAGTTTACAGTATAATAACATAATATAATATATGCACAAGTGACGATGACGACGACAACGACAACGACGACGATGTCATGGTTAAGCTAGACACCAAAGTGGTGTATGAGACCCCCTTGTTTGTGGGACAAGGGACCCCCTCTATGCAATGATTTGACTACTAAAGTTTACAGTATAATAACATAATATAATATATGCACAAGTGACGATGACGACGACAACGACGACGATGTCATGGTTAAGCTAGACACCAAAGTGGTGTATGAGACCCCCCTTGTTTGTGGGACAAGGGACCCCCTCTGCGCAATGATTTGACTGCTAAATTCTATAGAGGTATGCATAACCTACCCCTCTCTGGATTTGAATCTATGATCCAAAAATAAAACAAATGTTCTTAACCATTAGACCCACTCAGGTTGTATATATGCACAAGCCATTATTGATATAAAAATTATTCATTAAAAGAACATCAAAATTGATATGTTTTAATTATTGTAAAAAATCAAAAAAACTTATATATAATAATATATAATGATTATCAAAAGTCTATATGCATTTTAAAACATTAATGAATTCATATTCTATAAGTTCATTGTTGCAATAAAACATTTTTTCTGAAAATAAGACTTGTGATATCATAACATTTATAATTATCTCCAAAAATAAAAATAATATGGCGAAGGACAATGTTGAAAGACACTAACAATGAAGAGTACATTAAAAATACACAACCAAATCACATATGGAATATTGAAAAGGATATTCTCTCCTTCTATCAAAACTTTTATCTCATGCATTGTAAGGCCATACAAGTGTGTTATTTCACAAGTTTGGAAGAGACCATTTCCATAGTGAAGTACATGTTGGACAATTGGTTTGGATAGTTGGTTGTCATTGATGTCAAACCTTGGAGAGTGATATTGGAGATTGATGTCAACCCTTGGAGAGGTCCAGAGATGTGGACGAGATGTTGGACGATTGATTGACATTTGTATGATTGAGATTGATGGTGAGTTAGTTGGGTGCATCTGAAGAAGCCTACATGAAGCCCCGACGGTGTGGTTTTGGTACCCGAAGTTGAACGAGGAATATGGACATGAAGGACAATGTAAATACATGCAAGAACCTCATAGATGGATAATACTCGTTGTGCAGTTTTCGGTGATATGTGGAACACCATGTGGTTCCTCACGGTTAGGGAGATATGGCCTTGTAAAGTTGGAAGCCCCAAAGAGCAGTGAAGAAACCCCTAGTTGGTTACAAGTCTTGGTCAAAGGATAAAGTGGTTGTAACAAGAAACCCCTAAAATAAGGAAAGAGGTTACCTAACGTTAGTATAAATACACCTCAAAGAGTCTCTCATTTAGACACACACACTTGCATTGAATATCTATCTTGTGAATGTTATGGTTTATCTTTTGGAAAATCTATTAGTGAATTTGAGGTTGAATCTGACATATCAAGTTTGAGGTAGTAATGGTCTGAAGGAGAAAAAGTTTCAGAGTTGCAGAAAACTAGAAACCCTAGTTTTCTGAGGTTATACGTGGGATACATAAGTACAGGTCGCGTACATACGCAGGTTGAAGAAGAATAGGTCGTGTACATCCGCGAGATGAAGAAGGACATGTCGCGTACATCCGCAGGCTGAAGAAAGACATGTCATGTACATCCGCGAGCCGTAGGCATAGAGAAGCACATACATCCACGCGATGTAGTAGAGGAAAGCACATATATACACGAGAAGTAGAAGATCAAGCCACATATATGTAAAAGGGCTTGTGAAAGGTTGTGAAGGGATGTTGGTACTAGGTTCTCGAGGACTGTGGAAGAGTTACAGGTCAGTTTACAGTACAACAAGTCAACTATAGGATCAAAGGTAAGTCTTGAGGTTTATGGTTATGGTGTTATGGTACATGCATTGTGATGATAGTATGTGATATGGTGCATCTTGGTGATTGGTACATTGATTAGAAGCATTATTGGCTATCTTGGTATATGGTTTGGTTACATTCTATGGTGCATCCCTGAGGCTTGGTATATTGTGTTGTGAGGTTGTATTTCAGTGACGTTGAGGAGCATGCTTGAGGCATGTGTTTGAGGGCATTGGTATATGACTTAGGGCACATCATTAGATGCATGGTGCATGCTGGTTGAGTTCTTCTTGTTGAGATACATTGCTAGTACATTTCTTCATTTATTGGCTTGGTACATTGTATGGTACAAGTGTTGATGTGCATGGTTGGCACATGGTATGGTACAAGTGTTGATGGTTGATGTGCATGGTTGGCACATTGTATGGTACAAGTGTTTATGGTTGATGTACATGGATGATGTGCATGGTTGACACATGGTATGGTACAAGTGTTGATGGTTGATGTATATGGTTGAGGTGCATGGTTGGCACATGGTATGGTACATGTGGTGATGATACAAGTTTGGTGCATGATTGATGCACTTGTTATAGTACATGATTGATGATACAAGTTGCGGTACATGTTGATGCATGATTGATGCACTTGTTATAGTACATGATTGATGGTAAAGGTTGAGGTACATGTTGATGCATGATTGATGCATGGTACAGGTTGGTACTTGGTTGAGACACATATCTTGTGATGGCGATCTTGGTACATGCTTGGTAGAGGCATGTGTTGGTGATGTTGAGCATATGGTTTGAGATATGCTCTTGGTGACCTTGGCATGAGAGTGGATTTGGTTTCGTGGATGAGACAATGATTGGTTGGACATGTTGTTGTGACAATGGTTGATGTGATAGTGATAGTGGCAGTGATAGTGGTCGTGATTGTGGTAGTGAAAATTGGTCTACACTTATATTCCAGGGTGGCAAGATAGGGAAAGAAAAGGGGGTTGTAGCCTCCTTCTGGTTGGTTCCAGAGAATCAGGGAGTTGGAGCTTCCTTCAAGTTGGATCCTGAGAACTAGATGGTTGTAGCCACCTTTTGGTTGGAGTCAAATAAGCTAGGGGTTTATAGCCTCTTTTTGGTTAGAGCCAAATAATTCAGGGAGTTGTAGCTTCCTTCAGGTTGGAGCCTCCTTCCAGTTGCAACTGGAGAATTGAGAAGTTGGTGCTTCTTATGAATGAATTCTTGATATATATAAGAAAACATTCTGTGGTTTTCTTCCATTTGGATTTCCACGTAAATACTGGTGTACTGTGTATTTGATGTGATGATGTTGATGTGATGTTGCTTATGATTATATGCTCATGATATATTGAACACAATCATAGATGATACATTGATGATATACTGTTGACCATTGTTGATAAAGTGGAAGAATATATATTGTGGTTAAAAGTGGTATAAAGTGCTTATACTGATTCACCCTCCTTCAATATTTCAATAGTACTAAAAAATAATTATAACCTCAATTCAACTTTTAAAAATTTGTATTGGAAAGTTGTGGACATGTGTCTATTTGTCATGGTAAAATACATATGTGGTTTCTACCAATAAAAATAAGTCATCTTTATTATTTTTCTCTTAATTAATTATCTCATGTAAATGTACAAATAATTGTATTGGATGCCTATAAAATGACATTTTTGTAGTTGGGTCAATGACCCATACACAATATTTAAAGAAGGGCATCTTTAGGTGCCTTGCTGCTACAAACCCTGGTGAACTATAGGTATACATGGAGCAATATTTCCTTGTTCCAATTCAATAAGATTCACAAAAATATATTGAATACATAAACCAAAATTGAAAGAAAACCATGGCCGGTGAGGGTAGTTGTGGTTGGAAGGAAATAATTACCACCAAAATTTCAAAGTGGTATCTAGACATGTTGTTTTCAAAATAAATCTACAAAAGTATGCTTCGAGGAATAGAAAGGAAGGAAGTCAATTTTTAAATATAATTGAAGATTTTAGTGATCAACTATGTTTCATAAATATAAATTTCTTTCAACAAAGCAATAGTAGGAAATTTTTATTGATTATAATATGATTTTAAGTTTGAATAATGAAATTTTATTTTTGGTGCTCCCTAAGAAAACTAAGATGAGGCAAAAAAATAATTTGGTCAAACTCACAAGTCACGAGTGGGCCAAGGAACCAATGCCTTTTTCTTGGAGCTCGATAGGGTTTATACCTATGTCTAAATTTTAAGTTTAGTTTTGGCACCCAAAGATATTAAGGTAAATTTAACAATGATAACCACCTTTGTTCATATGAATCTCTTATATGCAATGTAAGTAACTAAAAATAATTATCTCTCCTATCTTATATGCAATGTAAGTAACTAAAAATAATTATCTCTCCTTTTCAAAGAGGACAATTGATATCAAAAGGGGTTTCCTAACTTACATTTTTTTTTTATGTCTACTATACACGTGCAAATTGGTAGTTCATGTCAATTAAAGTGTAGTAACCATATTCATGTACATGGCAATACAATTATGAAGCATTGTTGGCATAAAATATCTTAATGAAGAGCATGGTACAAACACTAAAGACATATATAAAGGGAGAGAAAACATATTGTTTTTAAGTAATCTAGTGACTTATGTTGAACTAAGTAAGATTAGAAAGTTTAATGAATAAATGTAACATATTATGTTTAACTTAGTTTCTAATATGTCCCAAAGAAATAATATATTTGACATGATTAGTATGCATAACGATAGGATACAACATGCAACCAATATTTTAATCTTATTTTTTTTTTTACTGGGAGAATTGACAATTCACGGTTCTCGTACTCGCATGACATGGGGTCGATACCCGTCCGCTATCATTATAACCCCAAGTGCACCACACAACCTGCATGCATGGAGCACAAGTAAATCGGGGTGATAATCGAGCTTGAGACCTCATTTACATATTTCCTTCTATTTACATGGCACTTGCCAATCAGTCTACACCCCTGTAGGCTATTCTAACCTTAATTACAATTAATGTATTACTTCATTTAGCAATGTCCATGGTTGATGTACCCCAACACACACACACACACACACACACACACACACACATTCCTTTACTCACTTTCATTTGCATAAGAAGTTCAAAACAATCAAATGCAATCTTGATGTGCATTTGTTAGAAATACATGTTCAAATTCTATTTTTTTTAATGCTACACAAAAATTTATTGTTGTTAAAATGACCCTTATATGTAAAGAATTGAAGTTTAAGATGATTACAATAATATCCCCATTTTGATCCCTTGATTAAATTATAATTAATTGTGTTTAACATTGTTTTTATTTTCGATGTGGATATTTAATTACCAAGCCATGGTGATATGGACATATTAAACATTGTAAATGTATTTTCATTTAATGAAGAATCCAAATAGTTGACTGAGCATGCACACCTGTAGGGGCTATGATACCATGAGTGGGGAATAATGAGAGGGCCTAAGGGGGTTCTTCATGCCTAATAATCCCAAGCCATCTTGGAAAAGTATTTGTGTGATTTATATCTATTTTCCAAAACCAGACATTGAATGAAGAAATCTAGTTGGTGAAAGAGTCACTTCCCTAGTTATGAGGGTATATGGAAAGTACCCATATGATGGTATGATGACATTAGAATGGGGGAGGTAGTTGAGAGAGTCACCTCCCTAGTTAATTGAGGTATGGGTTGAATACAATCAATTTTGGGAAAGTGTGAAGGAGTGAAAGCTTGCATGGAAAGAAAAGAGTTTTTCGAGCGAAAAATTGGGGGTAGTTTTTGAGAAGAAAACTAGGAACCAACATGGAGTATGCATTCAAGGGAGAAGATTTGAAATACACCCATCCCAATTCAATGAGGAAAATCAAGAAAGAGAGGATCGTTTGAATCCATTGTTGAGCAGGAAATCTCTATAATTCACTGGAGCACAAGACTGTGATTTGGGCCTCACTGGACGCACATGGAAGGCTCCGTGAGGAAGAGCCTCCCAAGGGATTGCGTAGGAGTGAAGCAAAATATCTCCTATGTTGTGTATATCCAACAAAAAGGAGGCACCTACAGGTCACATGGGTCCTGTGAGCTTAGTGGTGGGAATTCCCCATGAATATGTACTTGTGATAGATTGTGAATTGCCCAGTAATTTCTAAGAGCTATCTAGAATTCACCCTAGTGGTATCATAGCTCAGGAAGGGGGTGGATAGTTGTAGAAAGAAAAAGTGCAACTATGCCTACATTTGGGTGGAAAATCACTCACCCTTAGTTACTTTGTTGGACAACCATTGTAGACATATAAGTTCTTAATTTTATGTCGCTAGTTTATATATTCCTATTTAATAATTGAAAAATGCATTTATGGCTAAATTATGAAGTTTCATTGTCAATGAGAAATCTTTGTGGGAGAGTTGAAGAAGCATGTGTTGAGTTTACTGCATTCATCAACTCATGTTATAGTAATAATTGAATGGAGTCTTGAATGTTATAAGTCTTGTTGCTATGGTAAAATTTAAATTAGAGTGTCACGATTGAAGCTTGAGTGTTATGGAGTTGAGGGGGCATGAATTTTGTGTTTTTTGTGTGTCAAGATTTGGTTATCTTACATGTTATTTATATTTTTCCTTGAATGTATATATAACATTATTGTGATTAGAATCCTCAGATATAATAAAATTTTTATATGGACTTTTTCATTTCTGGCGCAAATCAATAAGAAATTTGAGGTAACTTGTTATAATAGAACTCTCTCTTAGTACTCTTTCAAACTAATAGAAGAGTGCTTCTATAGAGTACTTGAACTTCACTTATTTTGATTGATTTGATAAGTGATTAGAGAAGGTTTTTTTTTTTCATCTTGAAAGAAATGCATGGATCTTATGGTTTGGTCCCTATTAGTTATAGGTTTAGTTGTTGGTATGATTATAGTCTGAATAATGTGGACAAAGGAATGATTCTTGTTAGATTATAGTCATTTTTAAATGATAAGTAAGGAAGGCCCATGGGCTTGTTTGGAAAGTTGATCAATGAATATAAGACTAAGAATGAGCTTAACACTAATTCTCTGTCAATAAATAGTTTCCTTGTACTTAAAATGTGTTTAGAATCTAGTAAAAGGGGTCCATGTAGAACTTGGACTTAGATAATATGGGAATACGGAAGTATTCCCTATGTGTTAACCAAAAGGAAACTTGTAAAGAGGGAGTCCTATTGTGTAAAAACTTTCCATGCATAATTATAAATATGAGACCCTAGACCTTATTGTAGTCTTGGCACGAGTTTTATCTACAAGCTTGAGCATCTATTAGCCCTAGACTTGGAGAGTTTTACACTTGAATAGTTGTTGGAGATCAATTTGAGGGGTGTTTCCCTTAGTTTTTTTTGGGTAAACTCTTGAGTTTTCTAGGAATAAAATCAAAAAAATACCTAAGGAAAAACCCAACAAAATTTTGTGTATGACACGGAAGATATTTTCATGCAATACAACCTGTATCACATGAAATATACTTTTGTGTGATACAACATGTGTCGCATAAAAGTAATATTTGTGTGACACAATGCCATCATCGGAGAAGGAAAATAAAGAAGAGAAGAAAAAATAAAGAAGAAGAGAAGAGAAGATAAGGAGGGAGAGGGGGAGTTGGAAAAGTTTAAGAAAACTGTAAGATACAATTTCAAGATGTGATATGTCACAGGATGAAGAAATTTTGTATTATGTGACATGCCACAAGAGATGAAAGTTTCTCACATGCAATAAAGGAAGCTGAGTCCCCTTAATTGCAAGAAGATTATTTTTGTGCGATGTGGCATATTACGTCATAAAAAATTGTGGCACGATACACCGCAATGAAGCATGTTTCTGACGATGCGATGAAGAAGGAAGAAGAAATGAAGAAAGGAAGAAGAAAGGAAGAAAGGAAGAAGGAAGAATAAAGGAATAAGGAAGAAGGAAGAAATGGAGAAGGAAGAAGGAATACAAAAAAATGAAGGAGGTGAAAATTAAATCCTAGCGATGTGATGTATCAAACAAAGAATTTTTAGGTGCTATACACTACATGACATAAATTTTCGAGATGTGATGTATCGTTGCATGGAAATTTATTTGGCATGATAAGAAAATTTGTGGGATGCGATACATCACCATAGATAAATTTACTTGGTATGATGAGATAAAATATGGAGGCGCAAAACGTCATAGGTTCAAAATTTTGTGGATGCAATATAATGTTTCACAGGAAAAAGTTTTGAGGGAAATACACCCTATGTTGCAGGAGGCAAAAACTTCATCAATAATTGGGATGAGCTTGTACAAGAAATGACATGGCCTTACATGTAATTTAATGTGGCCCATGTGTATGATGATGTGGCATAACAACCTTGGAGAGAGAAATATAACCCTAAAGTATTCAAGAGGCCATAACTTCTTGCTCTGAGATCATAATTGAGCAAGAGTATAGTTGTTAGAAATATATCAAGGTGAAGAATTGGCCTATGAGATCATAATTGGCATGAGAGTTGAATTAAGGAAAATTGATTTAGTAGGAAACCGAGAAAAATTAGTACCTTGTACCCTCAATTAAGAACAACGGGGATTGGGTATGCTACATGTGGTATCCGAGTGGTTCAAACACTGGACCTACATTAATGAATGTCAACTCCTTCCTTAGAACGAATATTCATGGATGTATGGCTTCACCTTTCTTCCATATAATAGATGATTGAGACAATGGCCTTCCTCTGATAATTAGGCAAGCACCCAACCACACTATTATCCAATCTCTCGATCAATGGCCTTCTTCCACGTACCACCTAATGATGACATTTGTAATTAGATTATGAAAGAAACTCATACAGTAGTGTATATGGCTCATCTGAGAGTGAAAACGATGTACGTGAATATGAACTACTATTCTTTTGTAATGGAATGAAGAAATACGTGGTGGATTACGGTCAAGAATCATACCATTGGTTGTAGTAATAGGGGTGCTATATGAGTTTAAATAAATGGACAAACTTGTTGTTGGCATAATATTTTACAATTATGATTAATGCTTATGTAAAGGCTATAGCCTAAGTGAGTAGTCTTTTTGTTTGAGGAATTGACTTTGAAATTGTTATTGTTAGTCCATTTGTGTTATGGTGGAAAGAATATAATGGTTGACTAACCATTTGGGTGTGAGTATATGGCCTTGGCCATATTTTCAATCCTATGGAATTGCATTGAGAATTGAGAAATTGTAAGGGTAAGATAAAGGCTATGTCAACCATGTTGAAGGTTATGCAATTTTTTTTACTATGTTGGGTGGCTAGTTGTTAGATGAATTGAACACCTAGATGGATATAAACCCTATTGATTAATGAAGCTCATTCTTGTTCTTTATATATGGTTTTAATGCATAAGGTTGAAGGTATTATCCTTGTGCTTAGGATCTTTATGGTGTTGGAGATGACTAATAAAATGAAATCTTCATACGACTACTAGGAAAGAGTCTAATTGATGTAAAATAGTCATATTGGGTGGTACATTGTATTGAAAATGGAACTTAGCAAGAAACACTCAGAAAAGGGTACCCCAGATGGGGTGACACCTGGATACCATGAAACACCTGGCACACATGCGCTTGACATAGTTAATGCCCACTGCCACCAACCTTTCTCCCCGTCAACTTGTCATGACTAACATTCACTCAGGAAGGGGGGTAGTTTACTTGCACATGAAGGAGGTTTTAATGGCGCACATACAACATCAAGCGAGGTTTACTAGAGCAAGTATGAGGTGTATCAATGCCATCACTTCAGTCTTTATGGATTCTTTCCCTGTCACTTCCACTATTTTTATGGAGGTAAGGCATAACAATGGTTATTTCATTCTAGATTCACACTCAATTTCCCATTCCTCGCCTACTCTTTCTCCCCTCTGGTGTCAGGATATTGTTATCATATGTGTCCCTTCAATTCCGCAAAAACGGGGAAATCCAAAGCGTAGGTCAGAATATTACAGTTTCATGGCCCGACACCATCGACCTGACCCCTCTTCAGCCTTTTCTCTACCACCCATCCCCTTCATCATCCCTATTTTCCCTCCCCATTCAGCTCAGAATTGGATTGATGAACCCTTGTGGATTGCTTCAGGCCCTTAGAACCCCTTGTGCAATTCAGAACAACCACCTCAAAGTGTCGACCCTATGACAGATTTGGGTGGTTATCCGATTGAGGAAGAGATTCCTCTAGAATGGTTAGAAGAATCAGCTACGCCGACTGCAACAAATGTTAATAAGCCTCCAAATGTCCACCCTGTGACATAATTGGGTGGCTGTCTAGTTGAGGAAGAGATTCCTCCAGTATGGTTGGAGGAAACAACAATGTTGACTGCTCCAAATGTTAGCGAGCCTCCAAAAATTCATATTGTGATAGAATTGGGTGGTTGTTTGGTTGAAGAAGATATTCCTCTAGAATGGTTGGAGGAGGCAATAGTGCTGACTTCACTAGATGTTAACAATCCTCCAAACGTTGTGGCCCCAACACCAGAACCACCCAATCCCCTCAGGTTCTCAAAAGATCATTTGTAGCTAATCTTCGAAATGTGATCGGACATGGTCGACCAAATCCATCGCCAGGACACCCTTAGCCGTCACTTGGATATCTTGTTCATCTCCTTGGAAAGCGATCCCGCTAAGCGATGATTCCCTATATGCTACCAACCGTTCAATTTTGTTCCTAGCAATGAAGGTCGCCCGGTTTCACCTACTGTCTAGTTTTTCTATTGTTATGTTATCAGGTCTAGAGAGGCCACAGTTACAGTTAGATTTAAGACTAGTTTTGTTTTGGTACTGTGAACAAAAACATGGTTTCCTGTTTTGCAGGCCACCTTTTATGGTTTCCATTTGTATGGTATAACATGTGGCAAACTTTGACATGCGTATTTCTATGAAGACTCTCTAAGGTAATATATATATTTTTATTTACCAAAAAAAAACACTCAAAAAAGGGTCAAGTAGCATGTGAATAATATTAATTTTCTAAGCTTATAATTTTATTAAGTAAAATTTTGTTATTCCTAAAGAGGAATCTATATGTCCATTGACCTAAGTGGATATCTTTTGATGTGAATGCTTTCATGAGTCTGACTATGGAGAAAGAAATGAGTGCTTACTACATTTTGGGTGGTACTATTGTTACCCAGTTGACCATATCTTGAAGGTTATGTTTTGTAGTATTTGGAATAGTAGCCTTAGTGGACTATAAGCCACTCTGAGAAAGAGTTAGTATGAAATGCTCATGCATTAAGTGAGTGAGAGTGTTATATATGAACTAATATACAACATGCTTTCTTTTGTCATTGATTACCGTATGAAAGAGGGAAACATACTTATGAGTATGATTTTGAAACTTGCCATTTGAATGATGGTAAAATTTCATAAGGCAAACTGATTTTAAGTCCATATTGAAGTTGTAAGAATTATTCTTAGCTCATTGAAGAATAATATGGAAATGGTAGTGCAGTCCTTGGATGTGAAAGAGTAACTTAAGATGCCAATTTTGATTGATCCTTCATTTGAGATAGGAGACTGATATGTGAGTTGGCTTGTCTTGATATTGTACAATCATTGCACATAAATGATCTTGATTAATTACTTTTATTGAAATAATACTGACAAATGGAATAACATTATGTCAAGGAATGAAATTATGCCATTAGACTTATCATTTTGAAATTTTTCTTGGTAATGTGGTAGTTGTTGTATTTAGAAGGTATTTCTATGAAAATAACAAGTTTTGTGACTTTGTTGAGTAGGATAGCTACATGGGAAATGACCTTGAATACAAGCAATGTAATAGAGCTCATGAAAAGGAGAAAAGAAAGTGTTGGCCAATAAAGAGCTAAGTGTTCTGATATTGTTTGATCAAACTTGAGTCCACTTGCTACGAAGAAGTTACATTTTAATTTGATTGATTTTGTTTCATTAGAATTTGTTTGACAAGGAAGATTTTCATTAATTCTGATGTGTATATGTTTGATATACTAAATTCCAATTAAATTTTATGAGTTGTTAGACATTGCAACAAATGAGTTGTAGGCTAAAATAATGATACATGGATGGACTACGTGAAGGATCTACCAGGATAACATAGTTATGAAAAATGATTAAAGCAATGTAAAGATGTAGATGAATACCATGCATGTCTTAGAATGTTATTATGTGGAATTTCTTTACATGAACCATCCTTGCAACATTGGTTGAGACAATTTATGTGGATGGAGATAAAGAAGTTCAAGGAAGGGAGGGTCCTTCTAGAAGACTCCTACTACTTAATAAGTGTTATCACTGAAATTTCGTCTGCACAGGGCGACAAGAACTCCGCATCGTCAACACAAAACTGAAGTCATTCATGGCACATGATTAATCCACAGCATGGAAAAAGGGTAAAAAAACTATACAAAATGACCAAAATTGAAGGGTGCTTTACAGAACCGGGGTGCGCGTGCATATGCGCGTAACAACAACGTACAATGCGTGCACGAGGTGCAGCTGTTGGGCGAAAAACCCGCGCACCTGCTAAACGACGCATTTATTGAAATTGGTCGGCCTCCCAACCACTAATGGATCAGCTCCCAAGTTGATTTGACACCAAATCCGAGCTCAATCCGCATGGGGGGTTGGTCAAAGACCTAATTGAGCCCTAAAGTGCCCCTTTTCACACTCCAAAAAGGTCACATAAACACCCCATGCTAGGCTATAAAAAGCCATGAATAACCATCACTTTCTCAAGGAATTCTTTGTATTGTTATGCTGCTGAGATTGCTAAGGACCCATTCTTTGGCAATAAACATCACAAGTTTCATTTCATAGAGCTATTCACCCCTCTCTTGAGTGAATAAGCTTGGAGTTCTTTCACCGACATTTTCATCTTTTTATTGTAAGGAGAGCAAGCTTTGAGGGCCTCAAGAGCCTTCCATTGGAGAAAGAAGGGACCCAAGTCCCCTTTCTTCATTGTGCCTTTGGATTTCATCAATAGATCAGCTTATACATTGGTGATATTGGTCCATTTGTCTCTATTTTTCATTTGTTTTATATGCTCATAGTTTTTATTAGTTTTAGTTTAATTCTTGTTAATAGCTTTGTTGTTTTTCTTTCTAACCTTTCCTTTCATAGCTGTCATGCCTAGCAGAGCCCAATTAGGCATGTAAGCACTCTTAATTTGCTCACCTAGTGACGAATTGGGTGCAAACAGATTGGCGACCGTACTGGGGAGAAGGTATCAATTCCTCCCTCATTTGGGTTCATTTTGCTTTTCTTTTGATTTCATTAACTTGCAGGTTCACAAACTGGCCTCTGCCGACCTGCTAACCAGTCAATTTACAAGAAATTGGAGAGAAATCCATCCGGATTTTTCTTCTCGGACTTTTGACACAGGCGCGCGGGTATTCCACCCCACAGGCGCGCGTCGGGCGCGCATGCGCTTTGTTTTTCAGTTCTGTCAGCGCGCAAGCGCCATATGCGCCTCTGTCCACACAGGAGGCCGCGCATCTGAACTAAAATTTGCATTGTAAGCTCTTGGATGTGGGGAAAAATCATTTTCCTTCTTAAGAATGATGATATGCATGCTCTGAATACTGCACCAGTTAGACCCCTCAACTTATAAAGGGGATAATCAAACAAAACATAGGCACTTAAGTGGATAAAAATCATTTTCCCTTATTTGCTTTTTGGCCACGTGGATGGCTTTCTTTGATTCATAAATCTAAGTTGAACATCAATTCTAATCACATCTAAACTCACATTTTTGGGACTAGAAATTGCAAGTAACAATCTTGAGTATGCTCTTCTCTTGCGCCATCAAGCGATCTTGAGAACCAGAAAAGGATTGCG
>ML783062.1:615379-644924 GCA_009831015.1 Picea engelmannii
TTCCTTTTAACATTAGGGCCGACCTGACACTTTCTTATTTTGTAATTATTTTCTTTAATTATTTTCAGGGCCTACATCTACTTCCTTTTTCAATTCACTTTGTCATCTTCAAAAATTCATTTCTCCTCAACCATGAGGATCCACTTGACGTGCCACATACCACCGGAAACAACATGATATATACTATCCATCCATGGGTGTTGTATTTGCATGTGCATTTTCCTTCATGTCCAAATAACTTCATCAATCTTGTGGTCCAAAACCCATGACTAGGGTTGACATCAATGACAACAACCCAACCTCCAACAAAAGGATTCTTCCTTTCGAGAACTAAATCTCTCTATCCTTCCTGAGATTTACCAAATTTAAAGGACTTAGGCTTCAACACACACGTTGCGCTCCTCCTTAGTCTGGAACCTAGAATTTCTTCTGGCATACACTTTTGCTACTTCTCCTGAGCTTGAGAATTAGAAAAATATCCCATGCAGTCCTTGCGCTTGCTTTTCTTGAGACACCTTGCACGAGTCTATCCTTTGATATTTTATACTCAAATGAGTATATGTGCACACCTTGCACTCACTCTACGAAATTTACACTATCTCTCTTGAGCTAGTGAGTCTGTAAATGACTCTACCTTCACACTCCTTGCATGAGCACTGTGCACTCCTTGCGCTAGGATTTCATAAGAGAAACAATTGAAATTGAAGAACACACAACCCACACTAAGAGGGTGGGGGTGAATTAGTGTGTGAACTATTTTAACTATTTCTTCCTTCAAGTTACCACTTAAAACATATTTGAACAGATTAAGAACAATCACATCATAATTACAATGAACACAAAGACACCATATATTTGTATAAGCTTTTGTATAATAAATGTGAACATAGTAATATGAATATATGTGAGAGAGGATTTTCTTTTAGCACCAAATAAATGTTTCAGCACCAATTGGAGTAAGGAGCACCAACTCTCAGCCAATACCCATCTTGGCGCAAGTCCCAGCTTGCTGCAAGACCCAGCTTGCTACAAGACCTAGCTTGCTGATAGAACCTAGTCTATCCAACTAGAGTTTATTCAACTCCAGTAGTAGTGATCCATTATAGAATCAACTATATTTTATGATCAGAGGTATACTATAAAACACTTATCACTGCATTTCATCTTCTCTTTGTAATTCACATTTTCTTTCCTCTGATATCTTATTGGAATCTACTTCAACTTATTTAACTTCTTTTCTAAACTACATTTTATCTTCTCTCTGTTATTCACATTTTCTTTCCTCTGATGTCTTCTTGGAATCTGCTTCAGCTTTTGATCTTCTATTCTAGACTGCAAAGACATTTTATTCTCACCACACTTCCTTGTTTATATAATCTTCAAAACAACATGAGTGTGAAACATTGTGTCCCTTCATTTCAAACATCACACTTCTTCGATTAATTAACGTTAATACTGTTTATTTATTTTTACCGTGAAGGTAAATTGATCAAAGTCATGGATCAATTTTAATCCTTTATACTTGTTCACGGATATTTGTTAATTTCATAGAGACCAAACTCTACGGAGGTGCTTCCTTCAAATAAATTTCATATGACCATAGGCTTAACAATTTAAGCGACCCATACATTCTGTCCTTTAAAATATCTTGTAGCATATGACCAACAATGGTGACCAAATGCTAAGCTTGAACAAGTTCTTGAGCGCCTTACCAAATCAATGGTCATGATTCGATCTTCTGATGAGACGAACGACTGACGAGATTTCGTCACTTCGACCTTCGGGTCTTCGTAACTTATGTTATCACTCCAAGAAACTCCTTAGCGTTGTAGGCTAAGGATGCTTGGTAACTTAAAAATAATGGTTTTTATTTGTTTGGGACAATGGGGTCTTCAATGATTTGTATAAGAAATAGCTCATCATACATCTAAAGATACAGTGATTTCAGTAAAAAATAACCAGATCAAATAATTGAAAGAGAGAATGGAGAATACTATTCTTGATTTGCCAATACAAGTGAAAGTAGAGCTTAATACAAGACAACAAGGAATCCTTTAATTTCAAGCCTATGAGTTCAATAAAGAGATAACAGTCTTTATGAACTAAAATAAATTGAAAGTAAAGTACAGAAAATGAAAGATGGACAATTTTGGTATTGCAAACGAAAGGAAACTCAACTTTATTTCTGCAAAAAGAGTATATACAATGGCATAAAATATCTCCCAGTTTGAACCCTTGTTTCATATAAAAAATAGGCATTTATAGCCTCTTACAAACGGTTTTACAGATCCTAAAAACATGGATCTGTATTTAATAAAATCAATTCAAATCTAACTCAACAACTTGAAAATAAAGTCTTAACAACTAAACTTAGAACTCGAACTGTCTTCAATCTCTGAAATTCGCCATCTGCATCCTTCAGCTCCTGGGATCTACAATGTAATGAAACATGGCAGGACACCTGTCTTGACAGTTGGATTTCTCCAATGTTCATGGTCGATTTTTGAGGAAGTGGTTTTGCATGTGGTGGCCAAAATTCTCTCGAAACTCTGATGTTGAGTCCTTTGCATGCGATCTGATAGTCCCTTGATACTCTGGAACTCCTTCATAACCTGTTCGAAATGACCTGTTCTGTCCTTGGCTTCAAAAAATACTTTTCCAGCTTTCAACAACTAACTCGTTTAATATTCCGCAGGTTAGCTGTTGAAATTCGCCACTTTCAACAGTTAACGGGTCATAAAATATCGCTTTGCGCTGGTGAAAGCCCTGATTGCGCTCAAAACGAATTTTCACCTTCAAAATTTTGATTTCATCAAAACTCAGTGTGCCTCCGGTTTCTCACCTTGCATATTAACAACGACTTGAGAAAGTACCTTCAGCTCTGGATGGGATTTTTGTCTTTGCTTTTGTTTCAATCTTCTTATCTGCCTTTTAAGGTGTTTGGCAAGCGACCACAAACTATTGTAATCTTTGGTGAGTTTTTTCTTTCTCTTCTTCTCTTTAACACTTTCTCGAGCCAATCTCTCAAACACAACATCGGTTTTAGCGAAGTTATCAGACAACTTCTTATACCTTTCTTTGATTACCCGTTCCAAAACCTCTTGTTGAGCGATTACCTCTTTCAGATGCTTGATTTTCTGAGACTTCTTTGACTTGGAGCTTTTTGATGTTTCTCCTTCCTCTGTATGGGTGAAGGTCTCATAGTTTTGTGCACACTCAGTTGACTGCTCATGACTCTTGGTGACAGGGCATTGATCTTGTTGCTCTGATTCTGAATTTGTATAGGGTAAGTTTAATATATTGATCCTCTTCTCTGTAGGTTGCTTTGTGGGCTGTTCTACAGTGGTTTCAAATCTTAACCTTTTCTTTGAATTGCGGGACTTCACTCTAGAGATTCTATCTTCTGGAGGTCCTGGCAGGGTCCTTCCTTTTCTTGAACTGCTTGGAGGAGACGACTATTTCTTTGAACCTTTCCCTTGTTCATTTGCAGGCTAAGTATGTGTTTCAAAACCCTCCCAGAATAGAAAATGCTCCCATATCCTACCCTGTTGTTTTAATTACTCCAAAATGATCAATTTGATAAGACAAAAGTGGCACAGAGTATTCTTCATGCTCAAGGGTTGAGCCCTGATCTTCTTGCAAACCTTAGTTAAACTCTTATGTAGGAAAAAAGGTAAATTGAGGAGAGTCTTGCCTATGAAATGGTCCAGGAGTTTGAAGTGATACATCATGAGTTTGTCATACCTGCCCTCCGAGGTAATGTAGAGTTGGATGCCCTTAAACAGATCATGCCATTCTTCTTCTAGATAGGAAACCAGCATGCCTTTTTTCCATGCGTGATGCCTAAACTCTTCTTTCAAATAAGATCTGAAATTCAGATTCTTAGGGGCAGTGGTTTTGAACCAACTCTGGCCCGTTCTTGGTAGGCTTGTTACTGCAGCAATGACAACTTCATCTACTATGATTTCCAAGGACCCAACACGAGCTTTGTTCCCATCGAAAGTCTTGGAAAAAGCTTCTGCTGTAGACTGGTGGCAACCATTTTGCAACCTCTCAACGAATTCAATACACCCTACGTTTGAAAAAATGTTTCTGGACTTCGGGATGTGTCTGTAAAAAGGACAGGTTGTCCAGCTCTTTTCTGAGTAGGGAACCCTTGCATCTTCTCGCCATTCTGTAGCTTGAAAACCTCAACAATTTTCTATATCAACCCGTACAACTGTTGTTCGAGCCGAGGTTGTGCGCTGTTGAAAGCACTCGGGAGTCAGCTCTTTTTTCTAACATTTGAAAATTTAACAAACCTTCGTGAATAGGGTGTGATATGGAAGCAATGACCTGATTTGATGTTGTCAGCACGATAGTACATCCTCTGTACCTGAGTTGTTGGATTCGAAATTACCCTTTCCGGCACCATGAGTGTGTAGCATACGTCACTGAACAAAAATCCTCATCGTAATCCTATTTTGATGTGCCAAACTGAGTCTCCATCACTACCCATTTTCATCAGCGCATGATTTGGATTTGCATGACGTGGGATGATCGTATCATCATTAGCTTTTAGAAACGTGGATAACATGCACATGATTCCCGCTTTCTCCAGCCAATGGCCCGTGAAAAACGCCCCTTAGCTGTTGATACTTACCTCTTTCACCAGCGCACGATCCTGTGAAAAACTCCCTTTAGCTGTTGAAAGTCTTCACTTTCATCAGTGCACGATCCTGTGGAAACTGCTCCGTAGCTGTGGAAAGTCTTCACTTTCATCAGTGCACGATCCTGTGGAAACTTCTTCGTAGCTGTGGAAAGTCTCACTTTCACTAGCGTGCCACCCCGTGAGAGTTTATCCTTAGTTGTTGAAAGTCTTCACTTTCACTAGCGCACGACCCGCGACAATGCTTCTTTGGATGTTTTGAAAATCAACACTTTCATCAGCGCACGGACCTATGACAGATGCTCCTTAGCTGTTGGAAGTCGCCACTTTCAGCAGCTAACATTCATCTTTTGGACACACGTTAGCTGTTGAAAGCAAATTATGAAAATTTTGAAAAGAAGACTTTTATGGGTCATTTTCTTTCTAAGACAAAAACCAAAACCTAAGTTTTGCAGCTAGAAAAACTCAAAAATAATTTGAGAAAACTACCAATAGCCATGCTATCCACCACAAAATGTGACCAAAGGGACGGGTTCATTTTGGGAGCTAACAACTTACAACATTAAAAAACTCTCAATTACGATATCGCCGATACAATCAGACGGTTCATGTTTATATTTGCGGAGACAGATAAACGGTCAACTTTAGCCTTACACTCATCCTTTCACTACTAAATCCAACGGATATGACTTAATCATTCATCAATATGGATGGTTGTCGGGATTTCAGAACATTGGGTGAGTGCTCTGGTGAAAAATCCTGGTATGGCATCGTCGAAATGATCGAACGGTTCACGTATGATCTCACCAAAATGATCGGACAGTTTGAGTTTTGTTTCACGGAAATAGATCGATGGTCCATAGCTTTGGTGATCTGACGACTGAAGGGGTTTCAGTATTCCTATGATAAAAGGGGGGTCGTCGGTATCTAAAATGCTTCTCTCATCGGATCGATGATCCATGTCGCTCCTCCTTTGCTTTGAATCTAACGGTCCACGCCACTCCTCCTTCAAGCTTTTGGAGCTTCGGCTTTCGGGGTTTTGAACAAAACCTCATCGTTGATATTATTCCATGCTTATCCTATCCTTCCACTTTGATATGATCTGACGACTTCTGTGGCTCTTCATGCTTATCCTATCCTTCCACTCGACGACTAGTATCTCTTCAGAATTTCAGACTTCACGAGTTCGGGATCCTTGACTCCTAGATACTCCAAGTCCTCTGATTCTAGAGTTCCGAAGGAAATCACAGCTAATCACCATGCAGTTCTCCTGGATCTAACAGTTTGAAAAGAGCTTGGGTTTGATCCGATGAATGTTGAGGCTTCTCACCTTTTCTGCGCATTGTTCAACTTCTCAGCCTTTTCTTGTGCAATGGTCAACTGCATTCTGCAATGCGCTTCTTCCGAATGAGATTTGATCCTCATTCACTAACCCTCCTGATATTTTATCATTGGATATTTGATCCTATCGTGATCAACAATAGACATGAAATACTTCTATACTTCTGAGCTTTGATCTTCATACAATTTGCTTCTGTTGTTCACTCCTCCTCAGCTTGCGCTGTCTATATCTCCACATAGTTTGACATATTCTGCTGACTGATATACCTGTTGACATTAATGACAATCTCAACTGTGGTAATTCATCATTCTACTGTTGACATCAATGACAATCTGTCCAACAGAAACTTACAGAACATCAAAGGTCCATTCATTCAACCATGAAATACACATACATGCATATAAACATAGAAAATAGATAACATGACATTACCCAAATAACTCATAGATAAGCAAACTAAGACATGTGAAGAAAATATCCTCTATTATATTCCTTCAAAAAAACATTTACAAGAGTTCCAACAACTCTCAGTAAAACAACTGCAACTCTCTACAACTCTCTTCAGCAACAATAACAACAACTCTCAACAACCTCTTTTGGGAATAGGTTACATGTATTTATACATGAAGGGGGATTCTCGAGCCTTACCTCCAGACTATTCTAGTGCTATCATATCACAATTAAAACATCCTACCAATAAGGCTTATTATAATAAATGAGTAATTAAAACCCATATATGAGTCGATGCTCAAAATCTGTACAATCCTACATGCATTAAGGAAATTACAATTTCCTGGATTGTTTACAATGGCTCATGCTTCAAAATATTACGGGCCTTTAATTACAATACTTTCAAAACATTAAAGTGACATTCTCTCCTTGGAATCCAAACCACCTTGAAAGCGCGCGCTGGATGCTGAGTTGTCCTCCACTTGGACTTATTGAATGTTGATGGCGATGCTCTTGCATCATACTCCTCTGGACAAAAAGATTCACAGACTCCTTTCCATGCTTCTGGATATCAGTTTGAGTTATCCAACTGGCATCTTCTATTGGATGATCTTTCCACTTAATGATATATTCATAATAAACATTTCTCCTAATCTTCTTAGCAATTCTCTAGTCCAAAATATTCTATATTTGTGGCTTCTCTGCTATGGGTGTCTGTCGCTTCCACTGAATCTCCTCTCGATCATCTGTCCCTTTTGTATCATCCATCCTGTAAGGGTATAAATCTGCTACATTGAATATTGGCGATATTCCAATGTCCTCTGGAAGTTCAATCTCATAAGCATTTGTAGATAATTTTCTAAGGATCTTACAAGGTCCTATATTCTTCATCTTCAAATCATTATACTTCCCTTTTCAAAATATTTCCTTCCTCAGGTGTGCTGAGACTTGATCTCCAACTTCAAAATTAATCTCTCTTCTCTTCTGGTCTACTCTGTTCTTGTATCTCTGGCTACTATTATGTAGTTGTCCTTTGATTAGATCATGCAACTTCTGCATCTCTGCAGTAAAATCATCCGCTCTTGCACTTCAAAATTAATCTCGTCCTAAATATTTCAACTATGAAATTCCTCTTGGATGCATCCCATATACTATCTGGAATGGACTCTTACCAATACTCCTATTTGGTGAGTCATTATATGAAAACACTGCTTGGGGTATAATTTGATCCCACTGACTGTTATGTTCAATGACCAAAATCCTTAACAGATTACCTAAACTTCGATTGACTACCTCAGTCTATCCATTTGTCCGAGGATGATATGTTGAACTGAAAGACAAAATTGTCCCCGACTTCTTCCTCAACGTCCTCCAAAAGTGTCCCACAAATTTAGTATCTTTGTCTGAGACTATACTCATGGGAAACCCATGCAATCTCACAATCTCCTTGAAAAAAAAAATGATATGTGGGTAGCATCGTTGGTTTTATAACATAGTATGGAATGTGCCATATTTGAAAATATGTCAACCACCACAAAGATTGAATCACTTCCTCTCTGGGTTCTTGGCAATCCCAGAACAAGATCCATAGTTATAACATCCCATGACCTTTCTGGAATAGGAAATGGTTGATACAATCCAAAGTTCTACTGATTTCCTTTAGAATATCGACAGATTCTGCATATGTCCACGAAATTCTTCACATTAGACCTCATGCCTGACCAATAGTATGAAGAACTCAACTGTGCATATGTTTTATCATGGCCAAAGTGTCCAACCAATTCTCCACTATGTTTCTCCTTTAGCAAATTGTCCCTCATTGAGCATTTTGGGATACACAACTGAATTCCCTTGAATAAAATTTTGTCTTGGATAAGATACTCCATCCATTGATTTATGTCTCTTAGCAAAGGGTTTTCACATACTTCATAAGCTTCCTTGAAATCCGGGTCTTCTTGATACATCTCCTTGAGGTGTTCAAATCCCAAAGTCTCCACTTGGAATTTTGATCCGGATTTTATGAGAAAAAGGAAATGAATACAGATTATTAAAAGATGCTTAACACAAAATAACTGAGATACAATACAACTGGTTTTCTATTCAATAAGGAAAACAATCTTGTTGGAATGGTGATGACTTATCTCTGAGAAGAGATGTGACGACTGCGCTCATTCACAAGAAGATGGTTACAATGAGGCTCTGAAGGCCTTTTACAATAAACATGAATGCCAAAAACCCTAGAAATCCAAAAACCTAACCCTAGGAGATGAAGCGCCAAAAGTCATGTGGGCCCCATTTGGGTAAATTAGTACATCAACTTCCAGGGGTCATAACTTTTCATACAATCTCTGTTTTAGGCGCACGATAACCCATTGGAAAGGTCTAATTGAGAGGAAAAATTTTCGACTGGCCCAAGTGAGTGTATTCAAAATCCACCTAGGCCCCAAATCCCCAAAAAACGTCGTTTAGGGCCTCAAAGCAGCCCTGAAAGTTTGGAACCCGAAAAACTGCCAAAAAACTGCCAAGGTGGAAAATTGTTTCGAGCCAGTGGAATAGGTGGGTGGCCACCGATATCCACCTGGATCAATCCTCCCTCCTTAGGAAGCAATGGTCTCCATTGCGTTGAGTTCCCCCATCAGATGAGGAAATTTCTTCTCAATTTGGCCCCGAGTGAGCCATTTGCCTTGGTGCAGGAGCTGCCCTACTTTGACAACTCGATAAAGTTGTATCCTTTGCTGTCGAGTGCCCTTGATCTATGTGTCCACAATATGATCATTAGATGCATGTTGCATGCAGTCAGGGTTGAGCTCTATTGGTGTCAATTTCTCTGCTATCTCTAAGGTGTCCAATAATGGTGGGAAATATGGCCGAAGGAGAGCCACGTTGAAGACTGGATGCAGACCAAAGAAGTGGGGAATGTTGAGCTCAAAACAATTTTCACCCACAACCTTGGTGATGGTGTACGAACCATAATGGAGTGGGATAAGATTTTGATGGGGCCCTGTAAGGCATTCTTTCTACAAATGAAACCAAACTTTGTTTCCCACCTGAAACTTATGTGGCACCCGATGTTGATCATGGCGCAATTTGTACTTGGCATTAGACTTCTGTAGAATATCCTGAACCTATTGGTGGATGTGATGGATGCGCTCAATGAATTGGGTGGCTTTGTCAGCTTCTGGTGGAGCAGAGGATGAGTTGACCGAGGTGGTCTCTAGGGGTAGTGCAACATCCATGGGGCCCAATGGTTGGAATCCCAACCCCACCTGAAAGGGGCTGTGTCCAGTTGACCTATGCATGGCTTTGTTGTAGCTATGTTGGACATAGGGAATACTATCATCCCATGTGTGGGGGTGTTATGAATTGTGCATGCGCAGGATATGTACAATCATCCGATTGACGACCTCAGTTTGGCCATCTGTTTGGGGGTGGAAGGAAGTGGATTTGGTGAGCTTGCTATCCAGTAGTGACCCGAGTCTCAACCAGAATGAGTTGAGGAACCAACTGTCATAGTCTGAGATAATGGTTTGTGGGATCCCAAATTGTACCCATACTCGTTCAAAGAAGAGCTTGACAGTGGCTTATGCTGTGATGTTATTCTTACAGGCAGCTAGAATCACCATCTTGGAAAAGCGATCAACAACCACAAAAACACAGTCATTTCCCCTCTTGGTGGATGGGAGGCACGGCATGTATTCCATCGATATGGATTCCCATGGCCTCTTAGGAGTAGGCAGAGGGATGTATAGGCCCTGTTTCTTAGTGGTCGGTTTGACAATAACACAGGTAGTGCATAACCTATATACTTGTCGACATCCTGTCGAAGTTTCTGCCAGTAGAAATGTTTCTACAACACTGCCATTGTCTTTTTGATGCCAAAGTTTCCTACCACCCAACTGTAGTGAGCTTCTAAAATCAACTTCGCGTGCTCGCTTGATGGAACACAAAGATGGCCCAGATGAAACAACGTCCCGTCCTAAAGATGGAAATTAGAGACCACTGAGTTGGCACCCAACATTTGATAGGTGGTGGAGAAGTCAGGGTCTGTCTCATAGAGGTGGGGCCATCTGGAGGTCTCATGACCACAAGAGTCTGGCACCGTGGTGAGTGACGCGACTGGAGGTCAGTTGAGGCAGCCAACAAATCAGTTGGTACTTCCTGTTTTATACTTGATGTTGAGGTGGAATTTCTATAAGTATGTTGACCACTTCTGATGGTGGTCATTTTGCAATTTTCCTTGGGTCTGCATGAAATGTAGTGGCTTGTGATCAGTGTGGATGACTGTCTCCTTCCCAAGAATATAATGTCTCCACTAGCGATAGGCTTGCACAATGGAGTACTCTTTGTCATAAGTAGGGTACTTACAAAAAACATCTGATAGCGTCTCACTATGATATGCCATGGGGTGGTCGTGTTGAGTGAGAATGATGCCCACATCATAGTTTGAAGCATCTATCTCGATATCAAAGGGATGCTTCAGGTCCGGTAATAAAAGTACCAGGGATGAGCACAAACACTTCTTCAAGTCATTGAAGGCTTGTTGTAGGTACAGGCCCCACACAAATTTGTCCTTACCGCCACCCCTGGTTACTTGGTTGAGGGCCCATGCGATATGATAGAATCCCAGCATGAACCTGTGATATAAATTGGCGACGCCCAAGAAGCTCCGAAGTTCAGTGACTATGGTTGGGGCTGACCAGTCATGGATGACCTGGATCTTGGCTGGATCCACATGCACACCATGTTGATCAATGATGTAGCCTAAGTAATGGACCATGTCCATGCCTAAGGAGCATTTTTCCAAGTTTGCATATAGTTTGTGCTGCTGCAGGGTGTGCATAACTTGCTGAATATGCTGCAAGTGTTTCGCCCAAGTCTTGTTGTAGATGTGGATGTCATCCAGATACACCACTACAAAAGTATTGGTGAAAGGTTGTAGGATATCATCCATCATCCTCATAAAATTTGTTGGGGCATTTGTCAAACCAAAGGGCATGACCATCCATTCAAAAATACCTTCTTTTGATTTGAAGGCAATCTTCCATACACCTGTCTGTTCTATTGGGACTTGGTGGTAGAAAGAATTCAGATCAATGTTATTGAAGTATTTGGCCCCCATGAGATGATCAAGGAGGTCATCGATTCGGGGAATCAGGTACCAGTTTCAAACTGTGATTTTATTCAAGGCCAAATAATCAATGTAGAGTCGCTAGGTCTCGTATTTCTTCTGCACCAACACGATTGGGCTCCCACAAGGATATGAGTTGGGACGGATGTGCCTCTTGTGGAGAAGTTCTTGGATCTACCTCTTGATCTCCTCGTTTTCTAACAGAGAGCGGTGATAGATTGGCCCATTGGGTAGTTGTGTGCTTAGGGACAGATCGATGGGATGCTTGACCTGGCGGTGCAGAGGTACCCCGGTAGGAGAGGAGAAGATATCTGATTATTCTTCCATGACCTCATCCACTTGATTATGTTGTGTGGAGAGATCAGTTGTGGAGGCCTTGGATGTGGCTACGATATTTCACTCACTCTGAGAGAGAATCGCGAAGAAGACAAATTTATCAGTCTAAGAGACGACCTTCCTACATTGCTTGGCAGAGATCAAGGAAATAACAATAGGAGGGACCACCTCGGGTATCCTGTACAATTTCCTGTTCAAAGTAATAATAACACTACGAGTCCTAGACTCATATACAACATGACGTTTCCATAAATAAGATTGGCCCAAAAGAACATTACAAACTTTGAGAGGAGAAACATCACACAATACCTCGTATTTGAAGGGCTTGATGTTGTACGACAGTCAACACTGTTGGCTGACGCGGAGATCTCTTCCTTGGTGGAGCCATCCAATGGTGTAGGGTTGTGGGTGTGGCATTGTTGGCAAGGCCAGGTGCTTGACAACCTCTGCTGAGATGAGGTTCTTTTGGCTATCTCTATCAACGATGAAGTGCAATGGGGTGCCTTTTACCCACATCTGTGAATGGAAGAGGCACTCTCCTTCTTCTGGCTCGTCTAGTTCACTAGGCTGGAGCTTGGTGGTAGCAACGGTGGCACTGGGTTTTGCGTCAATGATCCATATTCCCCTTTTTGATTCTGGCTCAAAGTTAGAACCCACATCTGATTCAGAGGCTTTCACTTCGGCCACCAATGACTTCTTTGAGCGGAAGTCAACGATGTTATGCCAAGGGATCTTATGGAAGTCGCACCACTTGTCGGTATCTTTCTTTGACTTTTTGGTGTTATTCTTCGCTTGCGGCTTGGACTGGTTGTCCTGATACTATCCATCTTTTCTCTGTCCTTTGTTCTGTGGGTTGGGGCCACCCTTTCCTAGCTTTTTTTGTGAGGGGTTCCCAGGCCCAAATTGCCGCATCTTTTGTTTGAGCTTCTGCTCAATTTTAACGACACATCAGTAGGTCGCGCCCAAGGACGAGATGTCTAGAAATTTCATTTCAGTCTGGATGTATCAATGCAGAGCACTATGATACTTGAGTACCCAATGTTGCTCTGAAACTTTGATACCCATCTTGGTGCAGAAGGTATGGAAGATATTTGTGAACTCTAGCATTGCTTGGTCTCTTTCTTGCCGCAGTGTGGTCCATTTGGTATAAAAGTCGTCATAACTTATGACAAGGTAGTATTGTTCGAGCCAGTGGAATAGGTGGGTGGCCACCGATATCCACCTAGATCAAATTTCTGGAAGATCAAACATGTCCTTCTCAAAGAATTTGTAACTTTGTTAACGCTTCCACTAATATGCTTAGTAACAAAAGTAAAATTCTGCATGAATTCTACCCATTTTGCATGTCTCTGGTTCAATTTCTCTTGTCTGGTTATAAACTGCAAAGCCTAATTGTCAGTATACAAAACAAACTCCTTCGAGATAAGATAATGCCTCCACTTTTTCAAATCTTGAATTACAACATAAAATTCCTTGTCATATGTTGAATACTTCCTCTTAACATCATTCAACTTCTCATTGAAATAATCAATAGGCTTATTATCTTGACTTAAAACTGCGCCAATGGCCACTCCACTGGCATCACATTTGACCTAAAAAGTATTCTTAAAATCTGGCATAACTAAAACATGTTGTTCTGTTATCTTTTCTTTCAGTACTCTAAATCCCTTCTCAACTTCTTCTATCCAATTAAAATATCCATGCTCCTTCTTTATGGTATCCAGTATAGGTGCACAAATACTGCTTAAATTCCTGATGAATTTCCTGTAAAAACTCACCAACCCCCGAAAAATCCTTACTTCAAACATGCTTCTTGGAGAAGGCCATTCTCTTATTTCCCTCACCTTCTCTGGATTCATATTCAATTCATTTGAAGAGATTACGAACCCCAAATACACAAGTTCTGTTTTCATAAAAGAACATTTCTTCAAATTCACCAATAACTTCTCCTGTTGTAACCTCCTCAACACCATGTTCAAGTGCCTTAAATTCTCCTTTTCAGTCTTACTGAAAACTAGAATATCATCTAAATAAACAATCACAAACTTACCAATAAAATCTTTGAGCACTTCATTCATTAATCTCATGAATGCACTTGGATCATTCATTAAGACAAACAACATAACAAACCACTCATACAATCATGCATTTGTTTTAAATGTTGGTTTCCATTCATCTCCCTCTCTCATCCTTATTTGATGATAACCAATCTTCAAGTCTATTTTGGAAAAATAACTATCTCCACTCAAGCAATCCATTAAATCATCTATTCTTGGTAAAGGAAATCTATACCTAATGGTTATCTTGTTGATGGATCTAGAATCTATTCACATTCTCCAACCTCCATCCTTCTTCGGACTCAACACAGTTGGTACACCACAAAGGATCAAACTTTCTCGAATCAAACATTTATCCAACAACTCTTGGACTTTATTCTTGACCTCTTCATTCTCTTGATGGGTTAATCTATATTCTTCTTTGTTCGACAAAATTTCTCCTGGAATAAGGTCAATATGATGAATAAAACTCATGATGAGCGGTAAAGAGCGAGGTAACTCATCCACCACAATATCAACAAAATCATCCAATAACTCCTGAACTTCTGAAGACAAATCATTCATAGAAGTGCTTGTGAGAATGACTCTTGGCTTACCTACAACAACAAACTATATTTTTTGGTCTTTCTTAATTTCTTTTAAGAGTTCCTTCCCACTCATGAGAAGTATACTAGGACTAGCTTATTCTTTGAATCATTTAACTTCTATTGGAAACAACATATGATTATAACCATTCTTCTCAAGGGTATAAGTATTCTTCCTCCCATCATGTATGAAATTCCTGTCATATTGCCAAGGTCTCCCCAATAGAACGTGACAAACATCTATGGGTATAACATCACATAAAACTTCATCCCTATAACCACCTATTTTAAACTCAACTTTACATTGTTGACTTACCATGACTTGATGTCCTTTCAACAACCACGACACCTTATACATATTTAGATGTGAATTCGTCTCCAACTTCAACTTTTCCACCATCTCCATGCATACCAAGTTATCAGTGCTCCCACTATCTATTATCACCTTGCATACCCTATCTATCGTTTTACAAGCAGTTTTGAACAAACTGTTCCTATGGACTGGTTCTCGTACCTCTTTCTCTAGATTTACAAGAGCTTTCCTCATCACGAGTGATCTTCCTTATTTCGCTCCTTCTACCTTCATATTTGTCTCCAAATTCTTCTTCTGTGCTTTAGAAATGTGAGCTTCTCCAACTCCTGCATTTTTCTTTTCAGGACATTCCCAAGACATGTGCCATGTTTTTCCACAGACATAACACTTCACTTCTCCTCCTATGCATTTTCCTCTACCTCTGGGAAAATAATTTCTTCCTCCATAGTGTCCTCCTCTATAAATTCATCCTCTCTCTGTTTGACTATTATATCTTCCAGCTTCTCCTCTAGACTTCTGGAACTTTTCTCTGATGGTTCCTCTTCCTCTGTTAAGACTCTTTCCCATGTTCTGTTGACTTTGCTTCCTTGCCAAATTTTCTTTTTCCTTCAGGGATACTCGATAAGCATCTTCCACAATTCTCATTATCATCATGCTAATCTCATCCTAGATTTCGTACCTCAATCCATTAATGTACCTAGAAAATTTTTCTTCATCATTCTCCCTATGTCCTGCTCTTATGTTCAACTTATAAAATTCTTCGGTATACTCTTTCATCGAGAAACCTTTATGTCTCAGATTCTACAACTTCCTGAACATATTTAACTGATAATCCTTGGGTATGAATTTATCTTTGATCTTAGCTACCATTCTATCCCAACTCTTAATCTTGGACTTACCTTTCTTCCTTCTGTCAACTTGCAACTCGTCCCACCATAAAGATGCATGTCCCTTCAACCTGGTCACTACATGCTTTACCTTCTTCTCATCATCAATTTCCTCATAGTCAAAGTACTTGTCTAAATCACTTATATAGTCAAGCAATTCTTCTACATTTAAATTACCTTAATACATCGGGACTTCCATATTTTCTCTGGTTCCCAGCTTGACAACAACTCTCAACAACCGCTCCTCTACTGCTTGTTCTCCTACAACTTCTTCTTCTTCTAAATATTCACTTTTAGCTTCATCGATGTCACCAACTTCGGGTGCTCTTCTTTGTGTTGTCTCCATGGCATCCAACCTTGTACGAAGTTGTCTCATTTCCTCTTCCATGGCTGCATTGACTACATGTCTCTCCCTACGTCTTCTCCGTGGCATGATTCTAACTTTTCTTTTACTCACAGAGCTTATTTCCCTACTCTGATACCACTTGATGCAAACCCCCACCACTCCCAGGGACTCGCGTGACCTCCCGGTCTAAGGATCATTTACACAAGGGAGCTGAATTAGCTCTCGGGTCCTCGCTGAACCCTCAAAACTATCTACCACGGGCCCTTTTCCTTTTCCTTGTGTGAAAATTTGCGTTTGTGAGGGTATTATATCTTAAGTGGAGAAATACATGTGACCTCTAGCCAAAACCGTAGGAAAACCTCTTTAAACAGAGGGAAATCTGACACTTCGGAGCTTCGGGCTTCGATAGTTCTAACAACAACACACGATGATTCTCTCGAATGTTGAATTTGTGAACAACCGAACAACGACTCACACTATGCGCCGATATCTACGATTCATATATATTTCGGGACTCCCGGGCTTCAGGAGTTTTCCCCGCTCTAAGATGAAATACCTATGAATACACAAACTCTGAAGTTCTGAATGACGTAGGGATCTACGGTCTCGCTTTGTTCTAGATCTATGGTCTAGATTTATTTCGGGCTTCAGGACTTCGAAGATTTTAACAAATTTCACCAACAAACCTTCCAGAGTTCCAAAATCTAAACACACGAAGGGCTTCGATCAACGGTCCACGTGTCCTCACCAATGGACGATCGAGATGGACTCTGGTCTTCAGGGAGTTTCAACTAAAAAAAAACTACACCCCAGATCTTCCGGAGTCTCAAATTTTGAACTTTGAGATCTGTCGACACGTGTTCCTGGCACCAATGACCAGTATCTTCTCCGGGCTTCAGATCTTCGAGTGTTTTTATCACTCTTGAAACAATACTTCAAGTTCTCTGGAGTGACAAACTCCGAGGGACTTCGTAGGTTAACAACTATGCTCCTTTCTCATATCTGATGACTGTGAAAGGTCTAACTCCTCCTAGAGCATATCTCGTCCACCCAACCTCCAACAAAAGAGATTCTTCCATTCGAGAACTAAATCTTGCTATCTTTCCTGAGATTTACCAACTTTAAAGGACTTAGGATTCAGTTCACACCTTGCGCTCCTCCTCAGTCTGGAACCTAGACTGTATTCTAGTGCACACTTGCGCTACTTGTCCTGAGCTTGAAAATTAGAAAAATATCCTGCGCACTCCTTGCGCTCGCTCTTCTTGAGACTCTTTAAAAACTTCACTAAGTGTTGGCCTTATGCACACCTTGCATGGGTCTATCCTTCGAGATTTTATACTCAAACGAGTATATGTGCACTCTTTGCACTGATTCTATGAAATTCACATTGTCTTTCCTGATATATTCAGTCTGTAAAAGACTTTTCCTTCACACTCCTTGCATGGGCACTGTGCAATCCTTATGCTAGGATTTCAGAAGAGAAACAATTGAAACTTACAGAACATCAACGGTCCATTCATTCAACCATGAAATACACACACATGCATATAAACACAGAAAATAGGTAAGATGACATTACCCAAATAACTCAGAGATAAGCAAACTCAGACATGTGAAGAAAATATCCTATATTATATTCCTTCAACAAAACATTTACAAGAGTTCCAACAGCTCTCAATAAAATAAATACAACTCTCCTCAGCAACAATAACAATAGCTTTCAACAACAATAACAACAACTCTCAACAACCTCTTTTGGGCATAGATTACATGTATTTATACATGAGGGGGCTTCTCAAGCCTTCCCTCCATACTATTCTAGTGCTATCATATCACAATTAAACCATCCTACCACTAAGGCTTATTAAAATAAATGAGTAATTACAACCTAGATATGATTCGATGCTCAAAATCTGTACAATCCTACATGCATTAAAGAAATTACAATCTCCTGGATTGTTTACAATGACTCATGCTTCAAAATATTACAGGCCTTTAATTATAATACTTTTAAAACATTAAAGTGACATGCTCTCCTTGGAATCCAAACTAGTTTGAATGCACACACTGGATGTTGAGTTATCCTCCACTTGGCCTTATTGAATGTTGATGGCGATGCTCCTGCATCACTTTGCTTTCACATGTTAGGGATTGTGGAATTGATAAGAAAGATGAACAAATAATCTTTTCAATTCTAACCAAGCTAGGACCAAAGTATTATGTCTACACTTCTTCTTTTCACACTATTGTGTTAGCTATGGGGTATATATGGAATATTCCATCCATGAATGAGTTCATGGAGCCTCTTATGCACGATCAAAAAAATCTCATCCAGATAGGGGCACTCAAGAGTTCAAATCCCCATGCGCTTACAACTAAAGGAAGTTTAAAGAATAATATGCATAAGAACAAGGGTAAGAAGGACCAAGAGAACAAGAAGGAAGGTAAACACAATTCTATAGATGAGAGTTCAAGTTACAAGGAATAAAAGAGAAAGAAGGAGAATACCAAGTGTTCCTAATATAATAGGGGGTTCCATCTTGATATTTCTTTCATGAAAAAGACCATAGATATAATGGCACAATCACTTGAGCAACATCACCTCGGGGATTGTATTCTGGATAATGCAAGGAAAAAGCCATCGGAAAATACATCACTAGAAAGAGGTAATGGTCATGCATTACTTTTCATCTTCTCCTAATGCTTGGGTGTTTGATTCAAGGTCTATCCATCACATGGCCTCATTGGATATAATTTTCTCACACTTGGAGACTTGTTTCGGACCATCGATCTTCATGGGAGATGATTCTCCTGCTAAGGTGTGTGGTAAGGGTAGAGTTGATCTAGACCATGGATGCTTTTAATATGTACTTAATGTTCCAAAGCTTTTAGTGAATCTCCTCTCCATATATCAAATCACTCATTCAGGTTCAGGGAAGAAGGTGGAGTTCACTCCAGACTCAAGTATTATTTCCGAGTTGTCAGATGGTTCAAAGATTATTGTTGGTGAGGTTAATCACCATTCCAGGTTGTACACCTTCTCTCACTTTAATCATAAATATGATTACATATCTCTTCTAACACATGCTAATGAAGAGTCTATGTTATGGCATGAGAGATTTGGGCATTTGAATTTTAAATATTTAGATAATCTTAGTAAAGGTGGAATGGTAGATGGATTACCCCACATTCAGTACACAAATGGAGTTTTCCAGGGCTGCATACTGGGAAAACATCTCGAGGATAAGTTCAACACATGTAAAGCATGGAGGGCATCAACACTTCTAGATCTAGTTCACAATGACATTACAAGTCCTTTCCCACTCCCATCGATCAATAAATCTAAGTATGTTCTTACTTTCATTGATGATTTTTCGAGATATACATGGGTCTACTTTCTCAAGTTAAAATCTAAGGTATTTGAGTGTCTTATAGATTTCAAGCATCTAGTTGAGAACCAAACATGGAAAATGATTAAGAATATTTGTATAGACAATGGATGAGAGTATGTGAATAAGGATGTTGAACATATTTTTTCATAAGTAGGTACAAATTTACAACACATAGTTTCATATACTCCATAACATAATGGGGTAACATACATAAATAACAAGACATTGAAAGAGATGGCCAAGAGTATGTTGTAGGCTACAGGACTACCTCTAAAGTTATGGGATGAATATATCAATTGTGTATCCTACATTCAAAATAAATTTCCTCATAAATCATTCAAGGGAGTCACTTCATATGAGGCTTGGAGCGGGAAGAAACTGGCAGTCACTCACTTCATAATTTCCAGTTCCTGTGCATGGGCTAGGATCCATTCCGATAGGAGGAAAGCTATGGAATATCATAGTAAGGAGTGTATTTTTTATGGATATACATAGGGATTGAAAGGATACAGATTATTATATACTACTTCAGATACATTATTCATTCAGAGGAGTGTTAAGTTTGAACACGGTCCTTCACAAGTACTTCTGGAGTAGTCCACACCTCCATATCCACCGCCACTAGTTGTGGAATTTCATGAGACTTATTTTGATTAGATATATGAATATGATATCTCTGATATTTTTTATCAGTAGAAAAATTTTGTAGGTCCAGAGAATCTACCATGATGGGCACAACAAACTCTTCAGGTAGCAGGTGATCTAGTGGGTGATCCCGCGGATCCACGAAGAACCAAATCTCAGTTTGTGGAGCCTCCACAAGATATTATTTCCACATAGCCTTTGATGCAAATTTATTTTTATATGGTACTTAGATTATACCCTCAGTCTTATGCATATTCTTAAGGTAACACCCACTGGGAGGCAACTATGAAAGAGGAATACACTTCCCTGATGGAGAACAACACATGAGAGTTGGTTCCTCTACCTTCCAACATGAATCTTGTTAGATGTAAGTGGATTTTTAAGACAAAGATGGATTCTAAGCTCGATTAGTAGTTAAAGGTTTCTCATAGGTACAAGGAATTGACTATGAGGATACTTTTTCATTGGTTGCTAAGATTGATTCCATTCAGTTAGCTCTAGCTATTGCAACAACTAGAAAGTGGGAGGTACAAAATATGGATGTGAAGAATGAATTATTACATGGAGATATTAATGAGGATATATATATGGAGAATCTAGAGGGATATGTTCATGATCCATCATTAGTTTGCAGGTTGAGGAAATCATTGCACAGACTCAAGAAAGCACCTCGGGCATGGTATGCTAAAATTGAATCTTATCTTTTCTATGAAGGTTTTCTTAGATGTATATCAAATCCTAATGTGTATATGATGAGGAACATATATTCCCTTCTACTGATAGTTCTATTTGTAGATGATTTACTCATGACAGGGAGCTCATCCTCCTCCATTGTTGTAGTGAAGAATGCTTTGCATGACAAGTTTTCTATGATATATATGGGAATGTTACATTAATTTCTTGGTCTTGAAATCAACCAGAATGATTCAAGAATCATGATGTATCAGTCCCAGTATGCCATAGATCTACTTGACAAGTTTCATATGACATATTGTGAGCCAAATCCAACACCCTTTCAGTCAAGGGTTATAATAGATGATGCCAATGCATAACATTTGGTTGATTTTACTAGACATCGACAGTTGGTGGGGAGTATTTTCTACCTTGCACACTCTCGACCAAAAATATATTATATAGTTGGATTAGTTTCCAGGTACATGCAGGAGCCACATGAGCTTCACTGGAAGGAAACAAAGAGGATTCTAAGATATTTTAAGGATACTACCAACTTTGGTATACACTATGCAATATGATTTTCCTTAGATTTTGTTGGTTACGCAGACTCGAATTGGGCATGTGATATCACTGATCGCAAGTCCAATTGAGGATGTGTCCTCTACCATGGATCATGACCTATTTTTTGGTCAATTAATAATCAATCAACAATTTCTTTACCATCAACAAAGGCAGAGTACGTACATGAGTGTAGTAAATGTTACTACTCAGGCTATTTGGTTGCAACACTTTCTTATAGAGTTGGGAGTTCATTTTCATCTTCTGATAATTATATGGTGTGATAATCAGAGTAATCTAAATATATGTAGAGACCCAGTTCAGAGACAATGGACCAAACACATTGAGGTTTATATGGACTTTATTCCAGGATAGATTCGGGATGGAGTCATTGATTTGCAATTCTATCCATCTTCATAGCGTGTGGAAGAAATTTTCCCCAATCCTTTCACCAAAAAAAGTTTGTCTCATTGAGGGACATTATAGGAGTGAGGGATACACCAACTTAGCAACTAAACATGTTAGAATTCTTATTTTTTTAGCTACATATTTTGAGGGGGGGTTTTGTTCCCACTGGGTTTTCCCTCTTTACCTCACTTTTGTTCAGTTGCTATGCATTTATACATGTACATGAGTACCTAACAAGGATTCATATTTCTGGAATCCATCATTCTACACACCTCGTTTGTGCTTCGGGGGGGTGTTGGAGTACATGCACATTTTCATACTATTTAGGAGGGTTTCTATTTATGCCATGTCTATTTATAGCAGGTGGCTTCCTATATGTAATACCATGGGTAAATACCACGGTTTTCTGAAACCATGGGATGATAAACCACCATTAGGTAAATTCCTACTTTCTAGGGGAAGAGCGCTTCATTCCTTTATTTTAGGAGATAATTCCTATTTCATGGCTAAAGAGCACACTTGAATGAGAATATTATTCTCCTAGATACGTTCACACTGATCCTTAATTCTTCAGTTCTATTATTAGTCATACATGCATGAGTTCTCACTTTTTCATGGCTAACTCCATTTGTGACTAGCTAACTCCATTTATGGCTAGTTAATTGATAGTAAGAGGGAGTTTATTTTTGTTATTACATGTGCATGTACATAGAAGCTAGACCTAATGCGAATTAATCCTCTTGTGGAGAGTTCTATATATTGTACTCATTATCAATGAATAATACAATGTGATTCGAGTTGGTTTCTTAGCCTCTTATGTGTGAAGATTGATTCTGTTTTTCTCTCTCCTCTTTTTATTTTGCAATTAACTAGTGTAGTATTTCCTACTCACAATTAGATCTTGGAGTGTGGTTTAATCCTACATTATTGTTTTATGATTTTCCCTAAATTAAGAAAGTTGCTATGTGTGAATAGCTCAGGAACAATAATGTGGATAATTACAAGAAAGTAAACAAGTTGAAATACATTATTACTATAAACACATTGAGAGATAATGTAGTGGAGTGCATATAAATATGATGGAGCACATATGATATTGTTTATCGATTAAAAGTATTCTGACACATGCAATGAGCATGACATGATAATTGATGTGGTATGATTTTTATATGACTAGGAATGGTTGTAGACATTGATGCTATAGTTTCTTGTCATAAATGACCTCGTGTAGAAGATAAGGACAAGAGGATGCTTGTTAAGAGGTTGATGAAGGGACCATGTGAGTTTCCATGAATGCATCAACTAATCAAGTAACATTAGAGATGTTGATGGAAACTATGCATGTATGAAAAATTTGGTCATGTCAGTATAACATGTGACCTGAGAGGAATTGGGTAAGGATTCCTTTAAGAATAATCATGATTGAATGCATGTATTTCATTGATACCAAGGTGGGGTATGGTAGAGAATGAAACCATTAGTATGCAAAGATTGTTGGAAATATTTTCAATGCATTCATGAATTGGTATGTCATGATTGAGTTGGTTGATAATGATTGAATGAGTAATTATATTAATGTTATGAATTTCAATACCATGTGAAAGTGAATTCCATTCGAGATAATCATGTATGAGAATGGACAATGCGTTAATCCTTATAAAAGTATCCAATGGTCTCCCTACTTCTAATTGATGTCTTGGACTGTAACCATTTTCCAACACTCAAGAGCACCAAATGGATGAATCTTGGTGTTGTGTTTGGGCTGAAGAAAAAGGTGTCCATATGGTTGAACAAGTAGTGGGGAGGTGGCTAGATTATGTATAAAAGTGTTGGCTGAATCCTCCAGTTTGTGTTGGTAAAACACACGAGCTTAAATTATGAAAACTTTGACTTATTTTGAGAATGCGTTGAGCGAACGTACACAAATAAATAAACTATGAAAGCATGCAAATACTAATCCTGCATTTATGAATGATGATACATATGCATGATGCATTAAGTGGATACATTCTTTTATGGAATAGGAGTTTTCATGAATGAATTTCATTAAAGGAAAATCCTTCCAGTAATCTGAGAGAGTTGTTGAATAAGTGAAGAGAGTTATTAAGTAACCCTGAGTATTGGTACATTGGTTGATTGACATACATATCTAATTGCATTACCTAATGCTTAGTGTGCCAATAATGCATATGTAATGAATGATAGATTCCTTTCATTTAATATGACTAACATCTGAAAGTGATTGAGTTGTTAGTGTGAAATAATTTTGAAATCACTCCATGGATTATTGTAAATGTTGTGATGAAAAGGTTATATGCATGAATACTCACATTTGTTTTGAAAGATTAGGTTGTGGGTAGAATGGTCCTAGATATGGCAATGCATATACATCCATAATGAAGACTGGGTACTACCATGTGCAAGAGCCAAACATAATGATAATAATTTCATACTTGTGGAACTTGATACACGTGTGAGACATATTTAAAAGATTATTGATTTAAATTACTATGATGATATCTCATCTTAACTATATGCATATGATATAGGTGAGATGATGAATATATTTAGGAAGGAAAGATGATGGTTGTTGAGATGGAAATAATGGAGAAGAGGCTATTGTAATGACACCAGAACCCTATGATATTCCATGATTTCCATTGTGATGTGCTATGCTATGTGGATCAAGCTAGAAGGATGCCTTTTCTGTAAGACTCAGTAAGTCTCAATAATCTTCCGTTGTGAGGAAACCTTAGAAAATGATGGATTTCCCAAGGGACTGTGTGGAAGAGAAGGGGATGCATGAGCCTAGAGGGTGAGTGTTTGCAAGGAAGAGGAGGATTGAATGAATACCTTCTAGCTGGGATAATCAATGCATTAGGTGTGTTTGAGAAAAACATACGCTGAGTTCTATCCATGGAAACCATATGGATGCAGATCCATAATCATCCAAATAAGTATTGTGTTGAAATGTAAGATTTATCCTAAGTTATGGATATCAATGGAATATTTATGCATATAAATGGTTATAGTATGCATGTTTTCTTGATAATAATTGTAGGCATATGATGTAATGCCAAAAGTTTGGAGGTGGACCCAAACAATGAAGAGAATGAAATGTTGGTGAAACTAAAGAATGAAGACATTGAAATTATTGCTAATGAGAAGAGAACACTGAAGATGGTGTTATTCCAAGGGGGAGGGGATGTAATGTCCCTGTTTTGATCTCCTGATTAAATTATAACTAATTGTGTTTACCATTGTTTTTATTTTTGGCGTGGATGTTCAATTACCATGACATGGAGATATGGACATATTAAGCATTGTAAATGTATTTTCATTTAATGGAGAATCCAAAAAACTGACTGAGCATGAGTGACAATAGGGGCTATGATACCATGAGGGGGAATGTTGAGGGCGCCTAAGGGGGTTCATCATGCATAATAATCCAAAGCCACCTTGCTAAAGTATTTTTGTGATTTACATCTATTTTCCTTTTTTCATAAATTCAAAACCAATCATTGAATGGAGAAATATAGTTGGTGGAAGAGTTACCTCCCTAGTTATGAGGGTAGGTGGAAAGTACCGATATGATGGGATGATGTCATTAATTGAATGGAAGAAGTAGTTTAAATTCACCTCCCCATTTAATTAAGTTACGAGATGAGTACAATTATTTTTGGGAAAGCATGAAGGAGTGAAAGCTTGCACAAAACTAAAAGAGATTTCCGAGCAGAAAATTTGGAGCAGTTTTTGAGCAGAAAACTAGAAACCAACGTGGAGTATGCATGCAAAGGAGAAGGGATGAAATGCACCTACCCCAATCTAGAGAGGAAAATTTTCCAAGAGAGGACCATTTGAAGCCATTGTTGAATAGGAAATCTCTAGAATTCACTAGAGCATGGGACTGCGATTTGGGCCTCGCTGCATTCCCACAGAAGGAACTATGAATTTTAAATCGAAATGTCATGCTTGAATCCTGAGTGTTATGGAGTTGAAGGAGTATGAATTTTGTGTTTATTGTGTGTCAATATTTAGTTATCTTATATGTTATTTATATTGGTCCTTGAATGTATATACAACAAAATTGTGATTAGAATTATGAGATATAATAAAAGTTTTATATGGAATTCTACATTTCTGGTACAAATCAAGAAGAAATATAGGGTAACTTGTTATAATAGAACTCTCTCTTGGTACTCTTTCAAACTAGTATAAGAATTCTTCTATAGAGTACTTGAACTTATCTTATTTTGATTGATTTGATAATTGATTAGAGAAGGGATTTGTTTTCATCTTGATATCAATGCATGGGTGTTATGGTTTAGGACTTATGAGTTATATGTTTAGTTTTCGATATGATTATACTTTGAATAATGTAAATAAAGGAAGGATTTATTTCAGAGTATAATTGTTTTTAAATGATAAGTAGGGAAGGCCCTTGGTGTTCTTTATACAATTTATCAATGTATATAAGCCTAATAATAAACTTAACAAGAGTTCTTTGTTAATAAACAATTTTCTTGCACTTAAAAGGTTCTCACAACCTAGTAAAAAGGGTCTATGTAGAACTTAGACTTAGATAATCTGGGAATAAGGAAGTATTCCCTATGTAATAAACATAACGAAACTTGGAAATAGGGAGTCCTAAAAGTGTTCTTGTAAAATGATAAAGATGAGACCCTAGAACTTAGTGTAGTCTTGGCATGATTTTTCTCTACAAGGTTGAGAATATATTAGCCCTATAATTGAAGAGTTTTACACTTGAATAGTTGTTGGAGATCAACTTGAGGGGTGTTTCCCTTAGTTTTATTTGCGGAGACACTTGATTTTTCTAGGAAAAATCTCAGAAGAATTCCTAATAATATTCATGCAACACAATGTAATCACTGAAGAAGGAAAATAAAGATGAGAAGAGAATATAAGGAATGAGAGAAGAGAAGATAAGAAAGGAGAGGAGGACTAGGAAATTTTTAAGGAAATCATAAGATAAATTTTTAAGATGCAATATGTCACAGGATGAAGAAATTCTGGATGATGTGACATGCCACAAGAGATAAAAGTTTCTCACTATGCAATAAAGGAAGGTGAGTCCCCTTTACCATGAGAAGATTATTTTTGTGTGATGTGGCATATCAAACTATAAGAAATTGTGGCATGATACACCACAAAGAAGCAAGTTTCCAACGATGTGATGAAGAAGGAAGAAGAAATAAATAAAATAATAAGGAAGCAGGAAGAAAGAAAGAAGGAAGAAATGAAGGAAGAATAAGAAAGGGAAAAGGAAGAAGAAAGGAAGAAGGAATAAAGGAAGAAGGAAGAAAGGGAGAAGGAAGGAGGTGAAAATTAAATCCCGATGATGCAATGTATCGTAAAAATAATTTTTAGATGCAATACACCTCATGACATAGATTTTCTAGATGTGATGTATTGCCACATGAAGATTTATTTGACATAATAAATCAATATGTGGGATGCAATATATCATCGTGGATAAATTTAATTGGTGCAATGAGACAAAATCTAGAGGTGTGAAATGTCATAGGTTCAAAATTTTGGGGATGCGATAAACATGTCATAGGAAATGTTTTTGAGGGCAATATGTCCTATATCACAAGAGGAAGACAATTCAACAGTAATTGGGATGAGTCTGTACAAGTGATGATGTGGCCCTATACATAAGTAGATGCGGCATGTAATGATGATGATGTGCATAAAAACCCTGTAGAGAGAAAGAGAACCCTAAAGGATTCAAGAGGCCATAACTTCTTGCTTCGAGCTTGGAATTGAGAAAGAGTATAGTCATTATGGAAAGTTCTCGAGGAGAAGAATTGGCCTATGAGCTTAGAATTGGCATTAGAGTTGAATTGAGCAAAGGTAATTTAGTAGGAAACTGAGAACATTTAGTACCCTATACCGTTAATTAAATGCAGGGGGTATTGTGTATGTTACAATTACATATGTTACAGATGACATGAATACACATATGTAATTCTTTTGTCTATTTGCCTTCAACCTTTAGAGCCTTGATCTAGTGTTAAATGGCCTCTGATGCCGACATGAATAGGCTATAGTAGACAAACCTCAATATTCCATGTTAGGAAGTGATAAAATGTGATAAAATGGAGAATATAGTTCCCTTTGATGGAAATTTTCTTTGATTAGTTTTTACATGCGTTTTGTATAAGATGAGGGTTTATTTTACTTCACAAATATCTACTTCTTTGTAGTAACAACCATTAGAAATCAAATTTTCCAGACATGATAAATTTAAGAAGTGAATGATGTTTCTAAACCTAAGTATTTCATGAAGGCAACGATGAATTGGGTTCCCAATGAAGTTATTGTTGCAACTACTTGTAGCAAAATAAAAACTTTCTAGCTGGAGAGGTTCATTTGACATATATGGAAAAACAACCAAAATAAAGATTGGAGTGGATTTGTAACTTGAGTTTCTAGCTGCATTAGTGAGATATGAAAAGTCATTTAGCATCAACTTTTAGAGTTTGGGTAATTATCACTAGTGTCTAAGATTGACTGGAGGCACTTTGGCAAGAACAAGTTAATGTTTGCGTTATTCGTTTATAGAAGAACAATCCCGCGCTCGACTAGACTTTACTCTTGCTTGACCTGGAGGCGAACTATAAGAATTCGACAACCCAGAACTGAGATTACTGGCATTCCCACTTGTTCTATGCGTCATATCCGTGTGACATGATATTTTGAAAGATTACCGATAGCAAGCAGCTACTTATATTAGCAGAGAATCAATGTACTTTCTCCACTCGGCCCATGATCCCAGAACTTCTGGCTGGAGGACTCCAAATGAACTCCTGCAGGATATCATGTAGTGTTGAGTGAAATATATGCTATCTATTTTGACATTAAATTAACAACCTAGGGCTTGTAAACTTCGAGGTGCTAGCACTATATGTGTAGGTCTAGAGCTCTAATCTAGCCTAGTCTAGCCTAATCTAATCTAATGCTGACAAGCTCAAATAATAAAGAGATTAGATTAATTAGAATAACTCATCACCTAGGGAAGAAACCTGACATGGAGTGACCATATATCGCGAGTTAGGTCATTATTATCTGTTGTTGATTTAAAGCTATTGGAAAATTTAAGATGCAAACTAGGGAAGAATCAGTACAAGGGAAGAATAAAAAACCGGTACTGGAATAAAAAACTAGTGCAAGAATTTATTATGCAAGAGATGAGACTAGGAATGAAAGATCACTATTCTAATTACTCTTTTTACTTGGAAATCTAACTCTGTGATTCATTTACTAAATTTAGATTAGAGTAACTATCATTTATCTAATGGATCAAAGATTATCTACCGTCTATAATGGCACACATAATCGTGGTGACACATAAGTGTTATGGATATTGCAAATGGAATGAAGTCAATGTTAATTTCTATGGAGAGGTCCAAATTCAAAATAAAGCAGTTTACCGAGAACTTCACCATTGGGAAAATACAAATTCTCTAGAAAACATGCTTAGCCACATAACGTTCCAATAAAGGAAAGAAGTCAAATAAATTGTATAAAAACCACAATTATCCTGCAGGGTTCAACATAAGCAACATGATCTTACAATGATAGTTTTAAAAACAACAGTTTAACAACATACATATATGCACAATTCATTTCATAAATAATTTACAGACTCGTAATTTAAAATAACAGATATATAGGGTAACTTACCTGCAAAGGAAAATACGTCAATGAATATACAAAAAGGCACACAGGCTAATGATGCCCCTCCCCCCC
>ML783062.1:645016-682751 GCA_009831015.1 Picea engelmannii
TGTCCCCATTGTTTATATTGGCCACCTATACATAATTTTGAATCTCAACTGAGATCGTCGACCAATGAAAAGGTTGACGCTCCTTAGAATAATAACTCGTTAATACAACAACAACATAATTAAATTACAAGCATATTTGTTTACAACAACCAGAGCGTCCATGGCTTCAAATCTGGGGGTTGGTTTAACTGTCTAAAATGAAATGAAATAGGACCCATAGCAAGAGGGTTCCAATGTGCAAGAAACCCATGTTTTTCATTTGCCCAAAAAGACCCGCGGATATGTTAACCAACGATTCTGCTGCGCTCCGAGTGTCGGATCAAGTGCTGGAATATTCATTCGTGGCAGTACTGCAACAGGTTCCAGAATGAGCGATGGACTCTCAAATCCAAGTTGATTGTGATTAAATACTCCAATGAATCTTGCATTTAGTTCTGAAAAACACGATCTGTTGGATGGAACAATCTCCCTTCATTTTTGTTTGTACAATCGTCCACCTATCAAAAAGAACAAAGATTATTAAATTGATATTTCAATGATGCAAACATTTTAATAGTGTATATAGTGAATGCATCCCCCATGGTATCCATTGCTTAGTTGTTCGGTGGATTGTATAGCTATGTAAAACAAAATGTTCATAACACTAATTTTATCATCTACAAATTAGTTAAAACCATGTAAAATACATTAAAAAGTATAAACTCACATCATTTGTTTTTAATGATTCTAATTAATGTATTTTTAAATAAATGGTATGCTTTAAAGGGTGAAGGGAATGAATTATGGTCAAATATGATGATAAAATAGTGAAATGAAGTGAAATAAAGGAGGTATTTTTGGAGCCCATCATCCCCCCTAGATCGAAGATATGGCACGTTCTCGTGCCATGAATTAATTGGAACCGACCTTTCATTCATTTGAAAAATCAGTATTGTCAACAATAGTCGGTAAGAAATCTTCAAGAAAATGAAGCCAACATTATTATTCTAAGAAAAAATAGAACTTAGAAAAAAAAGTATTAATGTTATGTTATGGGAATGAACAAAACAACACCACACTAATTCAGATTTATTAATACATACAATTTCATCAGCTAGTAATAGTTTATGCTCATGAAGACCATATAAGTTGTGATAGGGGATTTTTCTCTTATCCTTAAACAAGAAAACATGAGGGTATAGATTGTATTTAATACATAGTAAAACCTATAGGAAACCAATCATCTTTGTCTCATTTTTAAAGGCTTACTGTCATTCTTTAATATATTTAAAGTTTGCATTTGAGTTCATTAAACTTCTACACTCATGGATCCCACTTCTAGGATTGTGGCATCCTAGATATAGTATGAATTGGATGACATGGTCTTAAGATCATCTTAGGTACATTCTCAAATAACAAATAAATGAATGCTTGGCTTAACCATGTATATATGTACTCGAGGTCTTCGTTTGATTGAGCCATATGCATATAAATGTGTTTCTGATCCCTCTTTTACTTGACATATCCCCACTGCTAGCGAACCTATTCAGTACCCCAATGGGTTTACCTTGGTACCATACAAGCATGTCCCCGCTACCAACGAGCCTGTTCAGAGCCCCAATGGGTTTGCTTGTATTTACCTAACTTCCTTATTTATGATTTTACTTAGCATGGACCCACAACCAACAGGCCTTTTCAGTACCCCGATGGATTTTCCTCGTAACAATATGATTATTTCAAAACATAATTCTTAATAAAGTATGCGGAATCCGGTTGGTACTAGAGTATTTTAGGTCTACTAAGCACATAACTCAAAATCCAAATTTAACCCATGAGTAACATTATGTATAATAACTTTAAATCATAGTTCATGCCAAAAGAGAATGGCCTAAAGGGGCCTCTAGTCCCTAAGTCTATCTTGTTCATATAATATTATAGTAGTGGTCCCTCATAAGTAGAAGTTCCATTCACTCTCTTGCTACTATTTGGTAAAGATGCTTTGGTATGAATCTTGGGATGTACAAGTTACCTAGGGATATTATTATGAAGACCTTAATGTTTTAGTAAATCCCCATAATGCTTTAAAGATTGGCCTTCATGATACTTATTATTAATGTTAAGAAATATGCATGTAATAAGGGAAATAAAGATTTGAAATTGTTTTGGTTTCTAGTATTAAACTATCAATACTATCTTCATCTTAGTTCCTTTATTGAAAAAGAAAGCACAAAGAGATGTTGCATTAACTTGATACTAAAATAACATGATGCAACTTTGATTCATTATCCTACTCCACCTAAAAATAAAGGAAAATCTTTATTCAAGTGTAAGAACATTTCCAATGTAACCATGTATGAAGAAAAATAAGAAACATACCCATATCCAAATATGAAAAAGTTACCGCAGGGATTACTTGGATATGAAGAACCAACCAACCTACTTGTTTTGGCATCAGAAGGTGTTGAAGGAGAGAATGGTATTGTTGCCTGATGACCTCTTGAAACCAAACTTCGATGTAATCTTGATGTTCATCAACAATAATTTCTATGTCCTCCTTTATCATGCCATACAAATCCTCTTCTTTTGGATGATTGGTTTTTTAAGTATATAAAGGATCTGTTGAGAAATCCTCAATTTCAGGTCTTAATGGTCGCTCTCCATTTGATGTAGTCTCCAATTTTTCAGCTTCTTATGCAATTTTGCAAGAAATGTTTTTTTGTAGCTCATGGCACTTTGGTTCTTTTATCATTTCTGAAGAGGTAGATAAGTTCATGACTAATATCAAGATGTGTTCTTCCTGAAAATAAGAAATCCCAGCTGCTGCTAGGATTTGAGAGGGTTATCCCAAACTAATGGTCACCTTTGAATCCATTATGTTGGTTTATGGGTCTTGCCTCACACATGGATTAGTGTCCGGGATTCTTACAACACCCAATTTTTTTTTTCTTATATTTTTTAAGATTTTAATCAAAACTACCTAAAAAAAATGAAATACATACTTAAAGCAGATTTGCGCAAACCAAACACACCACACTTGCATAAAATAAATCACACTTGGAAGAAAGAAATCAAAGCATAAATAAAACACGATTGCAGGAACACTCACACGTGTATGAAAGTAAACACACTGGCAGGAAAAATAAACACACTTTGCAAAAGGGAAGCACACTTGCATGAAAGAAATAAAACTTGCATAAAATAAATAAAAGAAATCGCACTTGCAGTAAAATAAGCACACTGGTATAACTCCGCCAATGTGCTTAATGTGGATTAGGGATGTGTTAGCGATCTGGCTCTGAAGCTAGGGTTTACACTCTGACAGCCGCAGAGGACTGCGGCCACAACATAATGGCCCCGCAGGGGCTCCCGCAAGGCCAGGGGGAGGCGCCGAAGGGCGTCACTTACAGCCAAGTAACGACCAATGAAGATCTGGCAACTCGAGTGAAGCGGTCGACCTTTGAAACGCCTTCGGAGATGCGCACGCAACTGATAGTCGAAGGAACATTCAAAGATCGGGACACAGATATGGACCCGGCTAAGGAAGACAGCCCTGCACCAGCCTCGGCTCCTTGGATCCCCGGTAAGTGCATTCCACAAGCTCCAATCGCCCCAAAATATGTCATCAACTCGCCCCGTATAGAGGAGCAGAAACAATTTATGCAAGATAATGCCCTGATAGGGAAGTTCCTAGGGATATGGCCCTCAGAAAGAGAACTAATCAAATGGATACAGTACTGGTGGAGACCAAAGGGCCATTATGATCTCCAACTATGATCGAAGGGTTTCTTCACGATCATCTTCCACAATCTCGAAGACAGGAACCATATCTTTGATGGGGGGCCCTATTTTTTCAACTCAACATGACTCTTCTTAAGATTCTGGACAGAGAAGTTCAGTCCTGAAAAGGAGGATTTCACCCATGCGCCGGTCTGGATAAGGCTGTACTCTCTTCCCCAGGAATTTTGGCTAGAGGAAGTTCTAGTTGGCATAGGCAACACCATCGATATTTATGTTAAGTCCTCTGAAGCAACTAAGCAGAGACGATACACATCTTATGCCTGAATCTGTGTGTATCTAAATATAGCCAAGCCGCTCCCGGGCTCCATTATGCTGGAATATCATGATGAGGACTGGGCTCAAACCATAGATTACGAACACATACCCTTCCGCTACAGGAAATGCCGCGAGCATGGACATCTCTTCAGGGAATGCCCACTCAACAATACGCACAAGGAGGGGAAACCAGAAAATGGCCAGGACAAGGAGGGATTCATGCAACAGGCAGGACGCAGACGACAGGGCAGCAGAAAGAAACCAACTCAGGTAAGTAAAGACCCTTCCACTAGCAATAAATTTACAATTTTACAAGATAATCCAGAGGAATCTCCAAACACGGCCCCCATTAACTCAACACCCCAGCACATGGCATCTCAAGCAAAGGGTCTCAAAGTTGAACAACCAAAAAGAACAAGGAGACGGAACTTCCCTCAACGGAGCCACTGAGGGACCAACCCGAGCAGCTGGAGATAGACGACGGAGATGAGGAAATGGAGGTGGAGGAACAAGATCTAGCGGGCGTGGATTTGGAACACCTTGAGCATGCCTATCGACACCAAAAACTCTATACCATACCAAGGGATCAACTCAGGAAGGTGCATAAAGTGTTCCTCAACTCCTCGGCGGGCTCCTCTGCTCGAGCCAGCAAAGCACTGGGCATCCAAAGCAGTCAGACAAAAACCCCAAACAAGGCACAAAAAGATGAAAAAAAATGAGGAAGGAAATCAACTAATAAGCTCATACAGGAAATCAGAAGCTTTATGGTAAACTCAGGGCAGATCCACCTGATCTCAGATAGCTTCCCACCTCTCCCCCCTCCCCCCTCAGTCATCATGAAAATCATCTCTTGGAACATCAGAGGTCTCAACGGTCGTAGCAAACAGAAACTGCTACGAGATCTGATTATAGAAGAAGCACCGGATGTTGTAATGTTGCAGGAAACAAAATGTACCTCAGAGGAAATAAATAGACTACTCCCCTATTATTGGAAGCAGGGAGGAGTAGTCTCAATTGATGCCGCAGGAACCGCTGGAGGACTGGCTCTCCTCTGGAATACCAATACTGTCCTGTTGGATAATTTTTGCACCACCAGATGGGCCATTTCAGCTGATTACAGACTCATAGGATCTGACAAGCCAGGGCATATAACAACTGTATATGGACCGGCCACTCCAAGAGACAAATAGGCCTTCCTTCGAAGCCTAAGCTACCTGTCCAGCCTCACACAATACCACAGATGGATAGTGGGGGGCGACTTTAACATCATACGCAGCTTGGAGGAAAAAAAGGGAGGCTCCCGTCGACTGGATCGAGACTCAGGTGACTTCAACAGTTTAATAGATGACCTCAGGTTGATTGATTTAGAACCCATAAATGGCATTCATACCTGGTCCAATAGAAGAACGGGTCTGCACCAGATCGCATGCAAACTCGACCGCTTCCTGGTATCAGAGCCACTCATGATGGACGGCATGGCCATAGAATCTAGTGTCCTCAATCGCACCGGATCGGATCACTGGCCCATCCAATTATGGTTGGATGTCCCAGCCACTCCAGGGAAAAAACCTTTCCGTTTCGAACAATTTTGGTTAGACCATCCAGACTTCCAAGCAAATATTCAAGGCTGGTGGAAGGAGGCGGAGATTCCCTGCGGACCTAAGATGTATAGGTTCCAACATAAGTTGAAAAATCTCAAGCAAAAGCTAAAATACTGGAACAGACACACTTTCGGCAGTATCTTTGAATCAAAAAAATAGCTCACGAAGCAGATGGACGAACTACAAGGTAGAATAAGGGAGCAAGGATTTACAGAGGAGCTCAGAGATCTGGAAATCAAAGTGAACCAACAGCTAGCAGAAAGGAAAAAGCAGGAGGAGATACTGTGGAAGCAGAAGTCACGAATTCAATGGCTCAAGGAGGGGGATCGCAACACCAAATTTTTCCACGGAGCCACCATCCAGAGAAGACAATCCAATAAGATAACGCATCTTATTACTGAAGAGGGGGAGACTCTTCACTCCCACTCTGACCTGGAAACTCATTTAGTTGACTACTTCCAAGACCTTCTCACGGAACCTATTCCAGACCGCAGTGAAGCCATCAACCAGATCACCAAACACGTACCCACCCTTGTGACTCAGGAACAAAATGAAGCTCTCCTCAGGCCCTTTACCATCGAAGAAGTAGACCAGGCGCTACAAGACACCCCCAAATGCAAGGCTCCGGGCCCAGACGGCTTCACAAGCGACTTCTTCCACTATTGATGGTCGATGATTAGAACATAGGTTTGGGAAATCCTGGAAGATTCCAGGATTAAAAGAGAAGTCCTACGATCTTTTAATGCAACCTTCCTTGCCCTTATCCCCAAATAAGGGCAAGCGAATAGATCAAAGCAATACAGGCCTATAGCCCTCTGCAATGTTATATACAAACTCCTCACAAAAGTCATCGCCCGCAGACTCAAGCCGATCCTACCAACAATCATATCCCCAGAGCAGTCGGGATATGTTGAAGGAAGGCAAATCTTGGAAAACATTATCTTGGCACATGAGGTAATTCACTCTTTGCAAAAAACAAAAACCCAGGGATGCTCTTAAAGTTGGACATTTCAAAAGCCTTTGATAAACTTAGCTGGGAATACATGAAAGCAATGCTAATAGCGTTTGGCTTCAATCAAAATTGGGTCACTTGGATCTTAAATCTCACTTCCTCAGCCTTCTTTTCACTTCTCATCAATGGGGTTCCCTCGAATCCCTTCTCCCCCTCAAGAGGTATTAGACAAGGAGACCCCCTGTCCCCTTTCCTTTTCATCATCATGGCAGAAGGACTTAGCAGATCTATTCACGCGGCTCTGGAAAATAATATGTTAACCGGTCTACCCCTGCATGGCTTGGCCCTGCCCATCTCTCACAGTCAGTTCGTGGATGACACCCTCCTTATGGGAAGCCCGACTTCTAGGGAAGCCAACTCTCTAAAGGAGATTCTTCAAATCTTCTCCACTGCCTCAGGTCTGGAATGCAACAAGGACAAGTCACAAATTTTGTTTTTCAATACTCCCCCCCCGATCCAGCATCACATCTCGGAGATCCTGGGTTTCAACAGAAGCTCCCTTCCGTCCAAATATTTGGGCTTACCCCTAATCGACAATGCTCACAAAAACTCCTCCTGGGAGAATCTCCTTTCTTCCTTCTCCAAGAGGCTTTCTTCCTGGACCTTTAGAGCTCTAAATCTGCCAAGCCGCCTCATTCTTCTCAAAGCTGTCCTCCAAGCCCTCCCGATCTATGCTTTTTCTGTGTTAGCTGCCCCCAGATCTATTCTTAATACCATCAAGGGTCTGCAAAGAAATTTCCTCTGGCATGGCCACAACAAAGACAAAAAGTTTGCTTTAGTCAGCTGGGATAAAATATGCAAGCCTAAGAATCAGGGAGGCCTGGGAATAAGAGATCCGTCCATAATGAACAGATTCCTCAGTGCAAAAATCTGGTGGCGTTGGCTCAAAAATCCCACAGACCTTTGGGCCAAGCTGTGGAGGAAGAAATATGCCCCTCATACGGCAGAGAATAACCTGATTCACTGGAATGGGGATAACCCGGGCTCCTTGATATGGACAACAGCCAAGCAGAATAGGCAGATTATAACTCAGCATGCTTTCTGGGAGGTAGGCAATGGAGAAACGACTCTGTTTTGGCAAGATTCCTAGCAATAGTGGCCCGCCTTAAATGCTGAGGAGTGGTCCCGTGACATTGGCGCCCAGGCTACCAATATGGGCCTAACAAAGGTAGCGGATTATTGGCAGAATGACCATGCAGAGGACACTTGGCGCTGTTGGCATCTGGATCGGGGGCGAATCAATTTGGCACCGCAGATAGACCTGACGCCTCTTCATGAAGCTTTGAATAAGAGGAAAATCCCCATACGAACCAGTGAAGACATTCTAAGATGGGGATACAAGCCACAGGGCTCCTACAACACACAGGAAGCCTACCAACTCACAACCAAGGCAAACCACACCCTAGATATGAAGATGTGGGAGAAGATTTGGAATCTGAAGCATTGGCCGAAAATCACCCTCTTCCTCTGGCTAGTCTCACACTCAAGCATTCTCACCTGGGATAATCTTCTGAAGCGGGGTTTTACTGGACCTTCTATTTGCACTCTTTGTGGAAAGGTGGAGGAAACTTTGAATCACCTCCTCAACACTTGCCCATACACAATGCAGGTTTGGGATCAAGTAGCGATAAGCATGCGCACCTCGGACCGTCTCAGAGACAGTATCATAGAGACCCTCCTCAACTGGCGAGATCAGGATTTTTGCTCCCCCTATCTCAACAGGGTTTGGCAGCTCTTACCTGGCATGGTCCTCTGGCACATATGGAAAGAAAGAAACAACAGAATCTTCAGAGATAAGGCTCATCCCTGGAATCTTTGTTGGGCTCTCTGCCAACGCAATCTGCTGGAAACCCTCCGCCTTAGACCTTGGAAGGCTGCAGACTTTGCTTGTCCACCTGCTGAGCTCCCTATCCTTCGGCATTGGAATCCTCTTCCCCCCTCTCAGACAACCTCCTCCCCTCCTTCCAATCCCCCCCTGATCAGCCCTTCCCATTGGTCTCCTCCCCCAAAAGATTTTCTTAAACTCAACTTTGACGGAGCCTCTAAGGGCAATCCAGGGGATGCAGGTTATGGAGTCGTCTTTCGAAATCATCTGGGACACATTTTAGCCATCGGAGCAGGACCCCTCGGGCACTCCAAAAATAATGCAGCAGAACTTTGGGGACTCATTAAAGGTTTGCAAATGGCCTCACAGAACAATTATACAAAGCTCATTGTCGAGGGCGATTCTCAGGTAATCATTGGCCTGCTGCGAAGAATCCTTCACGGAGTCAACCCGGACAACATATCGCCAAGCTGGAGACTCACTCACAGTCTGCAGATCATTGTTGGACTGTTGCACTCCCACCAGGTAATCCTCCCCACACACATCAGAAGGAAGGCGAACCAGATCGCGGATGAATTGGCTAATGTGGGCATCGAGTGGAGAGAACCAGACCTCCGCTGCTACTCTGCCCAGAATCCTGAGCATCCTATTCTCCAGCAATGCATTCGAAAAGATGGATCAGTAGATGCCCCCCCGGATGGGGTGTTAGTGGATTCCCCATGGCGGACGATGGAAATGGACACACCACGCCGTAGCACGGAGCCACGTGACGGGCCCGTGCTGCAGTACCATACCCTCCTGGAAGAGTAATGGCATTTATATGCCGCTTAATGATCGCAGCAAGGAGCATTTACGCCACCCTCTGCTCCCACGTAGCTTGTATAATGGCTCGGCTTGTTAGTTTTGGCATTTCACCCTGCAAGCGCTCGGAAGGGCTCCCCCCTTCATGACGCAATTACCATCAGGCTGACACAGAGATTATCTTCTTCGTCTTCCTGCAACACTGGTCCAACCCTGTCCCGCCCCGCTCACCTGCACACATGAAAGAACGGCTAAGAGGAAAGCCGAAGCGGGGCTCACCCTGGAAGCCTCGCAGACCCCCAGTCTCGCCTTTGGCCTCCCCGACGACTGGTTCTTCCTCCTTCCCTCAAAGCACGTCCCCATCTGCCACCCTACCACCTTTGCAATCCTTGCACTTTCGCTCGCCCCCTTCGCAGCCTGCGCTCTTACATTCCATGGCCACCATCCCGCGAGGATCGACCCCGGCTCCTCGCTCCCCTCAGGACCCTCGGATGCACTTCATGGCGACCATGTCCTTCCCCCGATCCTCGAGCACCTGGAGGAGTGCACCAGCGGCCTTTGGCGAGTTCAAGCGAGCGCGTCTCCACCCTGCGAGCCACCTCGACAGTGAGAATTTCAAAGAGCGACTGGGCATTCTGTATGATCTAGTCTTTGAGCTCAGAAGGGATATGGCAGACCTCAAGTTCCGACTGCAGACTACAGAAGACAACGTCGCCAACTTTCTTCATATCCTCACAACTATGCAGACGGAGCTCTCCTCGGACCCAGCTGGCTCTTCTCCGAGAGAGGCCCCTGACGTTGCGATGGACAACATTCGGTGACAAGAAGTAGAAAGGCAGAAGGAAGTGGAGCGCAGCGGTCCAGTGGAGGACGAGGTGCATGTGGAACGAAATGAACAACGCGGGGAGGACCAGCCGGCCAACGTCGAGACAGAACCTTGGATAGAGGACCTTCGAGCCATGTGGCTGGGATTTTAGACAGGTGTTTAGATTTCTTTTTGCTGAACATCTAGTGTCATTAGGCTCCTAGTCTAGAAGCAAATAGTAGTGTCTTTGTGTATTTTCTGAACATGCAACTTTCTCAGACTTGTGAATTGGGGGTTGACTGGACTGGTTTCCCCTCTGTTGGGGCAGTCCAGAATTTTCAGCCAGTAACTCTTTGTATTTTGGTAACTCTTTTTCAGCTCTAGCGGGCACTACATATAATATAAACTTCTTACTTACAAAAAAAAATAAAATAAGCACACTGGTAGGAAAAATAAATTGCGGGAAAGAAAACACACCTTGCAGGAAAGATAAAACACACTTTTGCAGGAAAATAAACATGCTTGCAGGAAAGTAAATTGCAAGAAAGTAAACACACTAAGAAAAATAAACAAACTTGCAGAAAAAGTAAACACTCTTGCGGAAAGGGAACAACAAGGATTTGGAGCAACCCATTAAAATGGATGCACAGGTTCTTACCTCTCGTCTTAAAGTTTCTCCTCCCCCTTGTTGTGTAATTAAAGGAAACCTACCTACCTAATCTCTAATCCCTTTAACACTTCCCCGGAAACGATGCCAAAAATGTCGATTGAAATATATGCTATCTATTTCAACATTAAATTGTCAACCTGAGGCTCATAAACTTTGAGGTGATAGCACTATATGTGCAGGTCTAGAGCTCTAATCTAGCATAGTCTAGCCTAATCTAATCTAATGCCGACAAACTCAAATAATAAAGAGATTAAATTAACTAGAATAACTCGTCACCTAGGGAAGAAACCCGACATGGAGTGACCATATCTCGCGATTTAGGTCATTAATCTATCCGTTGGTGATTTAAAGCTATTGGAAAATTTAAGATGCAAACTAGGGAAGAATCAGTACAAGGGAAGAATAAAAAACTGGTACCGGAATAACAAACTAGTGCAAGAATTTATTATGCAAGAGATGAGACTAGGAATGAAAGACAACTATTCTAATTACTCTTTTTACTTGGAAATCTAACTTTGTGATTCATTTACTCAATTAAGATTAGAGTAACTATCATTTATCTAATGACTCAGAGCTTATCTAACATCTACGATGGTGCACATAATCACGGTGACACATAAGTGTTATGGATATTGAAAATGGAATGAAGTCAATGCTAATTTCTATGGAGAGGTCCAAATTTGAAATAAAGCAGTTTATCGAGAACTTCACCATTGGGAAAATACGAATGCTCTAGAAAACATGATTAACAACATAACATTCCAATAAAGGAAAGAAGTCAAATAAATTGTATAAAAACCACAATTATACTGCAGGGTTCAACATAACCAACCTGATCTTACAATGACATTTTTAAAAACAACAGTTTAACAACATACATATATGCACAATTCGTTTCATAAATAATTTACAGACTGAGAATTTAAAATAACATATATATAGGGTAACTTATTTGCAAGGGAAAATATGTCAATGAATATAGAACAAGGCACACAAGCTACTGGTGGTCCCCCCAAGTAATTGTGGTGATCTAATTCATAGAACAATCATAAGCTAACAATGCATCGAACCAGGAATTTATTATATTGTAATCACGAGATCAAAACAACAACAAAGGTTTTAACAAAGTATAACAATCAGTGTCCCCATTGTTTGTATTGGCCACCTTTATATAAGTTTGCATCTCAGCTGAGACTGTCGACCAATGAAAAGGTTGATGCTCCTCAAAATAGTAAATCGTTAATACAACAACAACATAATTAAATTACATGCATCTTCATTTACAACAACCAGAACGTCCATGATCACGAATCTGGGGGTTGGTTTAATTGTCTAAACTGAAATTCAATAGGACCAATAGCAAGAGGGTTCCAATGTGCAAGAAATCCATGTTTTGTATTTGCCCGAAAAGGCCCGCGAATATGCTAACCAACTATTTTTTTGTGCTTCGAGTGTCGGATCAAGTGTTGGAATATTTATTCGTGGTAGTACCGGAACATATGCTAGAATGAACGCTGAAATCTCAAACACAAGTTGATCGTGATTAAATACTCCAACGAAGCTTGCATTCAGTTCTGAAAAACACGATATGTTGGATGGAACAATCTCCCTTCATTTTTGTTTGTACAATTGTCCACCTATCAAAAAGAACATAGATTATTAAATTGATATTTCAATGATGCAAACGTTTTAATAATGTATATAGTGAATGCATCCCCCATGGTATCTATTGCTTAGTTGTTCAGTGGATTGTATAGCTACATAAAACAAGATGTTCATAACACTAAGTTTACCATCTACAAATTAGATAAAATACATTAAAAATTATAAACTCACATCATTTATTTTTAATGATTTTAATTAATGTATTTTAAATAAATGGTATGCTTTAAAGGGTGAAGGGAATGGATTATGGTCAAATATGATGATAAAATAGTGAAATAAAGGAGGTATTTTAGGATCCATCATGTAGTCAACACTTCTAGTTGGAAGGCATGAATATGCTCATTTTATATTTTATCCTATAGTCGTACCAAATACTGTAGTTGGTAGAAAGATGTCAAACTTCCAATTATAGTCTTAAAATTTATATGATCATTTAGTTCAAACATATCATTGCATTTCCCCATGAAACCAACCTCAATTTTACTAATTCAGCCAAGGATGTCTTGGCTATAGTTTGTGAGCTTCTTTTTTACCCTATAAAGGATAATGTTATGAATACATTATCAAAGGAAAGTAATTTTAAGGTTAAAGAAGAAGCTTTAACAAACATGTTGTGTGAGACTACGGTAGAGAAGCGGTTTTTTGGGATTTTATAATATTTGAGAATGGATATAGATTAAATTTGTGGGAAAGCAGGGGAGGGATAAATCCTTTCCAGATGTGAGTTCCATTCAAACATAGTGATCTAGGTAAGAGTATTCCTAGTGTAATTAAGTGAAACCACAACAATAATCAATGTTCTCATTTATACACATAGTCTTAGTGGTTATGGAAAAGATCATTTAAGAAACTATATAAAAAATGAAATCATAGAACAACATAAATATTGGCACAAGAATTGGGAAACTATCAACTATAAATTTCCATTAACATAAATGAATATACAACAACATAATGAACAACATGAAGATTTACAATCCAAGAACTAACTATTTGCAATCACCTACATCCAACCCCATTACATTCAAAGGGCAGAGTGTTAATAATAATACAATGCAAAGGAATACAAAATACATAATAGTTCATATCTTGGTCTATAGTACATGTGTTGTGAAGATGAATATGCAAAGATAAAATATTTGGAAGTTTAATGGTGAGATTTGAGATTCCTTGTCATGGTCTTACATAGTGGTCCAACTTCAAAATGGGCATGTCATATATGGGATGCACACCTACAAATCATTCTTATGTGTACTTATTCATGTTCAATATCAAACTACTACATAATATTATATGTAGGGTCTTTGCACATTCTTATCTCAACCTAACTCACACTCTACTTACTGCACATAACTCTCACTATCATGTGTCTGCTTGTGTACTAAGACAAGTCTTCAAGATGAATATATTCTCCTATGTACTATGTAGCTCATCCATGATTAGTCAATCTTTAACTCTTATTATGGATCAAGCCTACACACTAAAGATTTTTTGGTTTTCAACAACTATCCTACCTTGTGAAAAAACTTAGTTTGGATCTGTTCTAAGGTGTACCACTTGTTGGTTGGGGGACACTACCATTTTTGGCCAATTTGATAAAGTTATAAGGTTCCCTGTGCTAAGAAGTCATGTCTTCTTTAAGCTTTGCACAAAATTATACAACCATATCTTCATGATCAATCGTGACCGTTTCTTTTTCATCATCACCATCCAACATTGATGGTTCATAGAGATTTAAGCGATCTACATTGAAAATTGGATGAGCACCCATATAGGCTAGAAAATACCACTTGAATGCATTCTCTCCCATATTCATGGGAATAGTTTATGGACCATATATGAATGACTTGATTTTCTTATCTCTCTCCTTAAAACATTCCTCATGATGGTAAACCCAAATTCTGTCTCCTATAAAAAACTAATAGTATGCATGGTGCTAGTCATGTCGAGATTTGTGTTTTTATTGAATCTTGTGCAAAGTCTATTAAACTTGTTCACAACATTTTTAGTTATAGTCTATAAACCTTATTGCCTACCTATGTACAACAAAATCCTTCCTCGTAGTTCATATTAGACCCAAAATTACTAATGGATCCAAGACACACTTCATAAGGTGAGGTGCGCATCATCCTATGTTACACACAATTATAACCATGTTACACATATGAGATGTTGGAATCCCAATTTTTTGGTTGCTTATAATTAAATATATGCAATAGTAATTGAACTATGGTGCATTGTACTACCTATGTCTTTCTAATGATGGAAGGTAGTGCTTCATTTTATCTCAGGATCCATCAACCCCATACTACCTCCCAAAAGAAACTAAGGAATCTATTGTTGTAGTTGGAAATGATTGAAGATGATAATTCAAAACACTCTTATACTTTCTCAAAGAAAATTGTTCACCTTATTTTAATATAATTTTCTTCTTACATATAGAGAAACCACATAAGCTTGTGATAACCATGGATGAAAGACTCTTTTTCAAGCAAATAATGTGTCCATTATTTTACAACTTGAACTAGCACGTACATCTCTCGATCATATAAATAATTGGAGTGGTACGCACTAGATATTTAATGCTACATGAAAACTTCAACCATGACACAACTAATTGGATCTGACTTGGTCACGGTTCTAAGAATTGAGTGGGTGTGTAACATCATAATTAATTTTCTTAGGATATTGGTCATTCTCATGAAACTTTGCAAGTCATGAATTTTCTTTGACTATGGCATATTAATGGTGGATGATTTTTTTGTTGAATCAATACTCAATCCATCTTAGGTTGTTTTGTCTATTCCGATATAGACTTCGTCAAATGCAAAAATAAAAATAATTCTGCTTGCACATTGTTGCAAATAGGTCAAAGTGTTGTAAGTGATCCTCCTAGGTTTTGTTTAAACTAAATATATCATCTAAGTACACAAAATAGTCCAGGTGTGAGAACTTCCTTCATCATCCTCATGAGTGTGGCATGAGAATTAAAAAGATTAGAAGACTTTACCAACCAATCAAACAATTTTTAGCATGTCTTAAAGATGGTTTTCCATGCATCTTTTGGCTTCACACAAATATGTTGGTATCCTAACTTCAATTGAATCTTACTAAAATACTAGGCTCCGAGAAGTTGATCTATTAGGCCATAGAGCAATGGATATTGATCGTTGATAATGTTTTTTATAATATTGATTATATGAAAAAACACTAACACTAATTTTTATTTTTGTTTTATGGTCATATAATTTAAAAGTTTAATTTTCTTATCCTATTATATATATATTTTTAGATATTAAGTTCTTTAAATTACTTCTTAATGTTGGTTTAATATTTTATGGTGTTTTCTATCTAGATGGTTAGGGAAGTTTGAAACATGAAAAACAATGATGATGATCATGATTAACATCCACTGAGATTGGATTTGGTCTATCAGACCTTAAAAAGGTAAGGGATTAATTAACTTTCTTTATGTGCTTGAAAAACATTAAGAGAAGTGTTCCAAGATCACCATAGTTTTGTTGAGTTAGAAGGATAGGAAGGTTGTTAGTGTCACAAATCTTTTGAAAATGATATCTAATGTAGGTATATGCTAAACATTCTAAGAAAACATGCTTTTCATCTTCAACCCTCTTAGTGTCACAAAGATGAAAAACTATTTCATCCCATGGTGTTTTGGGAATTGTCCAACGCTTAGTCTCGCTATAAGGCTCGTGGGATTTTTTTCTTAGTTTAGTAGTGTTGATTTTATTCTTTATACTCGCAAAAGAGAAGAGATACATTTGATCTTATAAATTACGGTTAATCACCTCCTTATAATATCTTAATTTTATTTTTCCCTCTAACTCTTTATCACACCACAAATTCTCCTTAAATTTAGATGCAATAATATTTTAATATTATCCAAGTTATTATGTAGTATGATTTCTTCCTTTAATCCCCAATGGTTTAGCCAAGACTTGGCATCCTTATGTCGTCCCTGCTTGAGTCGAAGGTGGTTTTGGTTGGAGTTTGAAGCAATTTGGGAAGCATCTTTTCTTCCATTTTGTTTGACTTGTTCTTATACATTAGGTACCTATTCATAGCCATGCTCTCAATGGGGGAAAGGCTCGCTTCTGTGAGGAGGATAATAGAGGGTGTATTGCCTTTAATTTTGAGATTGTAAGTTCTAAAATTATTTTGGATTTTCTCTATCTTTCTCCACGATTCTATAGATATACTTCATCCCCAAAATTTCCATCCGTATAAAATAACAAAAGTAATGAGAGTTTCAAAGATGAGTTTTTTCTTATCCCATATCCAAAGGTCCGCTAATTTACATTTGTTTTCAAGCCCATAATAAGCTTTCCACCCTCATTTATCCTTTTCTAAATTATATAGTACTAGTTGAGCATATGATGAATATCAATTCCAAGATATTTGTATGAAGGCACTTCCTCCAAGTTGTTGTTGCCATAAATGAAAGAATCATTGGTGATGTTTTTGGATTTAATTATCATAATCTTCATTTTGTAAGTGATAGGAGTCACACCCATATTGGAGAAAAAATCCTTGAGGATTCTTAGTTGCTTTCCAAGGTCATATGGACTCCTCGCCATAAGAACAATATTGTCCACGTAAAGAAGAAGAATGATGACTATACTAGCGAGAATTGGGCCAACACAACCTGCTTCTTCCAATCAATCTTCGAACTTGTCAATGTACATGCCAAAAAGGGTTGGGGACAAGGGATAACCTTGCTTAACTCCTATATTATAGTTAATTTCTTTCGACCAGCCCTAAGTGTTCCTAAACTTGACAACAACATTCCCATACAACCTTGCCATAACAATTGTCAACTTGAAATGAACTTTTAACTCTTCCAACCTATTACAAAGGTTTTTCTTGGGCAATGAGTCAAAATATTTTTTAAGAAAATGAAAAAGAAAGGAGATTGGTTTTATTATTGTGGCACTCTTGTGCATTATCCTAAGTGTAATAAGGTGGTCCATAGTTGAATGATAGCTCCTAAATCTAGCATGGCCTTTAGCTCTCTTTTCATGGATTTCTAGCCATATGCTAATCTTCTTTTCTAAAATAATTTTATACAAATTGGCTAAAATGAGGCTAATCATAATGGTTCTATAGTTAGAGGGATTGTTTTTATCCCCACTTTTAAAAATAGACACAATGAAGCTTTGCGTCCAGGGTTTAGGGAATCCCTACTTGACTGCTAAATTGAAGAGCCCGTGAATGTGAGGGATGAGGATAGGCCTTCCTATTTTTAAGATTTTAGCTTGGTAGCCTTCAATGTCCTTAGCTTTCCCATTTGCGAGCCATTTAACCCCAAACTCTATGTCTTCCATAGAAAAAACTTCATCCTCTATAGGAGAATTCGTAATGGTGTCCATGGCATTAGGGGATTTGTAAAGGATTTTAAGGTATGAATTACAGTTGTTTAAGGGAATCCTATTATTTTCCTCAGTTTTACGAGTTAGAATTTGCCTCTATAACTTCTTAGGATCAAGTTTAGATAGGTGCAAAAGCTCCTCTTGTTTTCTAATTTTAGCTTGGTAGCCTTCAATGTCCTTAGTTTTCCCATTTGCGAGCCATTTAACCCCAAACTCTATGTCTTCCATAGAAAAAACTTCATCCTCTATAGGAGAATTCGTAATGGTGTCCATGGCATTAGGGGATTTGTAAAGATTTTTAAGGTATGAATTACAGTCGTTTAAGGGAATACTATTATTTTCCTCAGTTTTACGAGTTAGAATTTGCCTCCATAACTTCTTAGGATCAAGTTTAGATAGGTGCAAAAGCTCCTCTTGTTTTCTAATAATACAACACATTTTCCCCCTTTTAATCATGACTTTGTAAGTAAAGACTCATTAGAAATATCCCTAATGACTTTCCTAGTAATTTTACACTTGTTATCATACCAAGGATTAATTGTGCCATATTCTTTTTACATAACACCTAAATAAAAAACTTATTAATAAAAATATAAAGCATAAAAAATTATTGTAAAATTATAATAAAAATCTTTGATATTTATCCTTTTAAAATAAAATTTCATTTTTTACTAAATAAAAAAAAAAGTCCACATAAATAATTTCAAGTTGCAAATCATAAAAATATTCATTATTGATTTGGAAAGATACTTTGCATAAACCCAATGCTTAGATAATTGATGACGATATGCGTTTGTAATACACATCAAAATGCCAATACACAATGCTATGATATCTCTATTAAAAATATTATGTTAAAACAATGAATTAATATTAAATTATTTCTAATTATTAATAATATTTTTTTAAAATACACATCATAAAAAATAATTAATATTAAATTATTTCTAATTATTAATAATATTTTTTAAAAATACAAATCATAAAAATATATTATTAATTTTCAAAAGCAATGAATATATCTTTGGAAAAAGACTTTACACATAGCCAATTTTTAAATGGCTGCTAAAGAATAATAAAGCAATTTCATGATCTAATTTTAACAAACGTCTTTTCGCCCACTTGGTACTCCCACTTTGTTATGTTTTTCTTCATTCTCAAGCAATAAAATAACTTTAAACAATTTGTGTTCTTCTTCTTTACACGAAGATGTGCCACCATACGTTGCGTTAGGAACTTGTTTCTCAGTTAAATGCATAAATTCTACATGTTGCCTTTAATTTTATTGTTGTTTATAATTTGGTTTGAATGAGTGGTTGTTTGAAATGTTCTTTTAATAAAAAATAATATTTTTTAATTAACACCTTAACAATATACTCCGTCACCAACTATTCTACACATTAAAAACTTTTCAAATATAATTATAATATGTGATAATGGTTTATATTTAATTAGTATATAATATATAATAATATTTATATTTAATTAATATATAATATTATTATTATTTATTATAAATATTATATTTTAATAAAAATAATTATGTAAATCATTATCATTATGACAACATATTTATTTAAATGTTTTCATCAATAAAAATTTAAGAAAAATATTACACAATTTTTCAAAATGCTTATTTTTAATATAATTAAATAATTGTTTGTTAATTTCATTTTATATAATATAAAATTGTAAAAAACCAAAACATATAACAATCAGAAAACAACGCCTTTAAAATACTTTCAATGAATCAGTGGGTCCCAAATAAAGCATCACAAGAAGGAAGGGCTTGGATAACCTCTTACTAATCTTTTATAAAATATCATTTCTTCTTCCATATTATTATGACTGCCACTTTCACTGATTCGTCGGTGCCTAAGAAAAGCAAGATAGAGGATAAGGGTATTTATTCCTCACATTTTGGATAAAAATCTGAAACAGAAAATGGTTCAAACTGGAATTTAAAGTAAAATCTAATTTCAAATCAATGGCAATATGATAGAAATCCCTGTTTAAACAGGGTGGAAATAGCACAAGTTCCACCATGTTGAGATTAACCGGATCTGAAAAATTCACCAAAAACAGAACGATACAATGCCCGTTTTTAAACCCTGAAAGGCCACCGTTTAAAACATCGACGCCAGAGTCTCAGTCGCCGCTTATCCACATCACAGAATTAATTATCAAAGCAAACAGCTGTAGGCGTCCAAACATTCATAGTCTATATCGTCATTTAGAAGACTTATTCAAAAACTGAGATCACACCAGGCCAAAGCCATTCAACAAACTTGCAAGTGCGTCAAACAGTGAGAAAGAAAACCCTAAAACAAAGAGAATCTCCTTACTCCTACCATTCCACTTCGATTCAATTCAATGGTATATGGTATCCAATGTGCCAGCGAATCTTTCACAACAATAATATCAACGCTCTTCCCCTCCCTCTCTTTAATCCCAACGTGGCCCCAACATCGACACTGCACAGATCATGTCGTAATATAAGGATTTCAATGCAGGCCATGATCAGTAAAATCCAAAAACTATGTCTAGCCTCAGGACCTGCATCATGTCCTCTCATGAAGGTACCCAAATCATGGCTCCAACGACCCAGCTGCTGCGCTCCGCCGAGGCCTTAACAATGCCCGGAGTAATAGCCCATCTCCTCCATTAATGTCTTTATTATTCCATTACCAATGAATCTCATACCTGCATATATTGGAACTGAACTGTCTCGTTTGTTACTATTATTATTTTTCTTGTTACAGGTTCAAGTGATTGTTCTGAATGCTAATATGAGTTGCCAGGAGTGTCGTGACAGAGTCTCCAAAATACTCTCCAAAATTGACAGTATGTTTTTATATGTTTTCAATATATTCAGTGTTTTATAAGTTCAAGGGGTGAGCTATTACAATATTGTTTGGTTAGTTGTACTGTTGTGATTTCTTTGAATTATATGTACTAGTTTAAGTAAACAGATAAACTAGAAATACCATACACAAATATGAGAAACAACCCTGGATTTTTGTTTATTAGAGAATAAGTGCTGAGTTTTTTTTTCCCTTTCTGAAGCTGTTTGTGGCGTGTCAATGTGCAGCTTTGCTGGACTATGTGGTAGACGTGGCGCAGAAGAAGGTAACTGTTAGAGGACGTGTGGATCCCAAGAAGAGAATGCAGAGAATTAGATTAATGGCTAATGACAACAAGAGAATCCATCAATTTGAGGGGCTGGGAAGCGAAGGATACTCTACTGATGATTACACAGAGAAGCATGAGTACTGCAGCAACAGGAGGAAGCTGCTGAAATCAGGGGATTATAATCTCAGGATCAAACGGGCCTGCTGAGTACTGCAGCAACAGGAGGAAGCTGCTGAAATCAGGGGATTATAATCTCAGGATCAAACGGGCCTGCTGTTTTCGCTGTGCCTCGTCCTAGAGGCATCTGTCTACCTATTGTAGATGTGTAGATACGGTTTATTATGATTATTTGTATTACTAGTACAGAGCTTTTTGTAAATAGAAAAAAATGGTGTTGGTTAAATGTTTTATTTTTGGGTTTTTTTTTGTGAGATGTAAATTTGAACAAAATTCTTAGTTTTTGTTGTTTAAATTGCATTTTTGAATATATAAATGGATTCAGTTTGTTGAAAAACTCTTGGGACACTTGGATTATACAAACTTAACCACTCAAATATACAAATCCAATCATTCATCACCAAATTTCTAGAAAAATCAAACTGAAAAAGTTACCAAAAAAAACCAAAAAAAAAAAGTATAACATTTTCCAACAAAATCAAACGGAAAAAATTACCAAAATTACCAAAATACCAAAAAATAAAATATATAACATTTAAAATACTGAAAAAAAAAAATAAAGCGCTCTGGCCATTTAGTGCCCTGTAGTGGCAGCGCTAGTTTATTGGTGTGTCGGAGGCTGTTAATGTTGTAACAGATTTTTAGATAAATCCGTCCTAAGATGAGCAGGATACAAGTTGGACTTTTTGTATTTGTTTTAAAAAAAAATAAAATAACTTATATTAGTTCTAATATAATTTAACAAGATCTTGTAACCAGTCCAAGGCTATTAAGTCCTTCTTCCTAGTCTAAACAGACATAATATCTGATCATATTACCAAAAAGACAGTACACTGCCTCTTATTATCTCTGAAGTAAATAACCACTGTTTTACATATCAAAATACAATAAGCTATAAGCAGTTTTGTTTCAATTTTCTATTTCAAAATATACATCAACCAAATTTCACCAGTGCACCAATAATTTATTGATTTACTGCTAATCTTTCAAACTAATCTTTCAAAATTATTTTGATGTCTTTCTGTAAAATAAATTCCATCTTCTTCCAGTAGCAAAGCATCTTTTGAAAGTTGGTCAGCTTTCTGGTTATAAGCTTCGAATATATGTTGAGCTTTGGGCTGTTGAATTCTTCCACTCAACATTTTAATTTTTTCCATCCAAGGCTGCAAAGAGATCACATGTAAGTTATTATCATTAGCAAACCAATCGATAATAATCTTTGAATCTCCTACCAGTTGTAATCTTGTAACTTTTTTATATCTTGCAAAAAATAATATGCACCACAAGGCAAGGAGTTCACCCCTAATATTGGTTTCTCTACCACAATTCAATTTTAATCTGAACCTACTCAGCACAGGACATTTTAATAAAGCACCAGCCCCCACATTTTAAACCCTTATCTTGTGAAGCTCCATAAAAAAACTCCACTATCAAATTCCAAACCAGAATGGGAGGTCTGTCTATCCTTCTTATCTTAGGACACAGCGACTTTTAATTCTCCCAAGTCCTGTAGAATACAGTTGCTAACTCTGACCATATTAAGAGGTAGATCTTCAAAAATAACTAAATTTCTGTGTTTCTAAACCTTCCAACAAATAAAACAAGAGATTTCATTTCCAATTTCCTTATTTTTTAACCAATTTTGAAAACAGTCTGCAATCTGAGCTTCTTCCCAACGACTGACTAAATTTAATTCCTTTGTTTATCATTCCCGTCTGGAGATTCGAAACCCCGAAAATCTGCAATAATAATTTTAGGCGTTTATTAGCAGGGCAACTTTGCAGAAAAATAATTTGGTAATTTTGGTTTTGTATTTTGTAATTTGATTTTAAACGTTTTAGCATTTAAAAAAATATATCCCTCACTTATTTATTTGAAGTGGGGAATTTGTATTATGAAAAAGAAGCTGTAGTTATGCTGGCCAGCACCATTATATTATACTGTTTGTCCAGAGAAGATTTTAAGTAACATGAACGAAGTGCAAAACTTAAACATATTAGTTGGTAAAATTTCCCAATGCTGGTTGTTATTATAGATTTTATAGTAAACGTCTAAGATTTTAATAACTTTAAAAAACATGAATTTAATGGAAAGTTGGTAGCCTCTTCTAGGCTTATGTTGGTTGGAAGAGAGTGGTGGATCCAAATCTCCATGTCCTCTATTAGGTGGTGCACAATATCCTCGTCCTTTAACTCTATGTGCCCTAAATTAAAGAACATTTGCGAGTTGGATGCCCTTGGTTGTGTATCGGTTGACTACCATATTCCTTTCCTTAACATATTCCTTAATTTGTGGTAATTTGGATGCCCTTGGTTGTGTATAGGTTGACTATCATATTCCTTAATTTGTGGTAAATTGTTTGGGAGTTGGATGCCCTTGGTTGTGTATTGACTATCATATTCCTTAACTTGTGGCAAATTGTTGATTTTAAGGATGGTAAATTGTTGATTCTATTGTACCAATATACTTATAATAGAAACAAATTGATAAATGAACTAATGTTCATTGTTATTGATCTCATTGGATCATTATATTATTTGTCATTTATCTTAACTCTTTCAGAGTGAAAAAAAATGGAGGAATGAGAGTGTAGGGTTTGAGGATCCATTTTGAGTCATTAAACAACAATTTTTTGGGTTGAAAAATCCCTCACTACTAATCTATACATCGAGACCTTTACAACGGTGCAAAAATCATGTCAATTGGAGCTCATATGCAAAAGTTATGCCTCCCGCAAGTTGACCTACCATGTTGACAACACTTACCATTGAGTGCATAGAATTTGATGCTAGTATGAATTGGTAATTTGTTGAACTAGCAGTCCTTAGCTCCCCCACTTTTAAGGTAGTGAGTTCATTTGCAAGAGAATCCACCTATTAATTGTTTTCTTCCTTAAGACCTCATAGAAAGAGATCCTTTGAAAGCAGTTGACCTCCTATTGAGCTTGAGTCAATATTGAAGCAAGCTTATAATCAACTAGAGGGATTTTCATGGACATCAACTTTTTTTTATTGTGCTTGAGTCTCCCACCACTTCAAGAGATTGAATTCTAAAATCTAAAACCATGCATAAATCTTGTAGTAAAGCATATCCCTCAACTTAGCTAGTAGAGGAGGTGGGAGGTAAAACTTGAAGTTCCCGGAGGGCTCTACTGCTAGGGTTTACTAGCCGCATCCCAGAGACCATAACGAAGGAGAGGGTGGGCGTGGGAGAACGAGGGCGAGGACGAAGGGCACTTCCATGGCATCTGTAGGAGAGGGCAAGGGTCACGGCTAGAGGCGGGCATGCCCTGCGGTGCGGCAAGGTTTAGGGCGAGCGAGGTCCTGCGGTGGTGGCAGAGGGTTTTTTTATGTGGGCTCTGTGGAAGTGGTGGCTTCAGCGGCGGCATTGGTGAGTGGACTCTGCGGTTGGCGACGAGTCTGCTACGGATGCGACCTTCGTTTTTCGGGGCCGAGTTTCTCTCCGTTTTTTTCAAAGCTGGCCGTATTGACTTAACATGGTTTTTCGTCATCTCTTCTGGCTCCTCTTCTTCCTTGGCTTGAAGGGGTATTGGACCATAGCTTTGAGGTCCACACTGGGGGCGTGCGGTGTTCTGCAACACTTTGAGGTCCTTTGGGGGTGTGGGGCTTTTGGTTTAGATCTTTTTCGGGTTTTTGTTGGGGTTTATCCCTGGTTGTCTCACATTTTGCAGCCTGTGTGTTGGTTGATTAAGAATCCGTGCTTTACAGCCTGTGTGCTGGTTGATTAAAAATCCATGCTTTACACCCTATGTGCTGGTTGATTGAGAATCCTTGCTTGCAGCGTGTGTGCTGGTTTGATTAAGTATTCCTTGCAGATGTAAATAAGATTATACATTAATATAATTTCGAGCGAATTATCTATTAGAAAAAGCTAGTAAAGAAGTTCCTAGTCCCGTACTAAAATTAACTTAGATTTTGCTTTAAAAATAAAGATCTCTACACTACTACCCCTTATCCTTAACCTTTTTAACTTATATTTTTGTTCTTTTATTTATTTTACAATTAAAATCTTTCCTTAACCTTTTGAATTATATATATATATATATATATATATATATATATATATAATAATAATAATATAATTAAAATCCGTTGAAAGCTTCTTCATTCGAGTGTGAGTAATTTTGTTAAAATTAATGTCATCAAAGTTAGCGAATAAGGTTGGGAGGGCTTAATGACTCCAAGTAAAAACAGACCCACCTGGATTTAGGTGAGTGGACAAAGCGAGTGAAAAAGGCCCCACAAATATTCTAGAAAAATAATGTTTATTTAATAGTGTACTATAAAATGTTTTATTTTTTAATTTTATTTTTTATATTTTTTGGATTAATTTTGTTTGGTAAAAAATTGTTGGAAATGTAAATTTGAATTGTTGAATATATAAATTTGAGTGTTTTAAAGTTTTTCATTGTGCTAAATTTATTTATGTATTAAAAATGTAATTTAAACAATTTAAAATTGAAATTTCACTCAAAATTATATAAACTAAATTATGATAATAATTATTTAAAAAATAAAATTTTTAAACTAATCTTTTACTTAAAAGTAAATAAAAATATTTATTCAACTAAAATATAATATATTAATAAAAAATATAATTTTTTTAATTTAAAATTAATATTTTTATAAAAAAAATCTTTATAATTTTTTATACTATAAAACAATAAATTTTTAATTAATTAAAAATTATTAAAAAAATCAAAATTCCAATTCTTTAATTTCTTATATTATTAAATTTCTACAATTAAAAAACTTATTACAAATTTACACTACACTATTTTTTTTAAGGAACTTACAAGATATTATGAAAATAATCCAAAATTAAAAAAGTTATTACAAACTTACACCACACTTTTTTGAACGGGCGTTCCCCACCTTTTGACGAAAATATTATGGAAAGAATCCAAAACTCCTCCTTCCTTCTTAATATCATTAAATTTTGAAAATTAAAACGAAAGCATCTTTGAAACTCTTGCTTTACTTCTTAATATCATTAAATTTTGAAAGTTAAATCTAAAGTATCTTTCAGAAAAATGACACATTCCATTTCAATCGCTATCTAATTTCCTTTTCCCTAATTTCAAGTATTCTTTCTTTATAAAGAAATGTGAAATATTCTGTCTTTATTAAAGAATGTAAAATATAACCTTCTCTATAATTTTTATTAGCGAAATGTGAAATATAACACTTTTTATGAGTAATTGTTTTCTTGGTAATTTCAATTCATTCTATTTTTGTTTTTGAAAGTTTATAAAATTTATTATAACTTAGTTGTTAAGGAAAATCACATTATCTAAAATAATTAGTAGTTTAAAAAGAAGTAGATTTTCAATTTTACAAAATGTATGTGAGTTTTTCATTAAAATATTTTTTTATGTTCAATAAAGACAAGATCATAGTTCAAAACTAGAATAGTTCTGAACCTAAATAGTATTTAAAAAAAAAACCTATCTTTCTGGATATCAATAGAATCCTATACTTTCTAATAATATATAACCTTAGCTTTCATTATTATAATAACAAATATGTAATTAATTATATTTTAATTTAATTTAATTATTTATACTTTATATTTTGAAAATTGAATTGAATTTTTTTTTTTATAGTTTAAAGTGATATTAAATATAAAATATAATTGAAAATTGAATTAAATTTATTTTTTTATAGTTTAAAGTGATATTGAATATAAAATATAAAAGTAAAGAAGATTTTGATATAAAAGTGAAGAAGATTTTGATATAAAAGTGAAGAAGATTTTGATCTTGATGATTTTGATTTTAATTGAAATCAATTTTATTTATAAAATAAAAAATATATATGAAAAAATAATTAATTTATTTAAATTTAAAAATATATATTTTTTAAATTTATAAAATATAAATATGCAATTTTTTTTATTAAAAATAAAATAATATATCTATTTTTTATATATAATTTATTAAGAAATAATTTGTTATTAATAAATTTGAACAAAACCTACGCTATTAAATAATTATCCATATATATAATCAAGAATAATTCTTCTTAGTTGCAAAATAATTACTAAAATTATTTGTTAAATAATTATTCATATCATATAATCAAGAATAATTCTTCTAAGTTGCAAAATAATTGCTAAAATTATTTATATAACAAGAATATATTCATAATATGATCGATGAAAGTTATTGCTTTAAGCAAGCTTCTAGACTAAGTTTCGTTAATACTTTATTGAAACATGGAGGCCTATTTTTCTTCATGCTTACGAAGTGTATAGATGTGGGTCCAAAGATAGATCTAAGATTACATATTCTATATTTATATTTATTTTAATTTTAAAATATTTATAAAAGTATTTATTTTAATTTTAAAATTAATAAAGATAAAAAATTAAATGTGTCCCCGAGGTGTAAGATAGTCGGTGACGGAGTGTGCTGTTAAGGTGCTCTGTGATGTTAAAAGTCACTGGTTCGAAACCTGCGGGGACAAAAAATCCAGCCATGTTAAGGGTTGGTGTGGCTCAGGCCGGGTGCGATCCCCGAGTGATTTTGACAGCTTAGATGCCCCTGAGTCGCGGTTTTTTAGCCATAGGTTAGTCCCACATGTCACAGACAAACTAACAAAAAAAATAAAAATTAAATTAAATGTATTTATTTTAATTTTAAAATAATCATTAATGATAATGATGTTTATTAAAATGGCAGATAGAATCGCTAATGAAGGGCTAATGAAGGGGTCAGCAAGGAAGGATCAGAGTTAGACACCACCTAGAGCAACATCCCAAACGATCAATTTAGAACAAACTGCATACAACTAGTGACAAAAGACTGTGACAGTAGCTTAAGTACGAAAGGTCACATCGAGAGGAGCGGTGCAAGGCCAATAGGCACGCATGATGAATCCAGGCAAAATCTTCATGGCCAACACCCGATTACAAGTGACAATGTGGGATCAGACCACACAACAGATGGGGGTACGACATCAAGGTCACATCAGTAGGAAAAAGCGCAGGGTTAGTGTAGGGGAAAGTACAAATGGTACTCAATAAGTTGTGAGTGATGTATGACAAAAAAGGTTACCATGCACCAATAGGGTCACACCTCTCCCAAGAATAGGTACGGAGAAGAGCAAAGGTGGTTACACAATGAGCAGGGGCAATGGTCGACGCAGGGATAACAGACGAATTGTCATGGTCACACATACCGAGATAGAGAAAAAGGATGGGAAGGACCACCTCTACAAGCAAACCATGATTGCAAGGACGAGTCCAGAACAGGAGAATTTCCATAAGAGGTGAAGCACTAGGAATAGATGCAGTCAGGCAAAGCACAACAATAGAAGCCACCACAAAAACAAGGGCCCAGAAAGAAGGAACCCCTGGGTCGATAGGAATAGGAGGAGAATTCGGGGAAAGAACCACCACAAGCCAGCCAAGATGGTGCGTATGAAGACAACGCAAATCAAAAGAAACACCTAGATGGAAGAAAATCCAACAAGCCATAGGAGGATTTCAAGGATGGAGCAAGTGGCCGGAGAAGCCAAGGGCACCTTCCAGGCGCTGGTCGAACCGAAAGGAAAAGCAACCATCACTAGGTGGGAGAGGGAAATCACTGCCAAGCACAGGGGCAAAGCCTGGGAGGAACTGGGCCAGGAAGTGGACTGGATAACAGACCCAGGGACCATGTAGTCTAGGGAAAACCTCTACCATAAGATGGTAGAGATGGCATGTCAAACAAAGATGTTAATAGGCAAAGTGAGCACAAAAATGAAAGATGCCAACCTAGGGTAACAAGGACCAAAAAAAATTGCTAAAAGAAATCTTGAGTCGCCTCAGCAATCTAGACGCTAGTACAAAATGAATTGCAGAGGACCAGAAGAACCAGAAGGAGAAGCTGGAGTGAATGGTTTCCCAATTCCACTTATACTTGCGCTACATCCATCATATGGACATCACATTAGCTGATGAGAATGGAGCACCAACCCAGATCAGGAAGACCCACACTATGGCCTAGAAGGAGGAGAGCAAGGACAAGGCGAAAGATGGAAAGAAGAATCTCATAATCCTGGACTAACGTCGGGTTAGCCAATGATCAATGAATGTTATTGGGTCAGTCTTAATTGTTGTCTTTGTGGTTTTTATGTTTCTATTATGATTAGCTTGTCAAAAAATGGATATGATGGGAATGGACCGGTTTCCCAATGTGGCGGTCCAACCATACCCCTCTGTTATCTCAAAGAACGCAACTCTGGAGCCCCTGGGCTGGTTTAGTTTTTGGTAGACCAGGGAGTTCCTCTTTTTGTATATTAGTCTTTTTTAGTAATACAGATACTCACACTCACTTACAAACAAAAACATGTTTATTAAAATTAATATTGATTTATTGAATTAAAAAAAAAAAGTAAGAAATTATTTGATTTAGTTTAAAATTTTATCTATTTATTTAAAAAACTTTAAGAAAAATATTCCTAAATCAACATAATTTTGATAAATTAAAACTTTGCAACACAAAAGTATAATCACAATTTTTCTAAAATCTATTTATTTAACAATTAATTCACATTTTTCCTAAAATCTATTTATTTAACAATTCGATTTTAATATTGGTTAGATATTACCACACAATTTATTGTTCTTCCAATTATTAAAAATATAATCATCTTAGTTTTCATATTTCATAGTTTTCTTTATGAAGTTTCTCAAAATAGTATCCATCTCTATGTTCAATAATACTAATAATCTATTTTTAAGGTCACGACCAAGCCAGACATTAAATTGGTGTATGAGACCTCCTCCGCCCAACGATTTTACTCTACAGAGGTATACATACCCTACCCCCTCTGGATTTGAACTTGTGTCCTCTTAGTAGGAAACACGTCATATTAAATTCCCTTAAACACATTATATTGCCATTTCCCTTAAATTCATGATTATATTAGCAACATTAGTGAGAGACTTTACTTCTAGGAATAGTTTTTATGGGTTTTATTATTCTAACATATTATTTCTATGGAAGTTTAAAAGTATACGTTATCTTTATCAATTCAAGTGTGTGAGTTTCAAGATGTCTTGGGTGGCAATTCAAGTGTGTAAGTTTCAAGATGTCTTGTCTCGGGTTGCATGTAAGGGAGGATCATCATGGATTATGAAGGGAAATTTAGAATTTATTATGCATTGGGTTTTGGCATCGCTTCCAACAACAAGGTAGAAACTTATGCCTCGTGGCAAGGGATCAAAGTGCTTAAATAAATGGGGGTGCAATCCCTCATAATAATAGGAGATTCCAAAATTGTCATTAATCATATGGTAAATAATTCAAAGCCAATGGATCATTCCTTAGCATAAATCCTAGATCGAAGTAGGTAAGGAAAATTTTTGTTCTCTTCTTGCACTTTCTATCATGTCTTGCGTGAATTCAACAAGGATGCAGAGCATTCGGAAAATTATGGAACTGAGTTAAAAATTGGGGAATTATTGGTTAATGGCACTTTGGAACAATACCCCCCATCCCTTAAACCGCAATAAGGACATGATACATTTCAATGTATTAAATTGTTACATGCCTAGTCTCATGACAAGTTGCATTGGAAACATAAATTGTAACATGACACATTCTACATATAACATCCCCACTATAATCCCTAGTTTAATTAATTCCTATGTAGATATAATGTGTGGCTACAACCAAAGCGATGTAATATGCAAATTGTATTTCTATGTTTTAATAATAAAATGTGATGCTAGCTGCTAAGTGGACATGGACATAGATGGGGGCTGAATTAATCCACAAGAGAGGGGAAGGTCTAAGAGAATTCATAAGAGGGGGTCCAAGGGTGAATTACCATGTATATTAATTCAACCCATTTTCCTAAAATTGCTATCGGTATATGAACCTTATAATTTATGATTGAGTGTTCCCAAAGACAATCTATGAATATATGTAAGAGGGCGGGTGTGAATAGTCACATCCCATAGTTATTGGGATCATGGGGGGCTAAGTACAATCAACTTGGGGAAGTGTGCGAGTTAAACAAGCAAGCCAAAGAGAGGAAATCCATATGGGTTGGGACAAGAATTTTAGACAATCAAGTTTTGTGCATGAGCAACAAGTAGAGAGGAAGAAAAAGAGCTTGGAGTTGGAACATCCATGGAGGGAGAATTCTAGAGCATGTTGGAGCATATCTGGAGCATTTTAGAGCTGAAGATTGAAGAGCTAGGTTGTTAGGCCTGAAAAGTGAACTACTGTGTGAGTTTCACTGTAACAACAAGTGTTTGCAGGTAGTTTTACTGGCAACAAGTTCCCTTAAGTTACTAGATGAGAGATTCATGGTTACCTATGCCAGAAAGGCCTTGATAAACGAATGGGACACCTGATGGACTGAGATTGGTGAAGGGGTACATTCCTTGGTTTGGGTAGGTCAAGAGGAAGAGAGTTAGTGGAAAATTGGGCTAGCTGTAGGAGAATATCACTGGATTGTGGGATTTCTAAGTTGTGAGTGGACAACGAGAGACCACCCTCTTTTGTGGATTACTAGCCTCAGCTCGGGGGTAACTTGTTGTTGAGATTTGGAGCCATATGTATATGGTTGGGTGGAACGCCCATCCCAAGCACTTGGTTTCACAACTGTTACTAAAAGATAAGTATTTTATCTTGTTGTTGTGTTATTTTATGAGTTAAATTGTTGTACATGAACTTTGTGTATGAGCTTAATTATATGCTACTGTAATTTAGTTTATTAGCTACATTTAATGTCTATTTTATCATGTTGTAGGAGCATGTAAATAATGGTAACATCTAACAGTTAAATCTAGTTGTAATTCGCAGCAGGAAACTACATGCATTAATTAGATAGAATAATTTTTTAGTTTTTATGAGTTTTCCGCACGTAATGGACCTTAACTGGGCTGGGGGATGTTACATTATGGTATCAGAGCCTCTAGTTCAAACATTAGAATTATATGGGCTAAGAATGAGTGTGAATTGAGTATTTTGTTGTTGCAGACTTTAGTTTGCAAATTTGGGGGAAAATGGAGAAGTTGGAGTGAAACCCCCAAATTCGTGGGCAAGTTTTGAGTTTAACTACCTTAGAGTAGTCGAGGAAATGACCTGGGGCATAAATCTGCAGGTTGCAGAGTCAAAATTGACCTGGAAGGGTCGAAATTCATGTTCTAATGGTCGTCGTACGTCATTGAACAGAGTTTAGTGAATTGACGGTTGATATCACTTTTGATATCGAGATTGACGACTAAGATTCATCATGATAAATTTAAAAATTCATAAGGTTTTAGGTGTTTGAAATGTTGAGTCAATCTACGAATAGGATTCAATTTGGAGGTTTGCAAAGTGGATCCAATCGACGGTTAAGATCATCTTGGCTTGGAAATCGACCACCCAGATTGATCGAAGTTTGATCGAAAATTTTCTAAGTGTTGAAGTTGGCCAAGGAAAATCGTTGACGACTGGCGATCGAGTCAGTCGATTCGGAGAAGTGTTTTTAGTTGCCAATGAAATTCATTGATGGTCAGGCATCGACTGATTCAGTGAAGTGTTTTGAATCAAGAAAGAGAAGTCATCGATGGCTGATGGGTCAATGGTCAAGCGTTGACTGATTCAACGAGTTGTCCAGGTCGTCTAAGAGAAACAATTGATGGTCGATGAAGGAAAGAGGGTGATGACGTGTAATGCCACATCAACATCCATGTGTCATGCCATGTCAGCATCCACATGTCATTCCATGTTATCCAAGTTGAAACCTTAGGATGATGTGTCATGCCACATCAACATCCATGTGTCGTGCCACATTAGCATTTGCCACGTCATCTTATAAGTGGTTGATGGTCGACGATCAGGTTAGTCGAACTAGAAAAGTGTTTCTTCAGTCAGTGAGGATGACCAATGGCTGATGGGAAATGGTCGGGCATCGACTGATTTGGTGAGGAGTTTCATTCACTAATGAAAATCATTGATGAACGACGACCCATGGTTGGGTCAACTGGTTTAGCATTGTGTTGTGAATCCGTTGTCAAGGGAATGGGTCGACGATTGATGGTCGAGTCGACAGGTTGGGAAAAGTATCGTGTGAACCCAAAGGAGAATGTGAATCGATGATGGCCAATAGAGTTAGATCAACAGTTCATATTTTACCTGATATGAGATCAATGACTTATATTTAAAGGGCTATTACTGTAGTAAAATAGTTAATTTTATATGAAATTTTCTGAATTTTTCATATTTTTGAAGGTCATTAACTTGTAGGGCGTTTTTGAGGTCCTAAGAGAGCTCTCCTCAATGAGCTCTTCTAGGTGCAAAATAGAGCTCGTACGAGAAAGTTACATCGTAAAACAATAAGGGTAAAATTTTGGCACCAGATCACTTCTAGAGGGCATAACTCCTTTCTCAGACGTCCGTTTGGGGAACATGAGAAATATGTGGAAATATTATGATCCATAGAAGATAACCATGGAACCATATTTAGGATCTGGGTAGTGTGTAGGAAGAAAAATAAGTCACATGTATCATACATGGATAAATTGGGTAAAACAACCTAAACTTCTCTGGACCATAACTTTCAGCTCGGAGCTTGGATTTGAGAAAACAAATAGTCACTGGAAAGGTATTGAGGATTAGAAGACATCTATCAACCCATACTTTTGAATTGGAAAATAAAATTTCTTAGAAATTAATAAAGATATTTATGTAGCAATAAATGAGTGGAAAATTGCAAAATGTGAATGTTGTAACTTTTCGCTCAGAACTCAGATTGAAGCATAGGTACAACCATTGGAAAATTGTTTCAGAGAGGAATGCATATAAGGAATCGTATTTTGATTTGGTTCATTATGTTCTTCATAAGTTGGGATAAAGATTAACCTGTATTCTAATTTATGAAATGTTTTATGTTATGCATGTTCTAACAGTATTTATTACATGCACATTTCTTGTAGAATTAGAGGTATGGGAAAACGACTTTGGTTCTTATATGGGGAATGGAGTTATGGATGATGCTCAGGGGTCATACAACCATGATGAAGAGATCATAGGTATGTATGTCAGCATGGGTAATGTTGAGACAGAGTCAAACAAAAGAAGGGATAGGCATGAGCCTATCACTATGAGAAGCCTACATAGGGAAGTGAAAAGCTATAGAAATGATAATGAAAGAATTATGAAGGATAAGAAAGAGATACTTCATATCTTAAACATGTTTCATAATAAATTTAACAAGGAATTTGACACTAAGAAAGCAACTAGTGCCTGACAACTAACAACATCCAGATCCCATGGAAAAAGGGATGATCATGGAAATGATAGGCAGTCAAGAAACATGAGAAAGAACCATCATTCTCCAAAGTAGTCCACTAAAATAAATCATGCAAGTTTAGGGCTAGGGAGAAACTCAATTGTGTCTTCTGTTAGGAGGTAAAGAAGAAGGCATGAGGAAGACATCTTGCGATGTGAGCTTAGGAAGATCAAGCCACCAAATTTCAATGGTGAGCATAAGAAAGGGGAAGAGGCCAAGGCCTGGCTGTTGGAAATGAAGAAATATTTCCAGTTGCATGATTACCCCTGATTACCCCTCAAGGGTAGAAGCTATAATTTCCATCTACCACTTGCAAGAAAAGGAAACCATGTGGTGGGATCAACTTAAGCAAGCCAATCACCTTGATGAGAAGAGGATCTCATGGAGGAAGTTCAAAGGATATTTCCAAGAGAAATATTTGTCTAAATATTATTATGAAAGAAATATGAAAGAGTTATTTAAAATCAAGTTGGGAAGTATGACAATGGATGAATATGAAAAGAGGTTCTTTGAATTGTTGAAGTATGTTGACTTCTATTGGAAGCAGGACAAAGCAGAAAGAAAGATGATTTTGGGAAATAAGGCATGCACGAGGGAAGCGACAGCTGGAAGGAAGAGAAGCACACACGCATGCATGGAAGACCTAACGACGTTAGGGTTAGGATTTTTGCAATGTATTGTAACAACTAGCGAGCTAGAAACATATAAATATAGATACCTAGGTCTCATAGACAAGGGAGAGCAGAGTGAGTTGATATAGATATAGAGAGACGAATACAAATAATCGAATGTTATGTAATATTTTACTATATGACCTAATTTTGTAAGTTGTTGAGCTAGAGAGGATTGAGGAGGGTATATATTGAGGGTTAGATTGCAGGCTGAGGAGCCTGGTGTGATCTAGTCCGCCTCATAATAGATATCAACCTAACTGAGAAGAGATTTAAAGCACGTGACATTGTAGTTTAAGAAATACTATAATAAAGAGCTAAGAGTAAGATCTTTGTGGACGTAGCCCAGGAGGGGGTGAACCACAGTAAAACCTGTGTTATGTGATTGAATGCATGTGTTTCTTTATTGTCTTCAGTAGATATTGTTATTCTAGATAAATGAGTTGTTATGTTTCCTGCGTAATCATAATAATGGTGTATTGCGTTAATAAGTTATAATAGAACTGTCAGCATACAGTTCTCAGATCCCTCACTCAATCCTAGGCTGCAAAAACATGAGTATTGTAGCCACCCATTAAGACTATCTCGGGTGAGATGGCACAATGCACCTTGTGTGCTGCATTTGCTTTTGGTTTACCAGGAGGGCCGATAGTTTTAGAGGCTTTGTTGGAAACCCAAATAGACATGAACCCTGGGTCACTCAATACAAACTCAGATAGGATGCATAATTAAACCAACAAATGGTTAAGTTTTCATTGGTAGGAACAATAGAGTATTGATTAGATGAGATATGTTGAAGATATGTTAAAATATACGTAAGATTTGTGGGAGGCGGATCAAGAAAATATTAGAGCAGAGAAGAAATAAATGAGCCACTAGAAGGGGATGTTGAGACCGTGGAATCCCACAAAAGCAAAGATCAAAATATGGCTAAGGACAAAAGAACTGGAGTTTGCACAGAAAGATAACAAAAACCCTATAATAACACCCCGCAAATATCTTGAGAAATACATGTTTACTGATTTGCATGAAGTCTTTTTCTGTGATTTTCCACACTTATTGGAGGAGTGGATACTAAGGTTGAAGGATAACCACGCAACAAACCAGATCCGACAGTTAGAATGGACCCTAGTACAAACTGAGAAGTTACAACAGGTGAACAACAAATTCACTCGCACAATAGATTTTTGGCTCGACAGTATTGTGGTAGGATTTATAACAGAGTTTGCAGTAGATACAACGAAGTCGTACAGTGCAACAGAGCAAGAGTTTCTACGCGGACCTCTACGAGGGTATATTAGATCGTTGTATCATTATATCAAGATACTTCTATACAACAGAGGTGTAATGACAATGGAGTTGGACAACTAAACTTCCCTGCATGCATGAGGGAAGGGGGGAAGCACTGACAAAAAAAGGAGAAATGGAAGGAGGCAAGGATAAGGGAAAGAAGGAGGAACCCTTGGACCCAATCATGATGGATGATGACCAGATCAAGCGGATCATGGCGACAACTGAAAATATGCGTAGCGGATTACCCTACCAATACAAGGTGAATACCAAGAAGAGAGTCGTAGCCATGAGGGAAGGCTCAGCGAGCGACGGGGAATAGGTAGAGGATCTTTGGGATGTGGAGTAGATTGATGAAATCCTACGTGCAACATATGAGAGGAAGACGAGAGGTCCAAGAATGGGAAGAGATGTTAGTTTTTATTCATGTGAGATATGAGAGATATTCGATATATTATTACAATGATGAGTGTTTCATATATAGGGAACATAAGGTTACCATCCATGAAAGGATGCATCCCTTGAATAATCAATAAATATTTGTTATTATCATTTACTTATTATACAATATATATAATAATCATTAATAATTATATTATTAATTATTATCTTTAGAGATTGTCTTCCCGATATTGTCGAAACATCAACACTCCCTCTCAACGAAGGAAACATTCTGCAACATGCCACTCTTGTCTTTGAAGTATACAAACTTCACCATAGACTCATGACACTTGTCTGTCGGTCTTGGGAGACATCTCTCTCCCACCTGAACCGAGGGAAAACTCCTTCTGTGGCTCTCCCTCTGAGCCAATTAACTCTCTCTAAGATTAGGCTCACTTTGGATCCACATGTAAAAGAATATATCATCTTGAGTCTTTATCATTCCTTTTCAAATCACCATGAATAGGACAAATACTACACCAAGATCTTTCACCACATGCACAAACCTATGAGTGAATGTCGGCTTGATGCTAACTGACACGTGGAAATCACTTCAAGCACCTCGAGTCCATATTATTCCTTGTCATGATCAAGGAAGGACTACGTCTGGGCCCATTTACCACAAGTGCACCTTTGTGATAAATGTATCTTATCTCCCTTGGTTTGCAGCCCAATCTAGGAGAACTTCTGCCCGATGTTGAAACATCAACACTCCCTCTTAGCTAGGGAGGTATCTTTCCATAGTAGTACACAACTACTATCCAGAGACACACAGTCTCTGCCAGTGGTACAAAACCAATATAGTAGCAAAATATTTGTCACACATGGCACTCCCATGTAGACTTCTAGAGGCTACTCCCTCTAGGAACACTTAGGGTAAGCTCCCCATAGTGTATGACGTCAAGGGTCAACTCCCTTGACATGT
>ML783062.1:709100-732414 GCA_009831015.1 Picea engelmannii
TTAATGCAATGTTCATTCCCTTAATTCCTAAGAAGTCATCCTTTGATGATTTAGGCCTATATCTTTTTGAAATTTTCTTTATAAGGTGATCGTGTGTTGAAATTTATCCTACTCAACACCCGACTATTAATTCCAAATAAATAACTTATTGAATTAAAGCACAAATGATTAATCAACTAGATATGCAGTGGATGCATAAACAAGGAAACCAAAATCAAGCACACATAAACACCAATATTTTTAGGTAGATACCCCTAGAAAATTCCGTAGGAAAAACTAGTGTTGAGAATTATCTTATTATGCTAAAATTAGGGCTCCCATAACAAGGATAATGGACCACTGAGAGAAATACAACTGTAGACAAATCTGACAAATTATGACTTGTTGTACGAACCAGAATTGCACATGTTTCGAGGTGTATGTGATTCACCTTCTTGTTAACCATGTATGTACATTATTGTCTCCTCTCTAAACCACGTACATGTACAAAAAAGTTGTACGGAAATATCTATACGACTTGATGCTTCCCTGTGAATTCCTCTGACCGAAACCACCCGTGATGCCTCTATTATCTCTTCTCTTTGGCCCAATCTCTAGGTGGAAGTCCTTCTCCACCTATCCAAGATCTGGAATCACAGTCCTTTGTAATCCAACTCTCTTGAAAGTAAATCCTCTACTCTCAAGAATCTCAAGTATCAAGTGTCAAGTGTAACCAAAAGTCCTTCTTTGCTTCTACACTCTCGAATGACTCCACACTAGCAAAATTCCTTCTTTGCTTCTACACTCTCGAATGACTCCACACTAGCAAAATTCCTTCTTTGCTATCTTTGTGTGAATGTGTCTTCTCCTTCATACTAGCCTTACTTTTATAATCGTGAGTTATAATCTTCTTATAATCTCACTTGAGATTTAGATTGCATGTGAAGATTGCATGCTAAGCACTTTTATCACTTTCCTTAAATAACTCAATTGACTAATTACATAATTAATTAATAAAATAAATTTACTTTAATAATTCATTTAATTAAAGTAAATTCAAGAGTACAAGGCTTTGGACGATTTCCACACGTGTAGACACATAGACTCGTTCATAAATACCTGTCTAATGCTACCATAAGCATCAAAATTGTGGAAATCATTGTGAAATTTTGGATGCCATAGGATTTTCCCAGGATGGTTTCCATTCTATTAAATTGAAAAAGATCCCAGTGGTAGTCATGAAGCTTGATTTTGAAGATCTACGGTTACCCCTTGAATGATACTCTCCTTCATTGTATTATTTATTGTTGACTGATTCTGGTGAACTAGAAAGTTATGAAGAAGCAATGCAGGTAGACACTAAAAAGAAGTGGGAGCAAGGCATGAAAGAGGAAATGGATTCCTTGGTAAATAACTATACTTGGGACTTGGTTCATTTGCCTACAGGAAAAAGAGCATTGTAGAATAAATGGGTTTAGAGTTTGAAGGAAGAATATGGAGGAAAAAAACGGTACAAGGCGAGACTTGTTGTAAATGGTTTTGCACAAAAGAAAGGTATATATTTTGATGAAATATTTTCTCCTGTTGTTAAAATGACTTCAATTAGGACTATTTTAAGTCTTGTGGTAGTAGAAAATTTGCATCTTGAATAGTTAGATGTAAAAACAACTTTTCGCCATGGGGATTTGGAGGAAGAGATTTTTATGCAACAACTACATGGGTATGAGGTCAAAGGAAAGGAGAATTTGGTATGCAGGTTGAATAAGAGCTTGTATGTCCTAAAGCAGGCTCCAAGGAAGTGGTATTTGAAGTTTGATAGGTTTATGAAAAAACAAGGTCATAATATCTGTCATTTTGATCACTGTGTTTATTTTAAAAGGCTAGAAAATGGAAGCTATATTATCTTGCTATTGTATGTAGATGGCATGCCTATTGCAAGGTCTAATATGTAGGATATAAATGTGTTCAAAAAGAAATTAGCTAATTCATTTGCAATGAAGGATTTGGGTGATGCAAAGAAAATCCTTGGTATGAGAATAACGAGAAACATGAAACATTGCAAATTGACATTGTCTCGGGGTGAGTACATGGAGAAGGTGTTGGAAAGGTTTAGAATGCAGAATGAAAAACCAGTTAGTACACCTTTGGCTAACCATTTCAAATTAACTAAGGAAATGTGTCCGATACATAGGAGATATAATACATGTTCAGGGTCCCTTATTCATCAACAGTTGGAATCTTGATGTATGCGATGGTTTGCACAAGACTAGATATTTTACATGCAGTGGGAGTTGTAAGAAGGTATACGAACAATCCAGGTAAAAAACAATGGGAGTCAGTAAAGTGGATTCTCAGGTATTTGATAGGCACTACTACTCATGAATTATGTTTTGGAGGTTCATACACTATTCTACAAGGATATGTTGATTCAGATATGGAAGGTGATAAATATAGCAAGAGAATCACCACAGGGTATGTTTTTACTGTAGGTGGAACAACATTAAGTTGGATTTCAAAACTAGAAAAGGTTGTTGCACTTTCAACAATATAAGCAGAGTATGTTGTTGCTACAGAGGCTAGTAAATGAATGATTTGGTTACATAGGTTTATGGAGGAATTGGGAAATAAGTAGGAGAATAATAGATTGTATTGTGACAACAAGAGTGCCATTCATCTTGCAAAGAACTCAACCTTCCATTTGAATACTAAGCATATACAACTTGGGTACCATTTCATACGATTAGTCTTGGAAGATGGAATTTTGAAGTTGGAAAATATACATACTAGCCAGAATCCTGCAGACATCTTAACAAAAGGAGTAACCAGGGAGAAACTGAGTTCCTTCTCAGTTTAAGTTGGTTTTCAAGCATGGAGGTGAAGATGAGAAATTTTCCAGGTCCAAGGTGGATTATAGTCCAACAGGTACGACAACAGTGGAGTTGTTGTGATCAATCTCCAAGTGGGAGATTGTTGGTTGTGGAGCCTGATTATCTTTCTGATTCATAGGTTTGTTTCAGTCATGATTGGACCCCATTCCCTAACGGGCGGGTGTGTGGGGGATTCCCCCCCCACAATTGTCACTAGGGGGGTCTAGAGGGGTGTGGTGACAATTTTTGTAGCCCCCCCCTAGAGGGGGATTCGGGGGCAATGCCACCGAAGAGAAATATTGGGAAAAATTGACTTGTAAAATATTGTAATTTTGTAGTCAATTTGGACCGTTCATTATAAGGTCACATATATGATGCTAGAAGTTATGTTAGGTTTTTTTTCCCTAGAAGGCAACCCTCCTTTATGAGGAACTTGTATTACGGCTATGTATTATCGTGAATATTATATTTTGAGAGAGGAGATTGTGAGAGAAATAAAATGAAGTTACAATGGGTGTGTTGTAGGTTATATCCCTTCATTTTATTGGATAATATTTCTGGTGGATGTAACCCACACTGGGTGAACCATGTATATCTATGTCTCTATTGTATTGTGTATCTTCTGTGTTTTATTCGTATTTGTTTTATTTTAATTATTTGCGATCTTGTTCTTCTAATAGATGAGTACAATGAGGCTCTGAAGGCCCTTTTACAATAAACATGAATGCCAAAAACCTAGAAATCCAAAAACCTAACCCTAGGAGATGAAACACCAAAATTCATGTGGGCCCCGTTGGGGTAAGTTAGTACATCAACTTCCTAGGGTCGTAACTTTTGCATACAATCTTTATTTAGGGTGCACGATAGCTTATTGGAAAGGTAGAAATGAGGAGATTCATTTTGGAGGCTCAATAAAAGCCTTTAGCTAACATTGAGGTGCCATATCATGAAAAAACATTGTTTAGGCCCTCAAAATGGCCCCAGAAATTTGGGAATCGAAAAACTGCTAAAAATAGTAAATTGCCCAAAAATTGTTTTGAGCAAGTTGAAATAGGTGGGTGGCCACCAATATCCACCTAGATAAATCATCCACCCTTAGGAATAAATGGTCTCCATTGTGTTGATTTCCCCCATCAGATGAGGAAAATTCTATTGAATTTGGCCCCGGGTGAGCCACTTACCTTGGTGTAGGAGCTGGCCTGCTTTGACAACCCGATAAAGTTGGATCCTCTATTGTCGAGTTCACTTGACCTATGTTTCCATGATCTGATGAGTGGATTCTTGCTCCATGCAGTCATGGTTGAGATATGTTGGTGTCAATTGTTCTGCTATTTCCGAGGTGTCCAACAATGGTGGCAAATATGGTCGAAGGAGGTCCACATTGAACATTGGGTGCAAGCCAAGGAAGAAGGGAGTGTTGAGCTCAAAATCATTGTCACCCATACCCTTGGTGATGGTGTAAGTTCCATAATGGAGTGGAAGAAGATTCTGATGAGGCCTTGTAAGTCATTCTTTCTGCAAGTGCAACCAAACTTTCTCTCCCACCTAAAACTTATGTGGCACCCGGTGTTGATCATGGCACTGCTTGTACTTAGCATTAGAATCCTGTAAAATATCATGAACCTATTAGTAGATGTTTTAATGGATTCACTCAATGAATCGGGTGGCTTTTTCAGCTTCAGTTGGAGCATGGAACGAGTCTTCCTGGGTGGTTGCAAGGGGTGGTGCAACATCCATGGGACCCAATGGTTGAAATCCAAATCCAACCTGAAAGGGGCTATGGATGGTTGAGCTATGTATGGCTTTGTTGTAGTTGTGCTAAACATAGGGAAGGATCTCATCCAATGTGTGGGGGTTCTTGGAATTGAACATGCGCATGAAATGCATGATCCGGTTTATGACCTCGGTTTGGCCATCCGTCTAGGAGTGGAAGGAAGTGGATTTGGTGAGCTTGGTGTCCAGCAGTGACCAGATGCTCGACCAGAATGTGCTGAGGAACTGACTGTCCCTATATGAGATAATGGTTTGTGGGATACCAAAATGTACCCACACTCATTCAAAGAAGAGCTTGGCAGTGGCCTATACTATGATGCTCTTCTTGCATGTGGCCTTAATCGCCATCTTGGAAAAGCGATCAATAACCATAAAAACATAGTCATTTCCCTGATTGGTGGACATAAGGCCCGACATGTAGTAGAAAGAGGGGTGTAAAAGCCTTGTTTAGTAGTGGCCAGTTTGGAAATAGAGAAGGAAGTGCGAGACCGAATATACTTGATGATATCCCATCAAAGTTTCGGCTAGTAGAAGTGTCACTGCAGTACTTCCACTGTATTTTTCATGCTGAAGTGTCCAACCACTCAACTGTAGTGGGATTCCCAAATAATATTCACTTGCTCTCTTGATGGAATGAAGAGATGGCCCATATGGCACAACAAACCATCCCTAAGATGGAAATTAGTGACCATTGTGTTTGTGCCCAACCTCTGGTAGGTGTTGGAGAAGTCAGGATCTATCTCATAGAGGTGGGGCCATCTAGAGGTCTTGTGGCCACAAGAGTCTATCACCGTGGTGAGTGTTGCGACTGAAGGTCAGTTGAGGCAATCAACCACTCGATTGGTACTTATTGTTTTATACTTGATGTTAAGGTGGAACTGCTACAAGTATGTGGACCACTTCTGATGGCGGTCATTCTACAATTTACCTTGTGTCTGCATGAACTGAAATGACTTATGATCAATTTGGATTATTGTCTCCTTCCCAAGAATGTAATGCTTCCACTGGAGACAGGCTTGCATAATGGATTAAATTTCTTTGTCTCACTATGATAGGCCATGGGGTGGTCGTGTTGAGTGAGGACTGTGACCAGAACATAGTTTGAAGCATCTATCTCAATTTCAAAGGGATGTTGCTTCAGATCAACGAATGCTTATAGGCCCCACACAAATTTTTCCTTACTACCACCCCTAGTTACTTGGATGAGGGCCCATGCAATATGGGAGAATCCCAACATGAACTTGTGATAGAAATTGGCAAAGCCTAAGAAAATTTGAAGCTTACTGAGCGTGGTTGGGGATGGCTAGTCACGCATGACTTGGATTTTGGATGGATCCACATGAAAACTATGTGCATCAATAATGTAGCCTTGGTAGTGGACTTTGTCCATGGCGAAGGAGCATTTTTCCAGCTTGGCATATAGCTTGTGTTTCCACAGAGTGTGCATAACTTGTTGAATGTGCTGCAAGTGTTCCGCCCAAGTCTTGTTGAAGATGAGGATGTCATCCATATACACCACTACAAAATAATTGGTGAAATGCCGCAAGATATCGTCCATCATCCTCATGAAATTTATTGGGGAATTTGTCAAACCAAAGGGCATGACCAACCATTCAAAAATGCATTCTTTTAAATTGAAGGCAGTGTTCCATAGATCTGTCTGCTCTGTTGGGACTTGATGGTAGCCAAACTTAAAATCAATCTTACTAAATTATTTGGATCCCTTGAGCTGATCAAGGAGATCCTTGATTCGGGGAATTAGGTACTAGTTCCTAACTGTGATTTTGTTTACGGCCCAGTAATGAATGCAGAGTCTCCAGGTCCCATCTTTCTTTTGTAACAACACGATTGGTCTTCCACAAGGTGATGATATGGGTAAGATGTGCTTGTTGTGGATGTTAAATTTTCAATATGCTAGTCTCAAGCATGAGGTTTATTTCAATTTTAGCATTTACTTGAACCATAGACAAATGCAGCTACACCATTCACAATTATTGAAATAACCAAGATCAAAAGAAGAAATACCATGCACAAGAACACAAGAAATATCTTGGGAAACCCTTCTCAACAAGGGAAGAAAACCCAACAATCCTTTTCTATATTATCAAGAGAAAGAGCTCCCACACCATAGACCTAGCACACAAAAGGGTGCTCTCCAAAACTAGGAAGCTAGCTCCCAAGAGAGGTGTGCACTTCATCCCTAGAAGATGTACTTGCTGAAATTTCCAAAATCACATGTGTGTTGTGTTTCCTCAATGGGGAAATCACCTTTATTTATACTGGACTCAACACATCAAAAGTGGTGTCTATTGGCACAACATGGCCGACCTCAATAACTAAGAATATAATTAATAATCACAATATTAATTATCTTTCACTTTACGGTGGATTCAACCTGTACCCTTTACATCACAATTAGGGTTACAGGTAAATCTTACTCTTAGTCAATATAGCAATGGATCTCACACACCCACTAGTGCTCATCCACCAGGGGCACGCCCACCTGTGCTCAACCACAAGGACGTCTTACTCAACAGATTTCTATCTCTCACAGGAGAATCATTTGGACACACACCCACTACTGCTTAATCACTAGGGGCATGCCCACATGTGCTTAGCTACAGGGACATCCTACTCAATAGATCTCTATCTCACCAAGTCTCACATGAGAATCATCTGGAGTACCATATCATTTCAACTCTCTACATAGAGGAGAACAATACACCCATCACATGGGCACCTTCACCCTTCACAGGGGTATACACATCATTTCATCTCAAACGACACACCCATCTCATGTGCATCTTCCCCACACAGGGTAACACAACATTCCATCTCAGTCTTAGAGAAGAACGACACACCCATCTCATGGGCACACCCAACTCATGGGGTCTCTCACAGGTCGAATCACTCAGTCTGTGTCCTGGAGGATGTCTCATGAAGCTGTAATCATCAACACTCCCTCTTATCTAGGGAGGCATTCTCCACCAGGCCAAGTCTCTCACGAAAGTACTCAAAATTCGTCTTGGCAAGTGGTTTGGTGAATATATCTGCAATTTGCTCATGTGTAGGAAGGTACTGCACGTGTACTACTTTCCTCTACACCATGTCTATGATATAATGATATTTTATCTCAATGTGTTTTGATCTATCATGAAACACATAGTTCTCATAAAGCTTCACACAACTTTGGTTATCACAATGAATAATGGTAGGATCTATCTCATGATCAAATAAATGTGTCAGGAGCTTGCGAAGCCACACTGCTTCACAAACTACCACACTCAATGCTATATACTCTTCTCCTGTGGTACTCAATATCATAGAGCTTTGTTTCCTGCTGCACCGAGAAACCATGGCAGACCCTAAGGTAAAACAACAACTAGATGTGCTCTTTTGTTCCACTACGCTCCCTGCCCAATCTGCATCAGCATATCCCTGCAAACTCAAGTCTACACTAGAGGCATATCTTAGGCCATATCAAACTGTCCCTCATAGATATCTCAATACATGCTTTGCTGCTATCCAATGAGTTTGTCTCGGTTGACTCATGAAATGACTAAGTACATTCACTGCATAACATATATTAGGTCTGGTGTTAACCAGATACATCAATGAACTAATCAACTGTCGATACAAATGTGGATCAATCTCGCCTGAATCAGTAGAATCATCATTCATTTTCTTCAAATCCATCACCATCGGTGTAGACATGATTGCACTCGGTCATACCGAACTTCTTCAATATCTCCACCGTATATTTTCCTTGACTCAGGAAAATCTCATCAGTCCTTTGCCATACTTCTAATCCTAAGAAGTAGTGCATCATGCCCAGATCCTTCATCTCGAATTCATAAGTCAATGCTTGATTGCATTCAACAATAATTCTTTCTGAACCACTGAGGAACAAGTCATCCACATACAGGACCAATATTAGGCACTCGTTACCAACAATATGATAATACAGGTTTGGATAAAAAACACTCTTGCTGAAGCCAAAAATCATCAAGAATCTATCCATTTTCTCATACCAAGTACGAGGTGCTTGCTTTAGTCCATACAGGGCTTTCTTCAACCTGCACACATGATATTTCTCGTCGTGTATCACGAATCCATCTAGCTGCTCAATATAAACTTCTTCCTCAGTCTCACCATTGAGAAAGGTTTTCTTTACATCTATATGATGTAGTTTCCAACCCATGGAAGTAGCTAGTCCAATGATAGTATAGATGGAAGTGTATCGGGCTACTGGAGAAAATTTCTCATCATAGTCAACTCCCTCTACTTGTGAGAATCCTCTAGCTACAAATCTCTCTTTGTATTTCTCGATACTTCCATCTGCTGCATGCTTGATCTTATATATCCACTTGAAAGTCACTACAGACTTCCCTTTTGGTCTCGAAACAATATCCCATACATCATTCTTTAATATGGAATGATATTCTTCTGTCATGGCATCTTTCCATACCTTCTCACCTGTCACTTCTCCATGACAAGAATGTTCAGAATAAATGATGTGGCTCATGGATGAAAAATAGCTCGAAAATCTCTTTGGTCTCTTTCTCTCTCGGGATGTGCCTTGAGGGGTTGCATGTCCCTCTGCCTCTTACAAAGTTTGTCGAGCCCAAGAAGGCCTTTTATGCCCTACTACAATATCTATGGGGATATAAACTGGAGCAACTGGATTAGATGGAACAACTGGATCAACTGGAATAATGTTTGTCTCCCTTTGAATTGTTGAAGGGGGAGAAGGTACTAGCTCACTATCAATCTCCATCTGATATTCTCTAGATTTTTGAAAGGCTATATCTTCTTCAAAGATAAAATATTTCCTTACCTCAATCTGTCTCTGGCCGGGGATGTGGATTTGATATGCCTTCGAATATTCACTGTATCCCATAAATGTACCCTTTTTCCCTGAAGGTTGTATCTTTGATCTCTTCTCTTTGGGTACATGAAAATATACTGGGCACCCAAATATTCTGAAGTGTCCAGTATCAGGATTCACTTTGGTGAAGGATTCTTTGGGAGTTATGTTCTTAAAAATCTGTTGAGGACTCATGTTCTAAACATATACTGTTTTCATGCATGCTTCTGCCTACAGAGTCATAGGTAGACTTTGATCATGTATCATCACTTTGGTTGCCTCGATGATGGTTCCGTTCTTCCTCTCTGCAACCCCATTTTGCTGAGGGTTGTAAGGAACTGTGTACTCCCTCTTGATCCCTGCTTCAATAAAGAAATTGATGAAATCCTTGGAGGTGTATTCTCCTCCATTATCTAATATTATTACCTTGATATTTCTTCCAGTCAAGTTCTCAACCTGAGCTTTGAATTATTGAAATTTTGCAAGGACTCCATCCTTGGTCTTCAGGAAGTAAATCCAAGTTTTTCGAGAGCGATCATATATGAAGAGTACATAGTACAAATATCCATTCAGGGAGGCAACAGTCATTGGCCCACACAAATCTAAATGTATCAAGTCCAAGATTTCCTTTAATCTATTGTCGCTGCTCAAGAAGGACCCTTTGACATTATTTCCAAGGGAACAACCTCTGCAAACAACTTTATGCTGAATATGTATATCTGGAAGGCCTGTTACCACTTTCCCTATAGATGGAAGAGCTCTATAATGAAAGTGAGCAAGTCTCCTATGCCATAGCTCACTCAAGCGGATAGTATCATGTAACAGGGCCTGGACTGGTCTGATGATCAATCTATATAAGTTTCTTTCTCGAACACTAATTACTTTGGAAGAATTTATATGTGAGTCCTTGTGCCATGCAAGAAATTTTCCTTCAGAAAAGGTAACCTTATAGCCTTTGTCTTCTAAGGAAGAAATGGAGACAAGGTTCCTCTTCATCCCAGGTACATATAGTACTTCACTTAACTGAAGATGCATGTCAGACTCTAGTTGGAAGGTAGAAGTTCCAACCCATTTCACATTATATCTGGCATCGTCTCCAAGTACAACATGTATATTTTTCTCTTTCTCAACAAGATTAGTCAGGTGATCTCTAAAACCGGTCATGTGCCTGAAGGCACCACTGTCAATTAACCAACTATCATCATTAGTAGGGACCATACCTGAGAGTGATAAAATGAATAAGAAGGCTTCTTCTTTGATGTCTTCATATCTCTAAATTATTGGCTTCTAGGAACTGTATTTTCTTGACCCATCAAGCTTGTCTTCCATCATAGTTATGCTCATCATATTTTAGATTCTTCACAAACCCTTGCAAACTAGGCTAGAAAACCTAAATTCTAGGCTAGGCTAGCAACCTTAGGTTTTGTTGGGCTTATGACTGCCAATACTAAGCCTTGAAAGTCAGAATAACACTAGTGAGTTTGAAATCTCCTTCAATGAATTGTACAAACCCTAAGTCTGAATTTTCTACAGAAAATTGCGAAACCCTAGAAACTCTAGGGCCAAAAATCCAAAATGATCGGAAATGCAATTTGAAGCTTGTTGGAGGTGAACTAAGGGAGGTCGTACACCCCTATGCAATTTTTAGACTCAACATTTCAATATTAAGTGCTGGAACACCCAAAAAGAAGAGGGTCGTACGGATTCCTGGAAACCCTAGGAGGGTCGTACGATTTTGCAAAAGAGAGAGAACGGCTCCTAGAAGCTTGTGCAATTGCTTCTTCAAGACTTGTGCTCTGAAACCATGTTGAATTTTCACTGTGCTAGGCTCAATCATGAGGTTTATTTCAATTTTATCATTTACTTGAACCATATACAAATGCAGCTACACCATTCACAATTGCTGCAATAACCAAGATCACAAGAAGAAATACCATGCACAAGAAGACAAGAAATATCCTGGGAAACCCTTCTCAAAAAGGGAAGAAAACCCAACAATCCTTTTCTATATTCTCAATAGAAAGACCTCCCACACCATATACCTATCCCACAAAAGAGTGCTCTCCAAAACCGAGAAGCTAGAACCCAAGAGAGGTGCGCACTTCAGCCCTAGAAGATGTACTTGTTGAAATTTCCAAAATCACATGTGTGTCGTGTTTCCTCAATGGGGAAATCACCTTTATTTATACTGGACTGGAAACATCAAAAGTGTTGAGATTCAACAAGAAGATCCTAGTGAAAATCATGCACCTACACTAGGATGGAGCCTTGGGCTATTTTTAGGTGGAAGTCTATTTTTAGATGATGAGCAAATTCTATTTATAGATGATGTCTATTTATAGATGGTGAGTGAATTCTATCTATAGATGTATGTCGACTATTATTATCCCTTAATAATAGTTGGACAATAAATATTAATCTATTCTCAATGAGCACTTGGAAATAGTTAACTGAAGTGGCAAATTAGTTAGTTATAGGAAATTCGAGTTCAAAGGTTGACTGGTGGGACATGCAAGTCGAATTAGTTGTAACTGAGTGATTCGAAGTTGTAACATAGTTATATGTGTGGTTATGTGAGTTGTGAAATATTTTAAATTAGTTAAGTGAGTTAAGCTCAGTTGTACTAGTTGTAATTGAACTTACACTAGTGAGATATCAGTGAATTAATTATTAATTAATTCAAAATCAGTTATCTCACATGAAACTGAAGATTTACCACTGTTAACTACATGCATGTCAGATCCAGTGGAGACCCAGTTGAGATAACAGGTGAAAGGTACAGTTTGAATATCAATTGTGACATAAGTGAGTCCACTCATGCAACCCCACACACATTGGATGTGCCCATGAGGAATGCGCAGCCTAGGAAAGAGGGATTCATTCATTGAAGGGATTTCCATTAGCAGGGATTGCGCAGAGGAGGCAGGTTGTTTGGAAGCAGTAAATTGACACATGAATTTGTCAATTTTTGTATGACAGTGTGAGACGATTGTATATTGTACTGAGAGCTCTTGGATTATAGTTTTTTATGAGATTGTTTCATGATCCATGATATATACATGATATATGATAGTGGGATTTTTAGCTTTATGCTTTCCTGGTAAAACATCTGTGTTATGTGTGATTGATCTTTCTTCTTGATATTGCAATTGGCGATCATGTTTTAAATTCTGCAAGAATATTAGTAGAAGCAATTATGTATTTAACTGTGGAAGATAATTTTTAGATCAGGAGAATCCAGGCAATACATAATTTGTATTAAAATTTCTACAAAAAGTGGTATCTATTGTCACAACAGGGTCGACCTCAATAACTCATAATATAATTAATAATCACAATATTAATTATCTTTTACATTAATTATCTTTCACTTTATGGTGGGGCCGACCTGTACCCTTTACATCACAATTAGGGTTATAGGTAAATATTACTCTTAGAAAATATAGCAATGGATCTCACACACCCACTAGTGCTCAACCATTAGGGGGATGTCCACATGTGCTCAACCACAGGGACGCCATTCTCAACATATCTCTATCTCACTGAGTCTCACATGAGAATCATCTGGATACACACCCACTAGTGCTCAATCACTAGGGGCACGTCCACCTGTGCTCGGCCACATGGACGTCCTACTCAACAAATCTATATCTCACTAAGTCTCACATGAGAATCATTTGGAGTACCACATCGTCTCAACTCTCTACATAGAGGATAACAATACACCCATCACATGGGAAACTTCAACCCTCACAGGGGTATACACATCGTTTCATCTCAAACAACACACCCATCTCATGGGAATTTTCCCCACATAGGGGCACACAACGTTCCATCTCAGTATCGGAGAGGAACGACATACCCATCTCATGGGAACAACCAAATCATGGGGTCTCTCACATGCTGACTCACTCAATCTGTTTCTTGGAGGATGTATGACAAAGATGTAATCATCAACAATGGAGTAGTTCTTGGATATAACTATTGATCTCCTTGTTTTCTAATAGAGAGAGATGATAGAATGGTCCATTGGGTAGTGATGCGCTATGGGTTAGATCGACAAAATGATTGACCTGAAAGTGTAGAGGTACCCCATTAGGTGAAGATAATATGTCTTTGTATTTTTCTATGACCTTATCCACTTGATTTTGTTGTGTGGAAAGGTCAGTCACAGAGGCCATGGATGTGGATGCAATATTTCACTCACTTTGAGAGAAAATCACGAAGAAGAAAAAATTCCCGATCTGAGAGATGACCTTCCTGCATTTCTTGGTAGAGATAAAGGAAATGTCACTAGGTGGGACTACCTCGAGTATCCTGTACAATTTCTTGTTCAAAGTAATAATAACACTGTGAGGCCTAGAATCATATACAACATGATGTTTCCATAAATAAGGTTGGCCCAAGAGAACACCAAAAAATTATAGGGGAGAAACATCACACAATACCTCATCTTTGAATGTCTTGATGTCATATATCAGGAAACATTGTTGGATGACACGAAGATCACTCCCTTGGCGGAGCCATATGATGGTGTAGGGTTGCAGGTGCAGTGTTTTCGCAGGGCCAACGGCTTGACGAAATCCACTGATATAAGGTTATTCTAGATACCTCTATAAATGATGAAGTGTGATGGAGTGCCTTTCACCCACATTTGTGAATGAAAGAGGCACTCGCCTTCCTCTGGCTCCTCAGGTTCACCGACTGGATCTTGGTGGTAGTAACAGTGGAACTCAATTCCACATCAATGAATTGTTTCCCCTTTTCTGGTTCTGACTCAAATTTGGAACCTGCATCTGATTCATAGTCTTTCACCTCTGCCACAAATGAATTCTTTGAGCAACAATCAACAGTTTTATGCCAGGGCTCTTATGGAAGTCACACCACTTCCTGGTATCTTTCTTCATCTTTTCATTGTCCTTCTTTGCTTGTGGCTTAGATTGGTTGTCCTGAGGCTGTCCATATTTTCTCGGTCCTTTTTTATGTGGGTTGGGGCTTCCCTTACCCTACTTCTGCTATGAGGGGTTCCCAGACCCAAACTTCCATGTCTTTTGTTTAAGATTCTACTCGATTTTGATGGCATATCGATAGGCCTCACCTAAGGAAAACAAGTCCAAAAACTCCATTTCTGCATGGATGTATCTATGAAGACCACCACGATACTTGAGCACAAGATGTCTCTTAGAATCTTTGATACCCATCTTGGTGCGCAAGGTATAGAATATATTTTTGAAATCTGACATTGCTTGGCCCCTTTCCTGCTGTAGTGTGGTCCATTTTGTATACAGATTGTCGTAACTTCCAACAGGGTGGTATTGTTCCTCAATAGAATCCCTGAAGTATTCCTAGGTAAGTGCGACTACAAATAATGAGGTTTCATCTATTTCCTTTTTCTCACAGAAATTCTCCCACCAAGCTTTGATATGGGGAACGACTTTGAGGAGCGCAAAAGTAATATTTTCTCTATTCGAAAAGTTATTGACATAAAAATACCCTTCTAACAGATTCAACCATTTGTTTACAACATCTATGTCTATCTGACCTTCAAATGTAGGAATATCAGATTTGATTTGTACCTTGAAGGGGGTGGTTCTTCTGCTCGAGGTATATGCATCGCTTGTTGGCAACCATCAAAGGATTTGTGTACAATTTTCTATCATCTCGTTCCTCTGTCGCTCGAGGGATTCCTTGAGTAATATTTTGAAAGGATATTATGTCCCGTTGTATTTATTTTTTCCCTCCATGGAATGTTTCTTGGGCATGTGAGAGAAGTTTTCCTCAAGAGAAACAAGCTCGATACCCAACTCTCTATACCCTGACCTCGTTGGGGACTTGCACTAAAAAACGACAAGGAGCTGACCGCTCTGATACAACTAATTTAGATTTATGAGCATAACAAAATGAAAAAAACAAATTTATAATATTAACACAGAGACATAGTGAATAACAACAACGATACAATAAAACTGGACTTCTATTAAATAAGAAATATGTAGAAACTGTAAAATTTAGACTGAAACAAGCTTGCTAGAATGGTGGCAACTTATCTTTGAGAAGAGATGTGACGGCTATGCTCATTTGTGAGAAGATGAGTACAATGATGCTCTGAAGGAATTTTTAAAATAAACATGAATTCCAAAACCCTAGACATACAAAAACCTAACCCTAGGAGATGAAGCTCCAAAAGTCATGTGGGCCCCGTTGGGGTAAGTTGGTACATCAACTTCTTGAGGTTGTAACTTTTGCATATGATCTTTGTTTAGGCCGCACGATAGATCGTTGGAAAGGTATCGACGAGGATATTAAATTTGGAGGCTCAATAAAAGACTTCAACTATAATTGATGTGCTCAATCTTGAGAAAACATTGTTTAGGCCCTAAAAATAGTCTTGGAAGTTTGGGAACTGAAAAACTGCTAAAAATAGTAAATTTCCATAAAACTATTTTGAGCCAATTGGAATACGTGGGTGGACATCGATATCCTCCTAGATAATGAAGCTAGGATCATTGGTTGGTGCCATCGATGGTATCAAAGGAAGATTAGTTTTGTTAAAATTGGTCCTTGAGAATATTCTCGTTCATTGGCTCTCATTGGCACATGTGACAAAGAGCATTTTAGACAAAATGAGGAGGATATGTTTTAGTTTCTTGTGATCTGGAAAAAAATAGGAGAGTGTTTTGTTGGTAAAATGGAAAACTATAGCCAAACCCAAGAAGGGTGGAGTTTGGGTCTAAAGAACATGTATTTATCTGGTCAAGTGTTGGCAGCTAAAATTATTTGGAGATTATTGTTTTATGAAGGATAAGAAGCACAGATATTTCAAGTCTCTTTCTATGGAACAATGGATAGGAACTCATCCAAAATCTATCAAAGGGGCATCAAACATGTGGAAAGGATTGGTTCAATCATTTCCTGTTCTTGGTCATTGGGTGGCTTGGATGGTTGGTAGGAGGGACTGAGTAAGGTTGGGAGAAGACCCATGGGTCAGAGAAAATAATAAACATTTTATTTCCCATGATCTGAGAACACATTTAAAATATCGTGGCTTCTTGGTGATTGCAGACGCATGTGTTTAGGGAGAACAAGGTATTTGGTTACAATTTTGGTTCTCGGAGGAGGATTTAGGTTTGAATGGAGATCTAGAAATTGAATAGAGGGAATTCACATGAATCGTTTCTCACAATGTGGTTTTTATTTGAGATGAGAAAGACGAGTTGGTATGGACATGGAATAAGGCTTTTGGAACCCTTACTGCAAAGCTAGACTAGAAATCTCTTTCCTTTAGATTAGAAGAATATGATAGCAAGTGGTTTTGGCCTCTATTATGGAAATGGAAGATTCCCTTAAAGACTAGAATCTTTACGTGGTTGGCGATGTAGAGCCAGATCTTGACCTAGGATAATGGGAAGAAAAGAGGTTGGCAAGGGTGGAATAGGTGCACTCTTTACAGGGTTGATGAGGAGTCGGTAGATCACCTTTTTGTTTCATTCTCCTTTGTTGTGCTAGTTTGGTGAGAAGTTATATTGATGTTGAATTGTTCAGGTACTTGTAATTTTTCTTCACTCGAGCAATGTCTGTGGAATTAGGTAAGAAATCTGTTGACAAGGCCCTTCAAAGATCTGCCTAGTTATGTGCTATGGGGAGTTTGGTTGCATAGAAATCGTTCTTTATTTGATGGAATAAGTGGGGGAGTCCCAACTTAGTGGCACATAAGGTTTGAGTTGCATTTAATGATTCGAATAAGGCTTCAATAAGAAAAATTGATAGACCTAGGAAAGTGCCACTTTTTAATAGTTCTATAGCTTGGAGTTATTTTGATGGTTCCTATCAATGGTTTCCAGGTCTTTGTGGAGATATTATGGTCTTAAACCTTTCTTTAGATCACTATTTACTATTGAAATTAGGTGTAATTCTTGGTACAAACAATCGAGTCAAGCTGATTTCTCTGTGGATTCTTTTAAACTTTGTCGGAAACAAAGGAATTCGTCACCTCTAGGTTGTGGAGATTCTAAGGTGGTGATTGATTGGTTCAAAGGAAAAGATCAGTTGGATAGCCTTCTCCTATAATCTTTAAAATTATGAATAAGAGAGCTTCAAGATTATTTTGACTCTATATCAATAGAGCATATTTATAGGAATTTTAATCGTCACGTTGATTCCCTTTTGAAGGAAGCAATTTCTATGGTTGAAGGTATTTTTGTAAGTAAATAATTTCTTATTTAGGAGGTGATTCCAGAGGTTCAGTGGCATAAATATTGATGGATGAATGCTATTTACAAGATTTAGCAATAATATTGGGTAATTGTGTATGATTGATATGGTGGACAATGCTAGTCTTTCTAGCTTTGTTTTCTAAACATTTTGATGTGTGATCTTTGATGTATGATCTCTGATGTATGATATTAGTATTTGATGTCTCCTTTGGGTGAATTTTGTTAGGGATATAGTTTCTTCTAGTATTTTTGGTATAACCAGTGATCTCGATGATCATACCAGTCCATGTATATTTTGATTTCTATGAAATAGAAAAAACACTACTTTTTTCTTTGGAAAAAAAAAGATAAATCAAGTATATTACATTTATATTAAAATTTCAAATAACTTAGCATGTTCTCTTGTTGGGATGTGCCTCCCTCTCACTTGTTTCTATAAAAATTTTCTCTATTCTTATATCAACCATATTCTATTAATAAAATTCGTGCAATATGAAATATGCAAATGATGAAATATGTTTTACAAACTAAGTGGATAATTTCGACCTAAAACCGATTTTCTGGGCATTCACCGATACATTTGATTTTGTATGTAGCACCACATATCCTGATACACAACTACACAAAACTCTCATGCGTTGATATATTTGTAGGTTTTCACACCCAATAGCATGTTGTACAATAATAAATGGACCAATACTATAAATTGTACAATTCATAGGGTGAAGACTGAAAATATTTATTTAAAAATTGAAAAGACCAAGCATTATGTCATACAATAATAATCACACCGGTGCATATTACTATATCATGTGCAATCCACAACCCAATTTGTTTTCTGTTTTTAAATCCTGATAGAGGTAGGTTTTGGGATTAAATGCAACAAGGGGCCCCAATTCATTAAAACATTCTTTACATTAAAGTATTCATTGAGGCCAATAATATTGATCTGCCCCCAAAGAAAAAAATCTCATTGTCAAATAACAACATAATTAGGGTTTGCAATATTTAAGGTGAGTTTGAGAACCTTCTATTTTGTTGAAATGCACTGTAAGTATGTGATGGACACATAATCCTCGGGATTGCATTACATGTAACATAAATTGTAAATATGAAGAGTCGTGGGTGATAGGAAGAGTCATCCATTGGCAAAGACCAATAGTCACATTTTGTATATTTATTGAATCTGAAGCTAATGTAATCTACACCAATGGAGTTACTTTTTTTCTCAATTCCTGTCCTGACAAGGTTAAAATCCATGATATGATCCCTTGGTGTTTCCCTTCCTATTGCGAATAAAAAATGCCTCCTCTCTATCTACGATTCCCTCTTCCTTCTCTGGCTGATTCGCTGTCTCTTAGCCAATCTATCTATGTCCCAATTCTTTAAGAATCATTCATACCACTCATTCCAGTTATCATGAAATCCTAATTCTCTCCACCAGTCTGCGTACATTCCATGAAACCCTAATTTATATGCCTTTCTTGACATGCCTCTCTTTTTCGACATGAAACCCTTCTTCGTGTGTTCATTAATCACTCCATCGACTATTCTAGGGTATCCCACTCTCTGTTTTATATACCGAATGTGATAGGTTTTTTAGGCCGTTGTTATCAATGGTTTTCAGCAGTGTGTGACCAGTCTGGCCCATGATCACATGTCAAATATCATCGGGATCCATGACCAATAGATTTAGATGAAGTTTTAACCTTCGTCGAGTCATATCTAACCCTAAAACTGCACGGTTTGCAAGTCCACAAAATGAAGATGCCATTTTCATCAGTGTGTTAAGTTCTTTTCCTATGTACTAAAGGAGCCATCGTGCAACTGGAGAAGAATGGTGTGTCTATCAGGAGTGTTGAGTGCTTGACAAAACTAACTATGTGCACCCTCATTCTCCACCAACGTGGGATTAATTCCTTACATCACCTTTACGGTGAATGGATGAGTCATAACTATATCGAGAAACAATTCATAAAGGATGTATCCCCTCGACCTCTTGGCATTGAACTAATTTCCTTCATAGATATCCCTCGACTTCCCTCATTCCCTTACCGACGTGAAATTATTCTCTTTCCTACAAGAGCTTCCAGTGAGAGTTGGATATGACATAATGTCAGTATTGTTTTATTTCAAATATTTATTTATTGCACTAATATAGTATAACACACACCTTGGGAACATTACTAGATGGAATACATTTTGAATTTTTTCTCAATGAAGTTTGAAAGTTCATAACTAGAATACAATTTGATCTACTGAACAACATTGTATTCATTCTACTTGTTCTAGCTTGCTAGCAGATTTCTTGCTTCCTTCTTTTCACCAATTAGTCATAAATGAAAGGAAATGTAAAGAAGAAGCTCATAAGCAGGGGAGGTTGGCATCATCCTCATAAATCCAATCTCTATTGTACCCATTATGGAATGAATGGGTCACATGAAGCAACTGAATGCAAAATTCCATGGGAGAAGATCAAATACGACAGACAAAATTAGAAACAAAACAAAAGTAAAACTTCATAACCAATGAAAGGTAAAGCACTTGCTCACTATGTTTTTTCCCATTGCAATATAGGAGTAAGTGAATAATTGTTTAACACTTCATTTGCTTCTTGGGGTGCATGTCATCTTGACATAGGTGCGGCATCCCAAATGAAATTTAGAAGAGACTTATTTGAAGACTTCGATGAAAATGTAGATGTCATAGTGTATTTTGTAGATAGATCAAGTATCAAACCTTTGGGAATGGGCACTATCAGGCTTAAGTTTCCCGGAATATCATATTTTATTCTTCATAATGTACTCTATCTTCCTTAGCTGCAAAGGAACTTGTTGTCCCTGGTGCACATCACACAATACGACCACTTTGTTCATATGTTCGGTGGAAAGTTAAAAAAGGAAGGATTTTCATGAAAATGGTTTTCATGACCAGAATGGAAGATGAAATATTGTTGAAGTTGAAAGGGACATCTGCACATACACAAAATGTTGCATATCTCTCTCATCATGATGCAAGTATAATTCCATCTAGTCTTTTGTGGCATGCTAGATTTGGTCATATTAATTATTACAGTCTTTGTTTGTTGAGAAATAATGGTGTTTCTAGTTTTCCTACTATTCCTAAGAAATTGAAGTAATGTGATGCTTGTATACTTGGAAAACACAACTAACAACCATTTCATGATTCTATTTCCAGAGTAGGTAGAAAAATTGAACTAATTCATTCTGATTTGTGTGGCCCTATGCATGTTCCTTCTACAAATGGAAACAAATATATCATGAATTTTATTGATGATTACACTGGAATGTGTTGGGTGTACTTGCTGAAAGATAAATCACAAGCTTTTGAAACCTTTAAAAATTTTCATGTATGGATTCAAAATGAAGTTGAGTATCATATTACATCCTTTCCATAGATGTAATATTTCTTGAATCCTCTAAGAAAGACATAACTATTGAGAGGAATATTGATCGTCTAGATAGATTCACTCATGTAAATACATATCATGAATTTGATGATGAGATTCCACATCTTGAAGGGGGGATCCCTATCTTAGATCAATCTATGGAATATCCTTTTTATTTTGAAGCACAATCTTCCCCACATGAAGAAGTTCCTGCCACTTCATTAGAACCTGAAGTTCATTTGGATGATGTGATTGAGAGGATTGAAAAGATGAGGCTTTATGAGAACTCAACACCATCCCAATTAGCTGAGAAACCTAGACAATCTCAGAAAAATCTGCCAAAATGGCTCAAAAAAATACTTGAAAGTGTTCATCCTTATGAGGTCGGAAAGAGAGGAACCAAAATTCCCTCAAGACAAGATGGAGGTAATGTAGATAATTCAAACTCAAGTGATGTATATGACATGGATGTTTCATATGATTGCGAGTTTAATTTATCTACTAACCTTGAATTGACTTCCTTTGAATAAGCCACTTCTCATGATGAATGAAAAAAATCCATGCAGAAGGAATATGATGCTCTCATAAAGAATGGGACATGGAAGTTGGTGGATCCTTCATTTGGAACCAAACCAATCGGATAGAAGTGGGTATTCAAGAGAAAGTACAAATCAAATGGATCACTTGACAAGCACATAGAAAGTCTCATGGAAAAAATATTTCCACATAAAGAGGGTGTTGATTATGAGGAGACTTTCCCCCCCGACAAAAAAATGGGATACCATTTGTACTCTATTTTCCATGGTAACAAATAATGGATGGAAAATTCATCAAATGGATGTGAAGACTTCTTTCTTGAATGGAGACTTGAAAGAGAATGTTTTCATGTTTCAACAAGAAGGATTTGTTGTGAATGGAAAATAACATAAGGTATGGAAGCTCATCAAATCCTTATATGGCTTGAAAAAAGCACCGCGAGCATGGTATGAAAAGTTAACTGAGCAACTTTTGAAATTGAATTTCAAGAATTTCAATATTGATGATGAAACTTTGTTTGTCAAGAAAGTTGGAAGAATTGTTGTATATCTTGTAGTATATGTAGATGATATGTTGATAACATGGAACAGTGAAAGCTACATTGCATCCATAAATAAAGAGTTGAAGAAAGGCTTCAAGATGACAAATTTGGGACATGTTCACTAATATTTGGGCATCGAGGTAATTCAAAATCAAAGGCACATATTCAACTCCAAAAATAACTACATTGGAGAATTTTTGAACAAGTTTGGCATGGATGAGTGCAATCATGGTCCTGCTCCAATGGAACATAATTTGAAACTCACATCAAAAGAAGGGAATGAATTTGAGGATGCAACAATGTATAGACAGCTTGTGGGAAGTCTTATCTATCTTACTACCAACAGAACATACATTTCATTTGTTGTTGTTTTTTAACAGAAACGAGTGTTTTTATATATTATCAAAAATTGCCAGAATTCCAAAAAACGATAGGCTGCAGGGTGCTACACATCTGTTAATGTCGTGGTTGCAAATGGGCCTTTCTATGCCATTATGAGAATTGGTCATTGTATTGTGAAAACTACACATTTGCCATGTATAAATGGCTATAAAAATGTTCAGTAAAAAAAGAAATTTACATTTCATGGAAGACCTGTGTTAAGTAAGGGGTGAGTCTAGATCGTCCTGGTGTGCTGCTTTATTTTTCTCAGCTTGGCTTGCTTCCCCGTGGTTATGAACTTGATTTTCCCCTTCCCAGACACAGTCAGAGAAGCCTGGAGCCATCGAGACATGTTGGTTGTTGTTGGCTGTCGAATGGAAGGTTGATGGAAGTTTGGATTCGTCCATGCCTGTTGAGAGGCCTGGCTGCTAAGGGTTGCCCAAGCGCTGGTTAATTTCACCTATCTGCCTCATGTTGCGATTAAATCCCCTAAGAACGATGACCAATTTCTGATTGTGCCTGGTTTCCAACTACTGCATTTGATTTTGAATTTCAACCATATTTTCCTGGATTGCTCGATTTTCCTACTGTATTTCTTGGTGTCTCGCTTCTGATCGCTCCTCCATGCATCTACAATCATTTCACAGGCCTTGAAATTGTTCTTGCATGTCTTCCACCATGTAAATTGGGCATGTACAGGGGTCTCTGGGTTTGCATCGCATGGTGTTGCAATGCGCAAGGAGAACA
>ML783062.1:735534-764341 GCA_009831015.1 Picea engelmannii
ATTGCTTTGACTATTTCTTCCTCTGTGATATCTTGAGTTAGTTGGTTATTTTTTGCATCTGAAACTAGTTTAGGGATGTTTGTTAGCATGTTAGTGGCCTCCATGTGCATTTCTTCCTCCCTTGGTTGTTGGTAAAGATTATTATAATGGTGGTAGGCCTCTTCTTTGAGTTGTTCATAAGAATCTATTTGCTGCCCCGTACTGGAGGTGATAGAGATGACTGTGTTTTTTTCCTTCGAGATTGAGCTTGCTTGTGGAAAAAGGAGGTGTTTGAGTCTCCCTCTTTTATCCAAAGACTCCCAGATTTCAAATGCCAATGTTCATCCTCCCTATGCAGCGTAGCCTGAAGGTGTTGCTGCACTTATTTTTCCTGGTTCAAGAGGGCTTATGTAACTGCATCAGATTCAATTTTTTGCTGAATTTGTCTAAGCTGCTCTAGTTTTTCTTGTTTTTCTTTATGGGGGGGGGGTGGGTGTAGGATTTTTTCACCCAGTCCTTAAGAGAAGATTTACGGACTTTAGCTTACTTTCCCAGAGGAAATTGGGGGAACCTGAGAAAGAGGTGGTCCAAGATTGTTCGAAAAGGGTGGGGATGGTTGAGTTCTCCATCCAGACCTGATTGAAACGGAAGGGTAGGGGGCCAAAGTTATGAGGGGTGAGGAAGGAAAGAGTGATGGGTTTATGGTATGATATGACGAAGGGGAGGATTTGTGAGGATATATCAAGGGGGAGAGCAGGAAGTTGTTTCTTATGAGGAAACAGTCCAAGCGGACTGCAATATGTTGGAGGGAAACTCATTTGTTATTCCAGGTGTAGTATCCTTTGATCGATTTGATGGCTTGCATGTCCCAGTCTGACATGAGATCAGTAAGGTTTTCTGAGAAGGGATATCTGACTTTGCTTCCTCCTTTTTTTTCCTCGGGACTGAGGTGGGTGTTGAGGTCTCCTCCAATTACACAAGAGGAGGGATATATAGAGTTTCGGAGGTTAGAAAGGGAGGTCCAGGTTGACATTTTGTCTTTATAAGTGTTTGGCATATAAATATTGACTACATAGATAATATTGTTGTTGTCCTTATTTTTGAGAACTATAAGAATCCAGTTTTGGGTTTCCGAGATTACCTCAGAGCTCCATATATGTTTGTTCCATAGTGTTGCATTACCGCCAGAGGCGCCCTGAGAGTTGATTGCCACTCCGTCGATGTTATTGAAGAGTTTGCTTGTTGCTTCAAGAAGAGACGTCGAATCCATTTTGGTTTCTTGGAGAAGAATGACCGAGGGACTGGCCATTTTTTTTAGATCTTTTAGAGCTTCAGATTTTAGTTTACTACTGAAACCCCTACAGTTCCAAGAGAGAAACATCATTGGAGGGGGTTGGAGGGGGCTCGACTGCCGAGGGCCAAGTGTTCCATTCCTCTGGCTCCCGCTTTCCTTGTGGATGCATGAATAGTATGTTCTATAGTTTGTTGTTTTCCCTGTTCTTTTTCCTTGGTTGTTGCTTCTTCTTTGACTTCTTTGTTTGTTCGCCACCCCGATTTCCTTGGCTTCTCTAGTGGGATCTCTCCTTCTTCTTTTTCATGAATGTATTGCACATTCGAATTTGAAGTTGAGGTTTCCTACTGTTCCGGTATATTCGTGTCTTCCATGGAGAGATCGTCTGTATTTGATTCAACATTGTTGTTGATTAGGGGTGGGTATGGGAGCGAGGAAGGGATCGGGACTGGAGAGGGGTTCTGTTTTGAGGAGGTTTCTGCTAGAAGTTCAAAGGAGTTGCAACTAAGAGGGGGATTGGTGATCAGAGAAGGAGCCTTTTTGGACGGATATTTTGGGGCAGAGTTTGGTGTAGAGGGTTCTATCGAGGGTTGGGGACCTGAAGGTCCTATACAAGGTCCACTACTTTTTCCATTGGTGTTTTTTTCATACCTATTGCCAGTCGTCTTCTTGAGTAGGAAATTCAATTTCTGAGGACTATTTGTTACTTGGGCAGTTCTTTGCGAAGTGGTCGTATTCATGACAGGATTTACATTTGAATGGGAGTTGTTCATAGTCTAGTTTTTAGATGTGGATCCAGTCATCTAGCTTTAGCTTGATTGCTTCTGGAATCCCTTTTTCTAGATCTACTTCTACATATATTCTCGCACAGGAATAGAGGCTAGATTTGGGCTCTGTCCTGTCAATATATTTCCCTAGGGTGTCTCCTATGATTTTTAGAACTTCATCACCCCAACAATGGAAGGGAAAGTTTGGAAGCCTTACCCAAACTGGCATAGCTGAAGGAATGTCGTTTTCTAGATCGAAATATGGAGTCCATTTATTTAAATATAATCCTCTTGGGCCAAAGAAATAAGGGTCGTTTCTGAATATGATATCCTTGTCTGATTTAAGATCGAAATAGAAAATGTAGAAGCCCTTACCACAGAAGAAGTGATTCATCCATCCCTGAACCAGGGGGTGGCAATTCCACTCAATCCAAAGGTCTATTTGCCGAGGTGAGGGCCAAAGTCCCATGAAATGACCAACCAGTGCTCGTGAGGCAAAGGAGAGGGATTTTCTTCTCATAATGGTGTTGGGGATTAAGATTTCTGGAATCTGCTCCAATTTTTTGACAAACTGAGAGGTGTTGGGTCGAGTTGGAGGAGGGAAAAGAGAACCCATGAGGGATTTAAAGGAAACAAATTCATCAAGAAATTCTGGAGGAGCATCAGGATTCGGGTTCTCCGAGGCCATGAGAGAGGCCGAGGGGAATCGGGAGGGTCGAGGGGTGGCCGGGAGGGCCGAGGGGGCGACCGAGAAGGCCGAGGGAAGGGGCCAGGAAGGTTTAGGGTTTTCGCAGAGCCAAGTATGTCATTGAAACATGTATGAATACATTTAATTTTTTATTGGTTTTAGCACCAATATTTTTTTTAGTGCTTGGCCATCATCCAACATCTCCAAGGGTCGGTTTCAATTTTTAGGAAGATTTATCATTTCTTATCTTCATTTCCATTTTCATCTGTGCGCTGCAAAATTGACTGTGTGCTACAAAATTCACTACGTTTTGCAAACTTTAATGCGCACTGCAAACTTCACTGTGTGTTGCAAACTCAACTACACACTACAAAATCAAGTGTGCATTGCAAACTTCACTGTGCGTTGCAAACTTGACTATGCGCTCCAAACTTCAAAATCGTATTTTCATCATAACTTTTAAATTACGATCTGGGTTCTTATGAAATTTTGTGTGGAGAGGAATCATAATATCATTGAATTGTTGCCCAAAAATTAGTCTGACCTAGTTCGTAGTTTTGGAGCAAAGTTGAAATCATCACCTACAGGAAAGTTTGCGGTGAATCCTGAAATTACACTGCAAACTCTAACAGTCTGATAAATCCGAGTTGTAGGAGGGTTGTCACCTGTCTGAGGAGGTTCGAATGGGTTCTTAGAGATAATTTAGACACCAAGGGACACTTGTACCTAATATTTAGCTCCACTAAATCTTCATGCAATGAGCTGGCTGTAGTTGCATTTATTCTAAAAGATAGTTTCCATTAATCAAGGAATTAATTGGATTTTATGTTTGCCACATATCTATAAGGCATAGAATCCAATACATGGATTAGGTTGCAACCTCATAGAGATATTTCTGATGTAATTTTATATTTAATGAGTGAGAGGACTCCAAATATGAACTGATATTGAGTTAGGAGAGAGCTTGAGGCAGTTTAGTTGTGTATGTTGATTTGTAAGCATGTTGGACATATCCGAATGTAAAATTTCTGCCATTAGAGATTCATGAGAGTTGTTACTATCAAATTGTGTTTGATCTATTTTATATTTTCATCTTGCTTGAATGAATTTAAGACATTGAGGATCAATGGTTGTTCATGGGTAGGAGATTCATGAGTTGCAAAGGATTTGCAGTGATTGCCTTCTTTCATGATTTATGTTCATGTATTATTTTTATTCATTTTGCAAAGAGGATCATTGCTTGATGAATATTTATTCTTAGTGTTATCTACTTCATTCTTATGTTCATCATTATATAGCCCTTTTGTGTGGTAGTCAACTTGATTGCCTTTGATCTATAGAATTTTATGACTCCATGCCCAATGGAATGTCTCTGTAGACAGTTTGCTACTCTCTTTCTTGTTTTTTCTTGCTAATCCAACAACCATAAAATTGATTTAATTATTCAAATTATGATGGGTATTATGATTGTTCTTAAATCAATCTAAGAAGAACTTCTAGTGCTAACATTTTTGGCACCGTTGCCGGGGACGAAGTTGAATATTTTCCCTGGGAGAACGACAAAGATTAGATCCAATATTTTATGGTTAAAAATGGCTGTTGACATAGTACAAACTACATCATTCATCTGGTGAATCCATGAAGGACAGATCTAGTGGCGACTCCACAATTTCAGAATGTCAAAGGCATTTGTTATTGTTTTGGATCGAAGGTTTGCACCTCTTAACTTTTCTGCAGTTTCTGGTTTCCCACATCCAATACCTCATATATCAAAATGGGGATATTTTCTACCTGTATTCAGAGAAAGGAAGGAGGATACTCCCGCACAACACCTCATTTTGTTTCATCAATGCATGGATAATTTAGATACACATCATGAGGATGTGCTCATGAAAATTTTCATGTATTCACTAGAAGGAGACGCTCGAGGATGGTATAGATCTCTTCCTGCCTCAAGTATTTCATCATTACAAGAGTTTCATACCATGTTTCATCATCATTTCAAAATATTTTATCCAGTTGATCTTCTTTTTGAAAATTGTTGTAAAGAATTTGAATTCTACATCCATCATTCATTTAGTAATTCTTCTAGTTATAAGGATGGAGCATAAAAAACTATTGAGAATGTGGAGAAGGAATCACCCCCATGTAAAATATTCTTTAGTTATTTAGTTTCGAAAGAAGAGTCTATTGATTGCTTTAATGATAAGGATGTTGGTGATAGTAACACTATAGACACATTTGTCCTTGACTCAGATGTCTCTAGCAATTTTGAGGCTGCTCCAAATTTTCATGAAGATCAAGTTGTTTCTTTCAAGTATTCATATATCAAAGAACTAATGTACACATCAACATATGATAGCTATGAAAATGATGCTTGTCATGAAGAAATAACTGCAGAAGAAGATTTTCCTTGGGTCTTTCAAGAAGTTTCCTATGATGTGTTTTCACCTGTGATTGAAGATAAGGATGATAAACAGGTAAACAGGTCCCTAAGCTTGCATGTGTTCAAAGTTTACATGTTTATGATAAGTTTGAAAATATACTTACTCCTGTAAAAGATCATGAAGACAAGATTCATTTTCATCCTTCACTTGAAATATTTGACAACAATGGAAATATATTGCAGCAATCTTTTTTTTTTCATAATAGGAGAGATCATAATGTTATTCAAATAGCAGATTTAGTACAGTAGCAACCTTGTCCTTTGGATCAACCCAAATTTTTTTGTCATGAGTTTCATGGTCCCATATCCGATTGGATGGAGTCTCTGTTTACAAAAGATTCACACACTGACAATTTGGGCATGGTGTTTCTTTGTTGTGAGTATTAAATGTCTAAGAAGTTTTTGATGCATACATTAAATTATTTTTATGTTTTTTCAGACAACTGCAAGAATAAAGACATGCCAAGAAATCAATTGCTTGATTGGTTATTTTGGAAATTTGTATATACATGAGCACAATGGTTTTTCAGTTGGTTAGTATAGGGATTTTAAATAAATAAGCTTGATGTTTCAAGCATTTCTCTCAATTTACACAGTGTGTGAATGTTTTAATTTCAAATAAAGAGCAGAAGTATACTTCGGGTAGGAACAATTCACATTTTGCAGCTCAGGTGGACTGTAGCGTATGATGGACAACTACAAGTTTCATATTTTCAAAATGGATAAGGCACTGGAACTATAAGTTCTTGGCAACTCGCGGGGAATGTGTCATTCACCAGCAGGAGCCAATGCTAGCTTCTATTATGGTTTTCCTTGCTTGTCCAAACTGCCCAAACTGAATATTAACCTCCTAGTCAACTAGGATTAGCCTCTTCAGGTCCCTAGCTCTAGGAATCCTTGTGGTTTCCTGGCCCCCAAGCCCAAAATTCCCAGCAATAATAGAGTCCCTGTGAGAATTCCCAAAAAACTAATATGTTCGCCAATCTCCTCCTCCTTTCAACGTTTCTTCCTCCTTCTTCTTCACCCAAAATCACCTCTTCCCCCAAAACCCAATAACCAAAAAAACCCTCTCCAAGACCTCTCCCCTCCTCCTTATCCTCCTCCCTCGAATCCCTCTCCCTCATTCAATTCCCCAACTGCCTTATCCGCCCATTAATTCCTCAACAACCTTCTCCCTCCCATTAATTACTTCACCTACCAATTTAATAATATTATAATAAACGACTCAATGAATTTATTTTAATAATCAATTAAATTAAATTTAACAACCATGATAATTAAATAATTAATTAGGGTTGTTACATACACCCACCCTTAAAAAAAAATTGTCCCGAAGTTAGAGTAATTTACAATACAAGGGTAATGACACATGATTCATACATCCATATCAAATAACAACATCATCAGTTTAGAAACACTTATACATACTAGTGTACATGTGCAAGGAATGCATGTGTAGCTAGAACATACATTACTCGCACATGTACTAATGAAAATAATTATCACACCTATAGTAATTCTTGTATGCGTCGAGTCCAATCAACAAGATCATTCATTTCATAAAAAATAGTAAACCATTTAAAATGTTTACAAAATCCCTCAATTATAATAATTTAGCATAAGCAATATTCACTTAGATAATTGTAGTTCAGTTAAGCAAATATAAATATACTTCAAAAAGAGGAAAACAATAAATTCTACTATAAGGCGAAATCCCCACACACTCTCAACTACTTCTATCCATCCTTCTTCCCTAACTTACTTTTGTCTCCCATCCCTATCCTCCTCTGCTTGAATATCTTGGAGCGTCAACTATATTGACCTAACTCCAAATAGAACCCATAAGCGGAAGTGTAAACTCTCTTGACCAAGCTTCCCCAACAGGCAACTGACAATCATCATCACACGTCTAGGGGAGCATGAGCTAACATCGTCCTCCCATGACTCCAGGTTTCAGAGGATACATGGTGGGAAATGCCTCCACCCCTCCTAACAGAACTAGGTCAACACCCTATCATGGAACATACAGTGACACTGTGTTGCTGGGAATTTTGTCATTGTATATTCATTTTTAGCTAGTCTCGCCACCTAAAAAACCACACTTGTCCACATACAATAGCAATGTATTTGAACCAATATAATTTCACATACAAAATTATTACCATATTGTTTCCTGGTTGATGTTCACGACATCAACCTTTTATCATCATTATTCTTTGGCTATTTCATAGCCTATTAACCTGCATATTAGTCTATAACATAAACCCATACATATCCATGCATTATCATTGTGTAAATTAATTTAATCATAATCTCAATCTGGTATCCACGTACCCAACAATTTCAAATGTCAAAATTTTCAAGTTCAGAAATAGATTGCATAACATCCATCATAATTCAAATAACGATAAACATTCACAGAATTGACATTCACATAGGTCCATATGTCTTAAAATTTCAAGTGTATCATTAATAGTTTCACAGTGAATAGGGAATAAATATGATTAGGCCTTAAGTAATTCTAGTTGTCTAAGTCAAAAGGTGGCATTTCATACACCCATCCTTTGGAAAACATATTCCCGAGGTGGTAAAAAAAGTGAGGGATGATCTCTTCGTAAACTCTCCGCATCCTCCCAAGTAGTATATCTTGGGCTATACTTGTCCCACTGGACCTTAACTTGGTCTACTAGACGGTTCATGAGTTGTCGGACCCTACAGTCCAATATGCATAACGATTCGACCATGAGGGTTCCCGCGTTTGATACCTGCAATTCCTTCCAATTCAGTTTATGAGATTCATCAACAACATAATGACGTAGAACAGATACATGAAAAACATTATGAGTTTTTTGCAAGTGGGGTGGCAGTACGAGATGATAGGCAACAGGTCCAATTCTCTCTTGGATTTTGAATGGTCCTATAAATCGAGGCGACAACTTTGTCCCCTTCTGGAACCGAATGGTACTCTTATTAGACCTGATACGAATGAAAACTTGATCTCCCACTTTATAACTTCGGTTAGTCCTATGTGCATCAACATAACTTTTTTGTCTATCATGTGGTTCCTTTAGTCACTGCCTAATCCGAATCACTTGTTCCTCCATCTCTTGAATCAATTCTGGCTCAACTGTCACTCGATCTTATAACCTTTCCCAACTCAACGATGTCCTGCATGGCCTTCCATACAGAGCTTCATAGGGTGGAATTCCAATGGAGCTATGAAAACTGTTATTGTAGGCGAACTCTACCAAATGTAGGTACTTCTCCCAATGGGTTTGATTATCCATAACATACATCCTAATCATGTCTTCCATAACCTGATTTACTCTCTCAGTTTTCCCATATGTTTCAGAATGATAAGTTGTTCTTAAGTTCAGTTGAGTTCCCAACGTTGACTGCAAACTTGTTCAAAACCTATATGTGAATCGAGAGTCCCTATCTGAAATGATATTCTTGGGTAACCCATGCAGACAGATGACCTCACTTATAAACACGTGTGCCACATCCATGACATCATAAGTGTCTCTAACTAGAATAAAATCAGCACTCTTGGTCAACTTATAAACTATCACAAGAATGGCATTGTGTCTATGCGATGTCAGCGGAAATCCCATGAAAAAATCCATATAAATGACTTCCCACTTGGACATAGGAACATCATGTAGTTGTAGGAGACCTACCGGGTGGTGGTGGTTAGCCTTCACTTGTTGAAACTCTAGGTACTTAGCGACAAAATGGACTACATCACGCTTCATGCCTACCCAGAAGAAAAGCTTCTTCATATCTACGTACATTTTCTTCAATCCAGGATGTGCACAATAAAGTGCTCTATGGGCTTCCTTGAGTATGATGCTTCGAATATCCCCTCCTTCGAGGATGTACATCCTTCCTTGATATCTTAATAATCCATCTGGTTCCAGGCTATATCCTTCATACTTTGGATCTAATTTCCTTCCACTATGGAGGGTTGAAGTAACCTTTAAATACCAAATATCTCCAAGAGGTTGCCTCAACACATGCTCCCTCAAATTAAATTTTAAGAGTACTAATGAGAAGACACATGGTCTCCTCCTCAAGGCATATGTGACCACGTTCTCCTTTCCCTTAATGTACAAAATTTCAAAACCATACTCACTCATAAAATCACTCCATCACCTCTGCCTGGTATTGATATCTCTTTGAGTGAAGAGATTCTTTAAGATTTCATGGTTTGTTTTGAGCTCAAAGCTTCGCCCTACTAGATATTTCCTCCAAAGTTTCATATTTAGCATTACAGCTACCAACTATAAATCATGAGTAGCGTAAAGATCCTCATGTTGCTTCAACTTTATTGACGCATATGCTATCACTCCCCATTCCTGCATTAGCACGGCCCCCAACCCTTGCTTTGAGGCATCCGTGCAGATTGTGAAGTATTTTCCCATATCCGACACTCGTAGAATTGGTGCACTGGTTAGTAACCTCTTAAGCTCGATGAATGCAGTATCACATTCCTATGTCTATTCATACCTGACCCCCTTGCACTGCAAGGTGGTGATGTGTTTCACTATCTTAGAGAACCCTTCCACAAACCTTCGATAATAACCAGCTAGCCCCATGAAGCTTCTCACCTCATGAGCATTTTTCATCACTGGCCATTCTATAATTTCCTTTACCTTTTCTGTATCCACAGATATTCCTTCATCGGAAATGATATGACCTAAATAGTGAATTTATTTTTGAAAGAAAGAACACTTCGACAACTTTCCATACAATTTGTTCTCTCTAAGGCACGACAATACCACTCGCAAGTGTTCCTCGTGTTCTCTTACGTTCTTGGAATAGATGAGGATATCATCTAGAAAGACCTATACAAAGCGGTCTAACTACTTTCAGAATACACCATTCATGAGGCTCATGAATACTGCTAGCGCATTTGTCAAACCAAAAGGTACTACAACGAACTCGTAAAGCCCAAATTGAGTTCGAAAGGCCATTTCAGGAATATCACCTTCCTTAATCCTTAACTCGTGATACCCTAATCACAGATCAATTTTTAAGCAAACTGCTTCTCCTTTCATCTGATCAAAGAGGTCATCTATCTATGGCATTGGGCACATGTTTTTCACTGTATCATGGTTCAAGTCCCTGTAATCTATACACAGTCATAAGGAACCATCCTTCTTCTTGACAAAAATTATTGGTGTGCCCCAAGGTGAGACACTAGGCCTTATTACCCCTAACTCAAGTAGTTCCTTCAACTGCATCTGCAACTCACAAATTTCTGGCGACGTCATCCTATACGGTGTCTTGGAAATTGGCTCCGCACCGGGTTTTATCTCAATGGTAAAATCAAGCTCCCTCTCAGGAGGTAACCTAGGAAACTCTTTTGGAAAAACATCCTTAAACTCCAAAAATACTGGATATTGATCCAAGGAGGGTCCTTTCCATTCATTGACTGCTTCCACTACATATAATCGACAACCTTTCCTCATGCAATGCTTAACCTTCATGGTCGAGATAAAGCGTAGAGAAACCTTCCTCCATACACCATGGATCTCTACTGACCTCCCTTCATCATCAACACAAATCACCCTCTTCGTGAAACAATATACCAAATCCTGATGGGATTCTAACCATTTCATTCCAATGATTAGGTCATACATCCCTATTGGGCTCTAAATATGTCCTAGCAACAACCTTAGTTTAACATTAATTTATCAACCTGAGGATTCGTATTTTATTTCAAGAATATCATCAAAGTCTATGCAGATAGTTGCAGAGGATAAAATCGTGTAGTTAAAGCAAATATGGGTTTATCAACAATCAAGTTATTCACATATCCCTTTAAAGTTCTGAAGCTAAGATCTATGAAAGAATTGAAATTTGATCTATAACATGTGAATTAAAGGAATTAACCTATCTGTTGAATTCACCTACTAAGAAGCAATAATCTAATCTAGGAAAATACTTGTAGAACTAATCTATCAAATATTAATCAGCTTGCTGGAAAAGAAACGGTGAATTATTATATCTGTGAAAAGGAACAAAAAATGTAATCTAATTGAAAGGAACAACAAATGCAGTCTAATCAAAATGAACATCAAATATAATCTAATCAAAAGGAACAACAAATATAATCTAATCAAAAGGAACAACAAATGCTAATTTCAGCGAAAGGGACATCAAATGCTAATTTAAGCGAAAGGGGACAACGCGTATGAAAATGAGAGGAACTGTCAAGCAATAAACTACAACAATGGAAACAAGAACATCAATCGATAACATTTAGATGAAACACCTATCTTTTGTAAGCAAACAATATAAAAATATCAACACACTCATGCATTCATCTTTACTATTGCAAAAGAGATTTAAATCACAGAACGAAAATCAAACTGATACAATTATAGATTGAGAGAGTAACTCCTTTAGACTGGGCCCTCGTTCCTCAGAAGCACTGCTACTAGAAACTCAATATGCAAGAATGATGAAAACTCCAAAAGCTTTTATTGATTCCATGACTGATACAACATTTACAAAAGACTTCTTTTGTAGAGCAATTCCAAATTCTGAATATTTGGATAAAATTCTTAGATTGATTCTTTTTAGGGTTCATTACCCCCTATATATTACAATGATATGGTTAAATTAAGCTATCCCAAGGATCGAAATATGCTCATGATTTATTTTACTATTTATAAGGTTTACAAAATAGGGAATCGATATTTCTCAAAACTGCTTTGCACCTCATGTCTTCAACCTTCAACGGTCTTCATATCTTCGAAATCTCCTTAACTATATTGGGTTTGACAATATTTATCCATTCGTGCAACAAAATCACACAATTCCAATCGAATATTAGAATTTATCTAATATTACTCAATGATATTTCTAGAAGACATTTTAATCATTTCCTATCCTAATTATCCCTAATTAACAGAAAAATTCAATTAAGATTATATCATAAACCATGATAATAAAGAGGATATTTGTACCTTTTTCACAACTCAACATACCCCCCAGCTTACCTTCTTGCATGTCCTCATGCAGGATGATATCTTACATGTAAAGCAGTGATGTTGTAAGGAGGAGAGGTTGGTTCACCAAGTTCCCTAAACCCATTCTTGCGTTTGAGATCTCCAAAAGCATCTTATTCCCTTTTTCTATTAATTTGATAATCTCTCTGGTAACCCTCTAGAGTAAACCAAATGATAGGGGGATTATATGTGCACCCAATCTAGGCATGTCCTTCTTCCAGGATCATTCTAGTATACCTTTCCACTCTGAAGGTGGTTGCAAATTTTGTTTTGAAACCAAAGGGTTCCCTACTCTTGACTTCACTTAGTGAGGCATCCCATCTTAATTTGGAAGCATCAAGAGATTCTTATTTAAGTCCCCTAAAATATGGTAGGCCTGATCGCATAACTTGTCGGTGGATAGGGGATAAAGAATCTACCACACCTTCCCTCTTCATAAATGTCTCGTGTGGCATGACGACTCGGAAGGATTTTGGAGGTTCCCCTCTAATCCAGAGATCTAACCCAGTTTCCCTTTTTAGGAAGATCTTGTGTGCTTTATCCCACATCACTTGTTTTTTGGTAAAGCACGGGGACTCTTGAAACTGTATGTACCCAAAATGGACTAGGATTATCTTTCTTGTTGTCTTCCAAGATGAAATTGTGGAGGCATAGCTCACACAAAAAGTATTGCACTTTCTCTTCCTTCTCTCTAAAACATGAAATGAACTCAAAGACAGTGGTGAATTTAATTGGTTTACCTGCTCTAATAGCTTTCACCCTCGGCAAAAAATAATGCTCTAACAAAAACAAGGTATAATTAGTAGCAGGATCCCTGCAATCTATTGCATCAGTGTAGACATCACAAATCTCTTTGATTTGCTCCAAAGCTTTATCTAATTGGCTATGTACTTTCTTTACCTTCCCTTTGGCTCTGGTGAGCTCAACAAACGTTTCATTTTCTGTTGCTGAAATGGTTTTAAGTTGTTTAACAACTTTTTGATGTTCTACCATAGTGACCATCTCATTTATACAATGTGTTAAGGTCTGTTGGGTTTGCACCAACTCTGTCTCCAATCTGTCAATAATGGCACTCTGTTCAGGAGACTGAAATGGTTCCTCAGTCTGAACAATTGTCTCTTCTGTGGTTGGGGAATCTGTCTGGATTTCTGCATCGATAGTTTCTAGGGGGGCATGGAAGTTTGTAGGAAGAATTTCCTCAAGTTGGGCAGTTGTATCTTCTCTTGTTGAAGTCCCTGTTTGAGGTTTTATTTCATGTACCACCAAAGGAGTCACTTCTTCATTTTGAACAACTGCTTCCTCTATTGTTGGAATCTCATTTTGAGGTTCCATCTCTGTTGTTTCTTCAGGGACATGCAACTCTATCTATGTTCCTACAGAACGTATATGGACTGAACTCCTAGGAAGTGGGTTCCTTCCCTGTGTCCTGGGCCTTTTGGACTTCTTTCTTTCATGGGCCTTGTCAGCTTGCTCTAATTGTTTTCTTAATTCTTTAATTAGTTCTTTGAGTCTGCCAACTTTCTCCTTTAATACTTTAACCCTTTTAACCCTTCTTCTCAACAACTTGTTTTCCTGTTTCAACTTTTTGATTTTGTTGTGGCCTTTGCCTGTTGTTTTTTGTTTTTGTGGAGGATCAAGATCTTCCTCACCCTAATCAGTCAATAATTGTTCCTCTATTTCCTCTATGTGCTCTGCCTGTTCTATGGGGTTATTTACCTCAGTGTGAGGTTCTGTCTGTTCTGTTTTTTCAGGAATAGAATTTCTATGTCAGGGAGGTCCACAGTAGGGTTTGAAGAAGAAGATAGTGCTTGGTATTCCTCAGACCTGTTTGTGTCTTTCTCAATTGATATCCCTAAATTCCCTAGAACTTGAGCCATCTCGATTTCATAACCCTTGGGGAATTGTGTTGTGAGGTGCTCGAGTGATGGTTATATATTTTCCTATGAGGGTTGCTCTGTCTGTATCATTTCTTGGGTTTCTCCAGGCCATGCTATCCTTTTGTTTCTTATTTTCTTCTCAGTGGAGGTTTTAGGGGCAATGATTGTCCTTTTTCTCTTTTTATTTGATGTCTCTGCCAATTGGATGGGGTTTGCCTCAATTTTAGACTGAGTTAATGGAACTTCCATTTGGTTGGTATCTCCTCCTTTCTGTGCTATCTCAATTTCTGGCTGGGGTAATGGAACTTCCATTTGGGCCATGTCTCCCCCTTCCTATTCTATCTCAATTCCCTGTGGTGGGTTTTCATGATACAACTCAGGTTGTTCCACTTGTAGAGGCCTATTGGCCTCGATTAGATCACCCCAGGTTATTTGAGTTTGGCTGAGGGCTCTATTTACTATCAACTTTACTAATCCATGGTGGCTAATTATAGTAACGTGATCTTTAGCCTTTTGTGTTCTTACAGAAACCTCATGTAACATGGCATTTAGAAAAAAATGGTAAATTGATTACTAACCGTTGTTTGAGAGATGCTAACAATTTGAGGTGGCGCGGATGGATCACATCGTACCTTTCGTCGCAGGTGATATACCTTTGTATTACTCCTTCCATCTCCTTCCATGGCTCTATGAGAGCATTGGGGTTGAGTCCCTTTCCCTTTTTATCAAGTTCTTCTCCAGGATCTACAAAAGATTCCAGAGCCTCTTTGAGTGTTGTATATTTCCCAGTCCATTGTATGCCTGTGTTCGGGAGGCATGTAACCTCTGCTATGATTTCCTCTGTGACTGTAATTTGTATATCTCGAACCATGGAGACCCCTCCCTGCAATTTCTGGAATAATTCGAGCGTGGTGTTCATGTCATATCCTTGCAACCGGTTGAAGTACTCTGTCCACCCCAGATGGTGTAATATTTCTCTTGCCTGCTCTGTTACTTGTATTAATGTTGGCTCCCGATGCACACTTCGACCACCCATATTTACTGTGAGTAGGTGAGGATGATTATTGTTCCTTGCTGCAACTTAACTCAACCATCTTTTGAAACAATAGAAATATCAAATATAGAACAACATTGTGTATAAGAATGTGAATTTTTCTCATTTACTGCTCTCATTGTAATCTATCGGTAAATGCTCCAAGTATCTGCCCCTCAAAAATGGAAAGGTCGACCTCGACCGTCAAAAGTACGAGTGTAATAATGGCATATAGTTGTGGTGAGGTGTGATTACTATGACGTTGTTGCTTCTAGAAAGACAATCATCAATGATTTTCAAAAAGTACTTTTAGCGGTAATTATGAACCATCATCATTTTGTGTGGAAAATTCAAATTGACATACTTATGTTAGAACCATTTGAGGAAAAAGATTCCGAATAATTTTAAATTTGTTCACGTGTTTTAGAAATATTCCACATATAATAACGTTGTTACTTTCCCTTGTTTATTGGATATAATTGGAATGATAGCCTCATTGTTTATAAAAGGAAATCTAAGGACACACTAAAACTTGGCGTATTTAAGATAAACTTCGATACCACAGGTAGAGCCACTGCTTCCAGCAGGCATCCATAGCCTCGACAAAGTTGCCTTTTAACCCATAGATGAGACTGTATCCTTAATAAATAGTTTGAATTGTCTTTTCCAAGAAGACCATTATCTTGGTTTGGTAACCAGATGATGATAATGCCACTCACTAGATCGTAACCTAAGTGAACAAGTCGGCTTGTGATGAGACCTCTTGCCCTTTGACGAAAAAAAAATGCCAAAGGCCATTACCCTGGTTTGGTAGCCATAGTGGGAATGTCACTTATGTTATTATATGATGATCGTGGTAGGTTGGCTTGTGATGAGACCCCCTATTCTTTGTGGAAAAACTTTATTTTATTTCGATGAGTTTTTTTTTTTTTTTTAAGGCTCTATCAAGGGAGGCTCATCTACTCGTTAAGAGTGAGGGATGGCGTAAGAAGTGTAAGAATTCCAAGTAAGAATGTGTTTAAGATTCATTATTATAATATGAAATCAGTTTTCATTCAAGTCTATGTGGATATATAGGGGAAAGAAACGAATTATGGTGGCTGATGAATTGTGAACAATTTTTAAGATGATTTGGAGAAATTAATCCAAAAATAGTTCGCTAAAGTATGTTAAATGATCCACACAAAATGACAAATCAGAACTAGTGCTGATGAAAATGAATTGGTGAAGGTCATACGCAGAGGAGTGACTGACTTAATAATGGTATGCATTGTTCAAAAAAAATAAAAAAAATCGTGACTTTTGAGAAAAAGGAACAGCAATAAAAATGTAGAAGGAACAATAATTGTTCCTTTCAAATGAACAACACTATCTGAAAAAGGAACAACATGCATTTATAAAGGGAGAAACAATGTAACAGAAGGAATGAAAATTGTTACTTTCAAATGAATGACAATTGTGCGCAAAGGGAACAACCATCGCATAAAGGGAACGATAGTTGTTTTGTTCGAATGAAAAACAACTCCGTGCAAAGGGAACAACAATTGCACGAAGGGAACGACAATTGTTCTGTTTGAATGAATGGAAACTCTGTGCAAAGGGAACATAAATCACACAAAGGGAATGACATTTGTTCCATTCGAATGGATGGCAACAGAAAATTTTGACCATTTAAGTGATTGTAAACCTCCAACAGACATTTCTATTTTAGTGAATCTAGGATTGATTAGTCATCAACTAAATTCATTCAATATTTATGGGTAGGTTTATCCAATAATCAAAGTACTGGATGGTTTGTTAGCGTCAGTATTTTATTACATTTTCCTGAATTTTGCTGTGGAACATGACATATTCATAGTTTGTGAAAACAGGGTTTATATTTGATGATTTTTACAAAGTGAGGTAGGAGCAAGGAACAAAAAAGAGTGCTAACTATATTCATTATAATCGTCTTTTCTAGTTCTTATTCTCTCAAGTGACTTTCCTAAAACAATAAAAGCTAAAAACTCAATCAAATGTTGTAAATAAAGCTATATACAATATGTACGGTGCTGATAAAAATCATCATTTATGAAGTTGAAGTTGTTGGGTTACCTTCCCAGCCAGCTAGAATCTGAACAGTAGGGTCCTTACTTACTTCTTGGAAGAAGGATTCTTTTGAAGGCGGATGATGGTAGAGTCATAGTCGATGTCCATTTACCAAAAAGAGAGAACCAGACCCATCGATGGTAACTAAAGTGACAGTGCCATTATTGTGAACTTCATTAATTTCATATGGTCCCAGCCACCTTGTCTGTAATTTTCCAGGAAAATCCTGAAATCTGGAATCATAGGGAAGTGTCCAATCACCTTTCTGAAAATATTTCTTCTTGATATGTTTATCATGCCAGCTATCTCTCTGATGATGAATGACGGTTGTAGGTTGTAGGGAAGACAAGCATGCTTCATCTAACTCATTGAGGTGTTGTAGGCATTGTTTATGTGCCTCTGTAAGATCCAGTCCAATTTCTTGGGCCATCCTTAGAGTCTTGATCTCAAACTGAATCGGGAAGATAGGTTCTTTGCCATAGACTAAATGATAAGGAGAATAGCCAGTGGTGTTACACCATGTTGTACGGTAAGCCCATAAGGCATTTGGAAGCTCAATTGCCCAATTCTGACAGTTTGTTGAGACTGCTTTTGTCAAAATTGCCTCCAAGACTTTATTGGTACTTTCTACTTTCTCGTTTTCCTGTGAATGGTATGGGGAAGTAACTCTGTGTTTGATATGATAACTGTTCAGGGTGGTTGTGATTCTATGGGCTGTAAATTGTGACCCTTTGTCAGTGATTACTTCCCTGGGTAATCCATAGCGTACAAATAATTTGAAAAGGAATTTAATGAATTCTTCCTCTGTTGCATTTGACAAGGCTTCTGCCTCTACCCATTTGGTCATGTAGTCTGTTGCAACTAGTATATAGGCCTTCTGGTTTGATTTTGGGTTGAAGGGGCCAACAAAGTCTAGTGCCCATATCTCAAAAGGTTCTGCGACTACTTGTGCTTGCAGGGGCATTTCATCATCTTGGCCTAGTCGAATCATCTTTTGACAGTTGTCACAGGTCTGGACATATTTTTTTTCATCTTTGAATATTGATGGCCAATAATAGCCCATATGAAAAATCTTATGCCTAGTTCTGTGATCTGTAAAATGTCCTCCACAGGGCTCATCATGACCTGCCTTCAGTATGTCATAGATTTCATCATCTCTTACACATCTTCGGATCTAGAGATCATCCCCTATGTGGAAAATATATTCACCAATCCAGGTGAATCATGCACTGCGCTAGACGATCAATTTCCTTTCCCTTGATGATAGATGTCCTGGCAGTTTCCCAGTTGCCAGATAATTTTCTACATCAGCGTACCAAGGTGGCTTAGTAGTGACAGTGAACAGATGTTCGTCTGGAAATTGGTCTTCAACTTTCAAAGAATCATCTGTTTTTGGTACATGAGACATGAAGTTTGCAACAACATTCTCTCTTCTGGGTCGATCCTTGATGGTGATGTCGAATTATTGCAATAGTAATAACCACCGAGTAACCTGCCCATTAGTAATAGGTTTATTAGCTAAATAGTTAATAGTAGAATGATCAATATAAAAAATAACTGGATAGCCTATTATATAGTGACGAAATTTATTAATAGCATGTATAATGGCTAAAAACAAATTTTCTGTTACTATATAATTTAATTCAGGGGGAGTAAGGTTTTTGCTAATAAAATAAATAGCATAAGGTTTCTTGTCTTCTTCTTGTCCAAGGACGACGCCTATGGCGATATCTGATGCATCTGTTGAGATGCGGAATGGTATTTTCCAGTTTGGTCCTCTCAGCACCGGTACTGTCGAAATCAAATTTTTAAGTCCTACGAATGCCACATCACACTTATCAGATCACTGAAATTCTGCATTACCAATTAAAGCAAGTAAAGGTGCAGCAGTTCTTGCAAAATTTTCCATGAATCTGCGATAGTATCTTGAAGTGCCAAGGAAATTACGTACCTCAGTTTGTGTACGTGGTGTAGGCAGATTAAGGATTACCTCTATTTTTGTTGGGTCTACCTTGATTCCATCTGCAAAAATATAATGTCCTAGTACCACACCTTCAATCATCATCATATGACATTTTTCATGACTTAAGCATAACCCGGTAGCAATGTGTCGCTCCAGTACCTTCTCCAGATTGCTTAGAGCTTGATCAAAGTCATCGCCATAAGGGGTGAAATCGTCCATGTAAACTTCAAGCCCTTCATTAATCAGATCAGAAAATATGCTCAGAATGGCCCTCTGGAATGTGGTTGGAGCATTAAATCCAAAGGGAAATAATCTATATGAAAAGGTACGCCAGGGACATGTGAATGTTGTTTTATCTTGATCTTCTGGAGCAATCTGGATCTGATTATAGCCACTAAAACCATCTAGGAAGGAGACAAACTTCTTCCCTGCTAAAGTATCAAGGACCTGATCAATGAAGGGTAGGGGGAAGTGGTCCTTCTGGGTAGCTTTGTTGAGTTCTCTATAGTCTACAAAGATTCTCCATTTCTCATTCTTCTTGGGAACGATCACTAGTGGAGAAACCCATCGACTATCCGAAATAGGATATATAAAATCTACATCCAACAGTTTCTGTAATTATTCTTTAACAACGTCCCTTAGGTGAGGATTCAATCTTATTTGGGGATTTCATATGGGTCGGGCATCTTTCTCAATATAAATATGATGTGTGCAAAATTGGGGATCAATTCCCTTCATGTCAAAATATTCCCAGGCAAAAGCCTGCTGATACTTAGAAAGGATCTGAATCAATTTGTGTTGTTGTTGCTTATTTAAATTAGCATTAATATTCAGAAACCACCCTGGTGCAATCTAAACTGATTTGTTGTTATGGACAGTGGTAGTGGGGATCTATTGTTCCATCAATTCTTCTAGTGGATCTCCATGTGCTTCATTATCTAACACAACTTTTAGCATTTGGCATGTCAGGTTACTTACAATAGCTGGGCTATTAATGAAGTTGTTGATCACACCATCTTCTAGTTGGTTCTTAAGTCCCAGATCTTCTTCCAGTGTGAGAGGGGATCATAGATCTTTTTCTGGATATCTAGGTGGTGGAAACTGTTGATGTATAATGGACAGGATTGGTTTAGCTGGAGGATACATAATGAGATTCTTTGTATCACCTCCTCTATCAATTGTCATGTTTCCCATGCGACATCCTATGTATGCATTTGTTGTTGTGAGCCATGGTATCCCCAGTATTAATGGATGCCCATCGAGTCCACTTCTTGGGTTGATAATGAGGAAATCAATTGGATATTCCTAAGAGTCCACTGAAATTTCTATATCTTGTAATGTACCAACTGGTTTGACCACTGATCGATCAGCCAATTGTAACATAATTGGAGGAGGTTCAAAGGAAGTGAAACCCAGGGTGTTGCAAGTCTCGATGGTAAAGATGTTAATGGTTGCCCCCAAATCCACTAGTGTATTTGGAAACAAACAACCTTCTATATGAACTATTACTACAAGATTCCATGGGTCTGCATATTTGACTGGTTCATGTCTTCCTAGAATGAGGTCAGACAAGGAACCTACCACGTGCACAGTTGATGATGAATTTTTAACTTTCCTAACAGGTTTCTTCCCACATAATTCCTTAATTGTCTTTGCATAAATTGGGATGTCTTGCAGAGCCTGCAGGAGTGAGATATTGACATATAGATTCCTTAGTTCCCTTGTGATGTCAAAATTAGGATACACAGCTGGTTTTTCTATCATCAGTATTTTGGGGAATGGGGGAGGACGAGTTACATCCTCATCGAGATTTTGTTGTTCGACTGTGTTTCCTCCCTGCTCTGTTTCTTCCGTTATGACCACAGTTGAAGGTGTTATTGCTGGTTGTACATTATTTTCATTCTCCTGCTCTTGGTGAATGTTACTCCCTTCAGGAGAAATTATGCGCCCTGACCTCAGTCGGAGTTCGTTGCGCCCTACAGAGTTGATTTCCCCATCCATATTCTCAATAATCTGCACATGCTGGACTGGTCTATTATTGGGATTTAGGTGGGGTTGAGCTGGTAATTGAGGGTGCAATTGCGGTTGAGGATTTTGGGGTAGTTGCAGTGGAGCTTGCAAAGTGGATTGGGTTTGAGGGGTCATCCCCATGGGTTGATTGGTGATTCCCATGGGGCGCCGCCAATTTGGGTTCCAATTGGGGTTTTGGGCAACCGTGTTGGACCACTATGAAGGATAGGGGTTATTACTTGGATTTTTCCAGGATGGGGTGAGGTATTGTGAGTTTGGCCAGGTGGGGTTTGCAGCAGATTGATTTGACTAGGGTGCGTTAGGATATTGCTGGGACTTCCAGGTGGGGTTAGAAAATGGTTGGCCTTGCCACATGTTTCCAGAATTTTTCTTTTGATTATACTGTCTAGAAAATAAAGAAGAGGGATCATGTTGTGTACTTGGGGGACGGGCCTGCCATTGGCGATGCTGAGCCATCATGTGTAATGGTTATGTTTCCTCTTCTGCTTCTCTAAAGACAACTTTCAGTCTTGGGAGTGATGGTGCAGACCCGAACCACATCTAAAGGGCATTCCCTCGGACCATGTTTCTTTCTGCATCGGTGGAAAAATATGGACAAGGTCTGTTATGCTTCCACTTGTTTCTTTTTAGCCTGCAAGACATCCAATTGTGTAGTCAGAGTGCTTAGAATGTCAGTTTTGAAATTCTCTAACAGATTACCAACTTCAGCTCGTGTGACACCCCCGCTAGAAATGTTTCTATTTCTGGTGAGGGAAGTCAGTATCCATGATCTGGTCTGTGTACCCCCACGTGAGCACCTAATGCAGAATTGGACAATGTTATCATAAGTTTCTTGGTAAATATCACCCTTCCCCATTAAATTCAGTGTTTCTACCCATTCGTCCTTCATTCCTTTTATCAATGTGGCTTTGAGTACCTCACATGGTAATGTACCATAAGGAGATCTATGCAGATTGTATTGAAACATTTCAACATATTCTTCTAATGTATCATTTTCCTTTGCAGTCATTTGAAAATTTTCATCTTTTACGTCTTTGGTTCTACAATAATCCTGATATTTCATTAAGAAGGCTTGTTTCATTTCATCCCATGAGTTTATAGTTCCCCCTCCTAATCCCATAAACCAACGTAAAGCTGCTCCTTTCAAGGTAGAAGGAAACAACTTCAATTTCTAGGGTTCAGAGGTGTATTCATATCCCCTACACAGGGCATCAAATTCAAATAGGAACGCATCATGGTCTTCTGAGATTAATCCATGAAAGGTTGATAGATTTTGTAATGGGATTTCTTTCACGGGGGCATTATCAACCAGATCAACTATCGGGTACTCCAAAGTGGAGGTCTAGGCTCGTGGTTGATTTGGTTGCGCCATTTGGTTGAAAATATGCCAATAACCTTCAGGAATTTCTTGGCCTAGGTGTTCTATTTGAGGTGATTGATTACCTGATCCCCTAGGGAATTTAATCGCACTACCTCTATCTGCGATTTCATGTATACCTTCTCCTATCACATGAGATCCAAGACCAGGTGGTGGTGACGGGTTTGCCTTAGCAACCCTGCTGGTCTCCCCTTCTCCTTCCTCCAGATTACAAGAGCTCCCCTCGTCTAAAGCGTTGAGAGGTGGAAGATCTATATTTTGAAAAATTTGTTCAGTCCCTTCAGTTTCGCTATGAACCTCAGCATGGGCTATAGTTGGTGAATGTTTTGCCTGGGGGATTCAGGTAGAACCTCTCTTGGGTCCAACCGAAGCTTGAGATTCAACTTTTCGGATGATTTTGTCTATGAAAGTGCTTCTTCCAAGGGCCACCGGGACCTGGGCTTTTGTAGTTTTTGGTGGGGGTTTTGGTTTTTCAGGTTCTTTCTTCTTAGTCATGCACACTTCATACAAAATTCTAAGTACCTAAGTGACCTCTATACATCAGCTGGAGGTAGGCATTGGCACAAGCGTTTTACTAGTTTCCTGCGTAGGTTCTTACCTTTCGTCTTCAATATCTCATCCTCCAAAGACGCAACCTATGCTATCTTTGACACTCTCCCCAGAAACAGTGCAAAAATGTTGGGCCCTAAAGATGTCCTAAAAACAACCTTAGTTTAACATTAATTTATCAACCCGAGGATTTGTCTTTTATTTCAAGAATATCAGCAACGTCTATGCAGATAGTTGTAGAGCCTAAAATCCTGTAGTTAAAGAAAATCTGGGTTTATCAACAATCAAATTCCTCACATATCCCTTTAAAGTTTTGAAGCTAAGATCTATGGCAGAATTGAAATATGATCTATAACATGCTGTGAATTAAAGGAATTAACTAATCTGTTGAATTCACTTACTAGGAAGCAATAATCTAATCTAAGAAAATACTTGCATAAATAATCTATCAAATATTAATCAACTTGCTGGAAAAGAAACGACGAATTATTATATCTGTGAAAAGGAACAACAAATGTAATCTAATCGAAAGGAACAACAAATGTAGTCTAATCTAAAGGAACAACAAATATAATCTAATCAAAAGGAAGAACAAATGCTAATTTAAGCGAAAGGGGACAGCGCGTATGAAAATGAGAGGAATTGTTAAGCATTAAACTACAACAATGGAAACTAGAACATCAATCAATAACATTCATATGAAACACCTATCTTTTGTAAGCAAACAATATAAAAATATCAACACACTCATGCATTCATATTTACTATTGCAAAAGAGATTTAAATCATAGAATGAAAATCAAACTGATACAATTACAGACTGAGACAACAACTCCTTTAGATTGGTCCCTCGGTCCTGAGAAGCACTTCTACTAGAAACTCAGTATGCAAGAATGGTGAAAACACCAAAAGCTTCTATTGATTCCATGAATGATACAATATTTACAAAAGACTTCTTTTGCAGAGCAATTCTGAATTCTGAATACTTGGATAAAATTCTTAAATTGATTCTTTTTAGGATTCATTACCCCCTATATATTACAATGATATGGTTAAATTAAGATATCCTGAGGATCGAAAGATCCTCAGGATTGCTTTTACTATTTATAAGGTTTACAAAATAGGGAATTGATCTTTCTCAAAACTGCTTTGCGCCTCATGTATTCAACCTTCAACAGTCTTCATATCTTCGAAATATCCTTAACTATCTTGGGTTTGACAATATTTATCCATTCGTGCAAAAAAATCACACAATTCCAACCGAATATTAGAATTTATCTAATATTACTCGATGATATTTCTAGAAGAAATTTTAATCATTTCCTATCCTAATTATCCCTAATTAACAGAAAAAGTCAATTAATATTATATCATAAACCATGAAAATAAGGAGGATATTTGTACCTTTTTCACAACTCAACGCTAGAGCAGTGACCTACACCTTCAACCTAGTAGTACACACTCCCAAGTCTACTAGACAATTATCTACATTGGGTCCTACCTCTTGTTTTCCCCCCAAATCCATCTCGACTTGTTTAAAGTCATCGTGCTCGTAGGCTGCCAAACCACACTTTTCTAATGCACAAGGTGAAATGAAACTATCTATAGCACTAGAATCAAATAAAATTTTAACATTGACATGATTTACCATACTTGACGACTCCACCACATTGGATTGATACTCTTCCTGGTGGTTATTAACTGTCGCTGCATAAATTTGGTGGCTACTACTTTCTCTTCCCATCGGGGCCTTTCCTTCTCTATGCACAAAGCCTACTTGTAATTCTAGACAATCATGCTAGTAATGAGGTCCTCCACACCCCCAACAAGTAACCCGAGGTGGAACCTGGGTGCTTCCTTGTGAAGGTCTATGAAATGAGTTTCTTCCCCTTGAGCCCCTGCCCCTGCCCCTACTTGTTGCTCCCTGAGAAGGTCGTGGACCTATCTGTGTCATTGGCGATGAGTGGGATGTTGCACTCCCTGCCATTGAAATACATGTTGTAATTTCTCTGGGAGCGACTCTATTTCCATAAGGGGGTGGCCTAGAGCTTCCTCCCCTGGAGAAATTCCTAGGGGCCTTCCCCTCCGTTTAAGCTCATATGCACTTCCGCATAACGAGAATTTTCAACTGCTTCGGCTACTAACGATAGCTTCCACATCCGTACCATGGCCCTTATCTTAAGGTTTAACCCATACATAAAACATTCTACTTGTCATTGATTGGTATCCATGTACGATACATATTTTAATAATTCCATGAACCTAATCTCGTACTCTTCCATGGTCTTGTTCCCATGAACTAGAGCATGGAATGCTCCTACCTGTTGTTCCTCCTAGTAAGCAGACAAATATTTCCTCCAAAACCTTTCCGCAAAAATCTCCCAAGAGACGGTGTCTGGGGTAAGGTGCAACTGCCTCTCCAGGTTACCCCACCAGTTCAAGGCACTATCCCTCAACTGAAATATTTATATCCTCTCCTTTGATGTGGAAGCATAGTCTCTTAAGGTGAAATAGCATGCCATTCCTTCCAACCATGCCTCTACACATTCACTTGCACGACCCTCAATAAACTCTGGGAGTTTGATCTTCTGTAGTTCTCTGGTGATGTCCCCTAGTGGAGGCCCTCCCTTAGAGTCCCTTGATGCTTCAGGGTTACCCACTCCATATGGTGGGGGTACCACTTCGACATCTATTGACTGGTGTCCCTTTAATGTCTCATTAATAGCCTCCAAAGAGCACAAAATGAGAGCTAATTCAGGCAATGGTGGTGGAAGCACCGGCATTGGCAGTCCTTGCGATGATGCCCCTTGGCCTCGATTTCCCCAAGTCCTAACCATTTTAAATGACTAAATATGCATCAACCAAATTCTTATTAGGGAAGAGTTTAAGGCATTCCCCATTCGCTCAAACTTATACTGGCAAACATAGGGTTAGGCATAAGTTTTTTTTTTTACTTGTCTATAAACAAACATTACTCTCTTTAGGGTAAGTGGCTAAAAATTGGGTCAAAATCTTCTAATCTTGGTAACTTCATTCAAGTAAGTTGCTAACTCCCTTTCCTTGCTAGCTATTCTAGCATTGTGAGGTACCCGCCAATTACTGTTACTTACCTCCTTAAGTCCTTAAAGATTTGAAAACTAATTAAAGGGTTTAAACACAATGTAGATTAATTATTAAAACCCCATCACCTAGATTAATATGTTAACCTAAGTTTCAAATTTTAATCCCCATAAAATTATACTGATATTAATCCACATATTAGTACTAATCACTATTATTAATCTTATATTAACACAACATTTAAAATTAATATATATAAATTCCTAATCTTTTTTTTTAAACTTATATATAAATAAATACATAAGTGATAGTTTATTATTATATACCATATATTATGAACTTAATAAACCTTTATATTAATATTTAACACCAATATTAATAATTAATATTAATATTTAACCCAAATAAACTTTAATTAAACTTTAATGATATTAACACCTTAATATAACATTAATGTAACTTTATATATATATATATATATATATATATATATATATATATAATAGTTTAATACTTGTTTAAAGTATTAGTAATTATTTATAATTAATGAGAAATAAAATTTTATCATTTATTTAGTTTTAAAAGTAATATTAATAATGTGATAACATAACCGTGTGTGTATATATAGATATATAAAATAAAACAAATCAACATGGGCTAAGTTAGGAAACACAACGTGGGGCCTTGCATGGGCTGAGTAAGGAATGCAACGTGGGGTATTGCATAAGGCCCACGTGCCTCTTCTTTCCCCACACACTTGTCAGTAGACTCTACAAAACCCTCTCTTGCTCGGTCTCTTATTCATTTTTCTTGGGTATGTGTTATATTCTTTGAACGAGTAGTAGTGTCTGCGTTGCGCAGGGGGATTTGAGGGGGGGCTGTAGGGGGGCAAAGCCCCCTATGAGAGGTTTCGGGGGAAGCACCCCTGAGAAAAAAAATTCTGCCTCAGAAAAGTGTCACATATTTAGGTGGTTTTTCGACACATGGTTTTTGTTGATGGCTTTCTATTTCTGGTTAAGGAATTAGGGTTGTTGACTAACCCAGGTCATTGGGTTAGGGTTTTGGATGTCGTTGTCTCCTATATGTATATTGTATTGTAATCAATGTAACATGATGAATGAACATAAAATATGTTGGTTTTCCCAGTTTGGGTTTCCAACGGAAAAATCTTTGTATAATGTTTGTATTTGCCATTGTATATTTTATGTTCTTTTGCTATAAATCTATTTGCAATAAATATTGTACAAGATTAAAATCTACATTTGGTATCAGAGCTTTGTTGGCTTCAAGGGGACACCTTTGTGGTCAAGGGTTTGGCTCGGGACTGTGATAAGCCTTGTTACAGTGGGAGATCTGTGGTATTGATTTTTCAGGTGAAAAGAAATAGCAAGCAATTCGAAGATAGAGATCGAGAAGTTTAATGGGAAAAGTTTTGAGTTGTGGAAGATCAAGATGGAAGATCTGTTGGTGGACATAGATCAGTGGATTCTAGTAGATCCAGGTACTTCACCTACAGGAACTTCAACAAATGACTAGAAAAAGTTGGATCGGAAGGCGAAGAGCACAATCCGATCGTGTCTCTCAGATTCAGTATTACTGAATGTGTCAGAGGAAGCTACAACCAAGTATTTATGGGATAAGTTGGGGAAGTTGTATCAGTCTAAGTCCCTAGTGAATAAACTATTCCTAAGAAAGACGTTGTATAACCTGAGGATGAGAGATGGAGACTCGGTGGCAGAGCATTTAAACGCCTTCAATACTGTGGTAAGTCAGTTAGTATCTGTTGAGATTAAAATTTCATATGAAGATAAATGTATCAGTTTACTTTGTTCTTTACCAGACTCGTGGGATAGTCTGGTTGTGGCCATAGGTAGTAATACAACTTTCTTGAAGTTTGATGAAGTGGTCTCATCCTTGTTGTCGGAGGAGATGAGACAGAAGAATATGGAAGGACAGAGCATAGACAGATTATTTGCAAGAGGATGTTCCCAAGAAATAAACAGATCTAAGTTCTCAAGTGGGATATCTAAGTATAAGGGTATATCTAAATATCCCGGAAATTTTGTAAAGGTATGTTGGAGATGTGGAAAAGAAGGGCACTACAAGAAGCAATGTAGATCCAAATTTGAGAAAAAGAAGGGATATGAAGAATCTCCTTCTACAGAAGAGAAGACCTCCAAGGAAGAAGGAGGGGATGTGTACTTGGATTCTTCAAGCACACATGTAGATCATGAGGCATGGTTGGTTGACTCTGGTGCATCCTTTCATAAGACTCCCCATAGGGAGTGGTTCTGCGAATATGAAAGGTATGATGGAGGTAATGTTTTCTTAGGTGATGATTCGACAACCAGAATCATAAGACGAGGAAAATTCAAGTTGAGGCTCATATATGGAAGGATTAGAAAACTTCATGGTGTTATGCACATCCCAGGTTTGGCTAGAAATTTGAATTTTGTAAGCAAAATGGATGATGCAGGGGTAAAAACAATATTTGAAAAGGAAACATACAGGATGGTTCGAGGAGAAATGGTGTTGTTGAAGGGAGTTCGGTTTGGAACTCTGTATAAGCTTCAAGGAAGCATTGTTAGTGATGGGTTTAATAGTTCCATTGTTCCTAATATTGGAGTTGAAGAAGAAA
>ML783062.1:764391-802316 GCA_009831015.1 Picea engelmannii
AATTTGGTTGGTGAGAAGGTGGCTCTGTTCTAGGTTTTTTGTTGCCTTTTCCATAGTGTCTTCTTCTGAGTTTTTCTTTCGCAAGATGTGGAAGAATACCAGGCTCGAAATTGTTTTTTTGAGCGATTTTATAGCTGAGGATATAATTTTGAGCGGGTCTTTTGTTGGTTTGGACATGCCCTGGAGTTCCTTTATGATAATTTCAGAGTCCCCCAACACAGTTAAATTTTGAATATCCAGCTCCTGGGAAAGCTTCAGTCCCATGTAGGCTGCGAGGATCTCTGCTTTATTATTTGTTGTATTCCCTATACCCCAGGAGTAATCAACTATTTTTTTCCCCTTAGAATCGTAGATGACTCTCCCCGCACCTGCCACCCCTGGGTTTCCTGTTGTTGCCCCATCGAAAAAGAGAAAGGAGGAATGTTGTTGGTATTTCCATCGTGAGAATTTTCTATCGTCGAGGAGAACTTTCCATTCTTGTTGTTTGGGGGCCTGCCTGGGGGTGGTAAGAATAGTCTTTGCTGGTCCTTGAATGTAAGCAACCCGGTCTTCTTCACTTGGATCCAGGATACCAGGGGGGTCGAAACCAATTGACTTGGCTCTGAAAACTTCTGAAATTAGGCCACATACCTTGGAAAAGATGTTATGCATTGGGGGGATATTCTCACGGAAGATCGCTTGATTACGAGCTAACCAAAGCTCCCAACAGACGAATTTGGGAATTTGTTTCCAAAGAAGGGTGAACTTCTTTTTGTTTTTGAAGCTACTAGCATATCTATGCTTCCAATGGGTAAAGAGATTAATCCAGGTGTCAGGGGGAAGGGGGGGATTGGGGAGGGGAAGGTATATGAGATTCCAGAGATGTATAGCAAAATTGAATTGCATGAAGAGGTGGGTGATGGTTTCAGAGGCTTCAAGGAAAAAAGGGGCACCTGGAGGGGCCTTGGATGCCCCACTTGAGGAGATTTTCGGCAGTTAGAATTTTTCTGTGGACCAGGAGACAACATAAAGTATTGATATTGGGAAACGAGGGATCATACCATATCTCTTTCCAGATTTTGGAAGGGGGGGGGGCATGGGTTTCAGAGAGAATATGGGTGTATCCTTATTTAACAGAGAAAGGTTTACCTCCCCAGCTTCGGGACTCAGGAATGTAGTGATTGAGAGGGGTGAAACCAACCATATTGTTGAAGAAAATGGGGAGGAGGGGGTTGAGGATCTATGGGTGGTTAGGTGGTTTCCATTTTTCCCAATCCCCGTCGTTACTCCATAGGTATAAATCTTGAAGCTTGAGGAGGCCGTTTGAGAAGGACCATTCTTTATAAGGCTGGAGGGTCACAAGAGAACTCAAGGGATCGTGATTGAGGATACGATCCAACCAAATGTTTATTGTGCCTCCATTTCTTGGGGCCTAAGAGAGTTTGGCCTGAATAAGAGAAACTACGCTTTTGAGGAAACGCCATATCGGGGAACTTGGAAGGGTGGGGATGGGTCCCTCTACGCATCTGAGCCTGGGGGGTTGAAAGTAATTTTTTAAGAGGGCTATCTTCCACCAATCTGGTTTGCATGTTGTAAGTCGCCAAGCCAATTTGGCTCCTAGAGATATATTCATTTTGGTTGGGTCCTTAATAACTAGACCGCCTTTATTGTAGGGCTGACAAATTTGCTTCCATTTTATGAGATGGAATTTATTCGTATTTGTTTTGCCGCTTGCCCAAAGAAAACATCTTATGACTCTGGAGATTTTTTCAAGAATGCTTTTGGGAGCTAAAAGTCCTGAGCATTGGAAGATGGAGAGGGAGGAAAGGGATGATTTAATTAGAACGGTTTTCCCAGCAGGATTGAGCCATCGACCTCCCCAGTTTTGAATTCTCACTGATATCTTTTGTACGATTGCAAGCCAGGCTGAAGAGTTGTAATGATTGAGGAAAATGGGCATTCCCAAATATTTAAAGTATTTCCAAGTGGTGATGATAGAGAAACCAAATATTCTGGCGATCTGATCTTTATGTGCCCAGGAACACGCCAGGCATAAATTCTGCACTTTGAGGCGTTCAACTTGCCACCTAAAGCTGTGAGGAAAGAACTAAGGACCTTTTGGAAGCGGTTGGCAGTGCAAATTGTGGCTACTCCTAATAAAAGGGTGTCATCTGCAAATTGGGATTGATTTATTTCCTTTACCCCTATCGCTATAAGCAAACCAAGGAGTTTTCATGTTCTTCGTTCTTCTTCCAGATTTTGACTGAGGGAGTCCACTAGAAGAATGTAGAGAAAGGAGGAGAGGGGGAAGACCTGACGAAGGCCTCTGCTTGCTTTGAATAAGTTGGTTGGGCTCCCATTAAGGAGAGGAGAAATCTAGGGGTTGTTGATGCAAGCTTTGATCCAATTGTTGAAACTCTCAGAGAATCCATAAGCTTTTAAAACTGAGAAGAGGAAGCTATGCTTCACCCTAGCAAAGGAATTTTCCATATCGAGCTTGAAAACCATGCTGGGAGTTTTGGTTTTCTTGCTTTAGAGAATGGATTCTTGTACTAGGACAATGTTGTCTATTATCTGCTTGTCTCTAAGAAAACCAGTTTGGTTTTCTGAGATTAGCTTTGTGAGTAAGGGGGTGAGGCGATTCACAATGATTTTGGTAAGGATTTTGTAGGAGGAGTTGCAGAGTGAGATAGGACGGAATCAAGAGAAATTGGAGGGATTGGATTCCTTGGGAATGAGGGCTAGGAAGGTGGTGTTGGTTGCTCCTCCAATTTTCTATTTGTGCAGAGTATAGTTTAGCATTTTTTTCAGATCCCACTTGATGACGCCCCAGAAGGATCGATATAATCTGATTGGAAACTCATCAGGTCCTAGAGCTTTATTTGGCTCTAGACTCCAGATTGCTTTGACTATTTCTTCCTCTGTGATATCTTGAGTTAGTTGGTTATTTTTTGCATCTGAAACTAGTTTAGGGATGTTTGTTAGCATGTTAGTGGCCTCCATGTGCATTTCTTCCTCCCTTGGTTGTTGGTAAAGATTATTATAATGGTGGTAGGCCTCTTCTTTGAGTTGTTCATAAGAATCTATTTGCTGCCCCGTACTGGAGGTGATAGAGATGACTGTGTTTTTTTCCTTCGAGATTGAGCTTGCTTGTGGAAAAAGGAGGTGTTTGAGTCTCCCTCTTTTATCCAAAGACTCCCAGATTTCAAATGCCAATGTTCATCCTCCCTATGCAGCGTAGCCTGAAGGTGTTGCTGCACTTATTTTTCCTGGTTCAAGAGGGCTTATGTAACTGCATCAGATTCAATTTTTTGCTGAATTTGTCTAAGCTGCTCTAGTTTTTCTTGTTTTTCTTTATGGGGGGGGGGTGGGTGTAGGATTTTTTCACCCAGTCCTTAAGAGAAGATTTACGGACTTTAGCTTACTTTCCCAGAGGAAATTGGGGGAACCTGAGAAAGAGGTGGTCCAAGATTGTTCGAAAAGGGTGGGGATGGTTGAGTTCTCCATCCAGACCTGATTGAAACGGAAGGGTAGGGGGCCAAAGTTATGAGGGGTGAGGAAGGAAAGAGTGATGGGTTTATGGTATGATATGACGAAGGGGAGGATTTGTGAGGATATATCAAGGGGGAGAGCAGGAAGTTGTTTCTTATGAGGAAACAGTCCAAGCGGACTGCAATATGTTGGAGGGAAACTCATTTGTTATTCCAGGTGTAGTATCCTTTGATCGATTTGATGGCTTGCATGTCCCAGTCTGACATGAGATCAGTAAGGTTTTCTGAGAAGGGATATCTGACTTTGCTTCCTCCTTTTTTTTCCTCGGGACTGAGGTGGGTGTTGAGGTCTCCTCCAATTACACAAGAGGAGGGATATATAGAGTTTCGGAGGTTAGAAAGGGAGGTCCAGGTTGACATTTTGTCTTTATAAGTGTTTGGCATATAAATATTGACTACATAGATAATATTGTTGTTGTCCTTATTTTTGAGAACTATAAGAATCCAGTTTTGGGTTTCCGAGATTACCTCAGAGCTCCATATATGTTTGTTCCATAGTGTTGCATTACCGCCAGAGGCGCCCTGAGAGTTGATTGCCACTCCGTCGATGTTATTGAAGAGTTTGCTTGTTGCTTCAAGAAGAGACGTCGAATCCATTTTGGTTTCTTGGAGAAGAATGACCGAGGGACTGGCCATTTTTTTTAGATCTTTTAGAGCTTCAGATTTTAGTTTACTACTGAAACCCCTACAGTTCCAAGAGAGAAACATCATTGGAGGGGGTTGGAGGGGGCTCGACTGCCGAGGGCCAAGTGTTCCATTCCTCTGGCTCCCGCTTTCCTTGTGGATGCATGAATAGTATGTTCTATAGTTTGTTGTTTTCCCTGTTCTTTTTCCTTGGTTGTTGCTTCTTCTTTGACTTCTTTGTTTGTTCGCCACCCCGATTTCCTTGGCTTCTCTAGTGGGATCTCTCCTTCTTCTTTTTCATGAATGTATTGCACATTCGAATTTGAAGTTGAGGTTTCCTACTGTTCCGGTATATTCGTGTCTTCCATGGAGAGATCGTCTGTATTTGATTCAACATTGTTGTTGATTAGGGGTGGGTATGGGAGCGAGGAAGGGATCGGGACTGGAGAGGGGTTCTGTTTTGAGGAGGTTTCTGCTAGAAGTTCAAAGGAGTTGCAACTAAGAGGGGGATTGGTGATCAGAGAAGGAGCCTTTTTGGACGGATATTTTGGGGCAGAGTTTGGTGTAGAGGGTTCTATCGAGGGTTGGGGACCTGAAGGTCCTATACAAGGTCCACTACTTTTTCCATTGGTGTTTTTTTCATACCTATTGCCAGTCGTCTTCTTGAGTAGGAAATTCAATTTCTGAGGACTATTTGTTACTTGGGCAGTTCTTTGCGAAGTGGTCGTATTCATGACAGGATTTACATTTGAATGGGAGTTGTTCATAGTCTAGTTTTTAGATGTGGATCCAGTCATCTAGCTTTAGCTTGATTGCTTCTGGAATCCCTTTTTCTAGATCTACTTCTACATATATTCTCGCACAGGAATAGAGGCTAGATTTGGGCTCTGTCCTGTCAATATATTTCCCTAGGGTGTCTCCTATGATTTTTAGAACTTCATCACCCCAACAATGGAAGGGAAAGTTTGGAAGCCTTACCCAAACTGGCATAGCTGAAGGAATGTCGTTTTCTAGATCGAAATATGGAGTCCATTTATTTAAATATAATCCTCTTGGGCCAAAGAAATAAGGGTCGTTTCTGAATATGATATCCTTGTCTGATTTAAGATCGAAATAGAAAATGTAGAAGCCCTTACCACAGAAGAAGTGATTCATCCATCCCTGAACCAGGGGGTGGCAATTCCACTCAATCCAAAGGTCTATTTGCCGAGGTGAGGGCCAAAGTCCCATGAAATGACCAACCAGTGCTCGTGAGGCAAAGGAGAGGGATTTTCTTCTCATAATGGTGTTGGGGATTAAGATTTCTGGAATCTGCTCCAATTTTTTGACAAACTGAGAGGTGTTGGGTCGAGTTGGAGGAGGGAAAAGAGAACCCATGAGGGATTTAAAGGAAACAAATTCATCAAGAAATTCTGGAGGAGCATCAGGATTCGGGTTCTCCGAGGCCATGAGAGAGGCCGAGGGGAATCGGGAGGGTCGAGGGGTGGCCGGGAGGGCCGAGGGGGCGACCGAGAAGGCCGAGGGAAGGGGCCAGGAAGGTTTAGGGTTTTCGCAGAGCCAAGTATGTCATTGAAACATGTATGAATACATTTAATTTTTTATTGGTTTTAGCACCAATATTTTTTTTAGTGCTTGGCCATCATCCAACATCTCCAAGGGTCGGTTTCAATTTTTAGGAAGATTTATCATTTCTTATCTTCATTTCCATTTTCATCTGTGCGCTGCAAAATTGACTGTGTGCTACAAAATTCACTACGTTTTGCAAACTTTAATGCGCACTGCAAACTTCACTGTGTGTTGCAAACTCAACTACACACTACAAAATCAAGTGTGCATTGCAAACTTCACTGTGCGTTGCAAACTTGACTATGCGCTCCAAACTTCAAAATCGTATTTTCATCATAACTTTTAAATTACGATCTGGGTTCTTATGAAATTTTGTGTGGAGAGGAATCATAATATCATTGAATTGTTGCCCAAAAATTAGTCTGACCTAGTTCGTAGTTTTGGAGCAAAGTTGAAATCATCACCTACAGGAAAGTTTGCGGTGAATCCTGAAATTACACTGCAAACTCTAACAGTCTGATAAATCCGAGTTGTAGGAGGGTTGTCACCTGTCTGAGGAGGTTCGAATGGGTTCTTAGAGATAATTTAGACACCAAGGGACACTTGTACCTAATATTTAGCTCCACTAAATCTTCATGCAATGAGCTGGCTGTAGTTGCATTTATTCTAAAAGATAGTTTCCATTAATCAAGGAATTAATTGGATTTTATGTTTGCCACATATCTATAAGGCATAGAATCCAATACATGGATTAGGTTGCAACCTCATAGAGATATTTCTGATGTAATTTTATATTTAATGAGTGAGAGGACTCCAAATATGAACTGATATTGAGTTAGGAGAGAGCTTGAGGCAGTTTAGTTGTGTATGTTGATTTGTAAGCATGTTGGACATATCCGAATGTAAAATTTCTGCCATTAGAGATTCATGAGAGTTGTTACTATCAAATTGTGTTTGATCTATTTTATATTTTCATCTTGCTTGAATGAATTTAAGACATTGAGGATCAATGGTTGTTCATGGGTAGGAGATTCATGAGTTGCAAAGGATTTGCAGTGATTGCCTTCTTTCATGATTTATGTTCATGTATTATTTTTATTCATTTTGCAAAGAGGATCATTGCTTGATGAATATTTATTCTTAGTGTTATCTACTTCATTCTTATGTTCATCATTATATAGCCCTTTTGTGTGGTAGTCAACTTGATTGCCTTTGATCTATAGAATTTTATGACTCCATGCCCAATGGAATGTCTCTGTAGACAGTTTGCTACTCTCTTTCTTGTTTTTTCTTGCTAATCCAACAACCATAAAATTGATTTAATTATTCAAATTATGATGGGTATTATGATTGTTCTTAAATCAATCTAAGAAGAACTTCTAGTGCTAACATTTTTGGCACCGTTGCCGGGGACGAAGTTGAATATTTTCCCTGGGAGAACGACAAAGATTAGATCCAATATTTTATGGTTAAAAATGGCTGTTGACATAGTACAAACTACATCATTCATCTGGTGAATCCATGAAGGACAGATCTAGTGGCGACTCCACAATTTCAGAATGTCAAAGGCATTTGTTATTGTTTTGGATCGAAGGTTTGCACCTCTTAACTTTTCTGCAGTTTCTGGTTTCCCACATCCAATACCTCATATATCAAAATGGGGATATTTTCTACCTGTATTCAGAGAAAGGAAGGAGGATACTCCCGCACAACACCTCATTTTGTTTCATCAATGCATGGATAATTTAGATACACATCATGAGGATGTGCTCATGAAAATTTTCATGTATTCACTAGAAGGAGACGCTCGAGGATGGTATAGATCTCTTCCTGCCTCAAGTATTTCATCATTACAAGAGTTTCATACCATGTTTCATCATCATTTCAAAATATTTTATCCAGTTGATCTTCTTTTTGAAAATTGTTGTAAAGAATTTGAATTCTACATCCATCATTCATTTAGTAATTCTTCTAGTTATAAGGATGGAGCATAAAAAACTATTGAGAATGTGGAGAAGGAATCACCCCCATGTAAAATATTCTTTAGTTATTTAGTTTCGAAAGAAGAGTCTATTGATTGCTTTAATGATAAGGATGTTGGTGATAGTAACACTATAGACACATTTGTCCTTGACTCAGATGTCTCTAGCAATTTTGAGGCTGCTCCAAATTTTCATGAAGATCAAGTTGTTTCTTTCAAGTATTCATATATCAAAGAACTAATGTACACATCAACATATGATAGCTATGAAAATGATGCTTGTCATGAAGAAATAACTGCAGAAGAAGATTTTCCTTGGGTCTTTCAAGAAGTTTCCTATGATGTGTTTTCACCTGTGATTGAAGATAAGGATGATAAACAGGTAAACAGGTCCCTAAGCTTGCATGTGTTCAAAGTTTACATGTTTATGATAAGTTTGAAAATATACTTACTCCTGTAAAAGATCATGAAGACAAGATTCATTTTCATCCTTCACTTGAAATATTTGACAACAATGGAAATATATTGCAGCAATCTTTTTTTTTTCATAATAGGAGAGATCATAATGTTATTCAAATAGCAGATTTAGTACAGTAGCAACCTTGTCCTTTGGATCAACCCAAATTTTTTTGTCATGAGTTTCATGGTCCCATATCCGATTGGATGGAGTCTCTGTTTACAAAAGATTCACACACTGACAATTTGGGCATGGTGTTTCTTTGTTGTGAGTATTAAATGTCTAAGAAGTTTTTGATGCATACATTAAATTATTTTTATGTTTTTTCAGACAACTGCAAGAATAAAGACATGCCAAGAAATCAATTGCTTGATTGGTTATTTTGGAAATTTGTATATACATGAGCACAATGGTTTTTCAGTTGGTTAGTATAGGGATTTTAAATAAATAAGCTTGATGTTTCAAGCATTTCTCTCAATTTACACAGTGTGTGAATGTTTTAATTTCAAATAAAGAGCAGAAGTATACTTCGGGTAGGAACAATTCACATTTTGCAGCTCAGGTGGACTGTAGCGTATGATGGACAACTACAAGTTTCATATTTTCAAAATGGATAAGGCACTGGAACTATAAGTTCTTGGCAACTCGCGGGGAATGTGTCATTCACCAGCAGGAGCCAATGCTAGCTTCTATTATGGTTTTCCTTGCTTGTCCAAACTGCCCAAACTGAATATTAACCTCCTAGTCAACTAGGATTAGCCTCTTCAGGTCCCTAGCTCTAGGAATCCTTGTGGTTTCCTGGCCCCCAAGCCCAAAATTCCCAGCAATAATAGAGTCCCTGTGAGAATTCCCAAAAAACTAATATGTTCGCCAATCTCCTCCTCCTTTCAACGTTTCTTCCTCCTTCTTCTTCACCCAAAATCACCTCTTCCCCCAAAACCCAATAACCAAAAAAACCCTCTCCAAGACCTCTCCCCTCCTCCTTATCCTCCTCCCTCGAATCCCTCTCCCTCATTCAATTCCCCAACTGCCTTATCCGCCCATTAATTCCTCAACAACCTTCTCCCTCCCATTAATTACTTCACCTACCAATTTAATAATATTATAATAAACGACTCAATGAATTTATTTTAATAATCAATTAAATTAAATTTAACAACCATGATAATTAAATAATTAATTAGGGTTGTTACATACACCCACCCTTAAAAAAAAATTGTCCCGAAGTTAGAGTAATTTACAATACAAGGGTAATGACACATGATTCATACATCCATATCAAATAACAACATCATCAGTTTAGAAACACTTATACATACTAGTGTACATGTGCAAGGAATGCATGTGTAGCTAGAACATACATTACTCGCACATGTACTAATGAAAATAATTATCACACCTATAGTAATTCTTGTATGCGTCGAGTCCAATCAACAAGATCATTCATTTCATAAAAAATAGTAAACCATTTAAAATGTTTACAAAATCCCTCAATTATAATAATTTAGCATAAGCAATATTCACTTAGATAATTGTAGTTCAGTTAAGCAAATATAAATATACTTCAAAAAGAGGAAAACAATAAATTCTACTATAAGGCGAAATCCCCACACACTCTCAACTACTTCTATCCATCCTTCTTCCCTAACTTACTTTTGTCTCCCATCCCTATCCTCCTCTGCTTGAATATCTTGGAGCGTCAACTATATTGACCTAACTCCAAATAGAACCCATAAGCGGAAGTGTAAACTCTCTTGACCAAGCTTCCCCAACAGGCAACTGACAATCATCATCACACGTCTAGGGGAGCATGAGCTAACATCGTCCTCCCATGACTCCAGGTTTCAGAGGATACATGGTGGGAAATGCCTCCACCCCTCCTAACAGAACTAGGTCAACACCCTATCATGGAACATACAGTGACACTGTGTTGCTGGGAATTTTGTCATTGTATATTCATTTTTAGCTAGTCTCGCCACCTAAAAAACCACACTTGTCCACATACAATAGCAATGTATTTGAACCAATATAATTTCACATACAAAATTATTACCATATTGTTTCCTGGTTGATGTTCACGACATCAACCTTTTATCATCATTATTCTTTGGCTATTTCATAGCCTATTAACCTGCATATTAGTCTATAACATAAACCCATACATATCCATGCATTATCATTGTGTAAATTAATTTAATCATAATCTCAATCTGGTATCCACGTACCCAACAATTTCAAATGTCAAAATTTTCAAGTTCAGAAATAGATTGCATAACATCCATCATAATTCAAATAACGATAAACATTCACAGAATTGACATTCACATAGGTCCATATGTCTTAAAATTTCAAGTGTATCATTAATAGTTTCACAGTGAATAGGGAATAAATATGATTAGGCCTTAAGTAATTCTAGTTGTCTAAGTCAAAAGGTGGCATTTCATACACCCATCCTTTGGAAAACATATTCCCGAGGTGGTAAAAAAAGTGAGGGATGATCTCTTCGTAAACTCTCCGCATCCTCCCAAGTAGTATATCTTGGGCTATACTTGTCCCACTGGACCTTAACTTGGTCTACTAGACGGTTCATGAGTTGTCGGACCCTACAGTCCAATATGCATAACGATTCGACCATGAGGGTTCCCGCGTTTGATACCTGCAATTCCTTCCAATTCAGTTTATGAGATTCATCAACAACATAATGACGTAGAACAGATACATGAAAAACATTATGAGTTTTTTGCAAGTGGGGTGGCAGTACGAGATGATAGGCAACAGGTCCAATTCTCTCTTGGATTTTGAATGGTCCTATAAATCGAGGCGACAACTTTGTCCCCTTCTGGAACCGAATGGTACTCTTATTAGACCTGATACGAATGAAAACTTGATCTCCCACTTTATAACTTCGGTTAGTCCTATGTGCATCAACATAACTTTTTTGTCTATCATGTGGTTCCTTTAGTCACTGCCTAATCCGAATCACTTGTTCCTCCATCTCTTGAATCAATTCTGGCTCAACTGTCACTCGATCTTATAACCTTTCCCAACTCAACGATGTCCTGCATGGCCTTCCATACAGAGCTTCATAGGGTGGAATTCCAATGGAGCTATGAAAACTGTTATTGTAGGCGAACTCTACCAAATGTAGGTACTTCTCCCAATGGGTTTGATTATCCATAACATACATCCTAATCATGTCTTCCATAACCTGATTTACTCTCTCAGTTTTCCCATATGTTTCAGAATGATAAGTTGTTCTTAAGTTCAGTTGAGTTCCCAACGTTGACTGCAAACTTGTTCAAAACCTATATGTGAATCGAGAGTCCCTATCTGAAATGATATTCTTGGGTAACCCATGCAGACAGATGACCTCACTTATAAACACGTGTGCCACATCCATGACATCATAAGTGTCTCTAACTAGAATAAAATCAGCACTCTTGGTCAACTTATAAACTATCACAAGAATGGCATTGTGTCTATGCGATGTCAGCGGAAATCCCATGAAAAAATCCATATAAATGACTTCCCACTTGGACATAGGAACATCATGTAGTTGTAGGAGACCTACCGGGTGGTGGTGGTTAGCCTTCACTTGTTGAAACTCTAGGTACTTAGCGACAAAATGGACTACATCACGCTTCATGCCTACCCAGAAGAAAAGCTTCTTCATATCTACGTACATTTTCTTCAATCCAGGATGTGCACAATAAAGTGCTCTATGGGCTTCCTTGAGTATGATGCTTCGAATATCCCCTCCTTCGAGGATGTACATCCTTCCTTGATATCTTAATAATCCATCTGGTTCCAGGCTATATCCTTCATACTTTGGATCTAATTTCCTTCCACTATGGAGGGTTGAAGTAACCTTTAAATACCAAATATCTCCAAGAGGTTGCCTCAACACATGCTCCCTCAAATTAAATTTTAAGAGTACTAATGAGAAGACACATGGTCTCCTCCTCAAGGCATATGTGACCACGTTCTCCTTTCCCTTAATGTACAAAATTTCAAAACCATACTCACTCATAAAATCACTCCATCACCTCTGCCTGGTATTGATATCTCTTTGAGTGAAGAGATTCTTTAAGATTTCATGGTTTGTTTTGAGCTCAAAGCTTCGCCCTACTAGATATTTCCTCCAAAGTTTCATATTTAGCATTACAGCTACCAACTATAAATCATGAGTAGCGTAAAGATCCTCATGTTGCTTCAACTTTATTGACGCATATGCTATCACTCCCCATTCCTGCATTAGCACGGCCCCCAACCCTTGCTTTGAGGCATCCGTGCAGATTGTGAAGTATTTTCCCATATCCGACACTCGTAGAATTGGTGCACTGGTTAGTAACCTCTTAAGCTCGATGAATGCAGTATCACATTCCTATGTCTATTCATACCTGACCCCCTTGCACTGCAAGGTGGTGATGTGTTTCACTATCTTAGAGAACCCTTCCACAAACCTTCGATAATAACCAGCTAGCCCCATGAAGCTTCTCACCTCATGAGCATTTTTCATCACTGGCCATTCTATAATTTCCTTTACCTTTTCTGTATCCACAGATATTCCTTCATCGGAAATGATATGACCTAAATAGTGAATTTATTTTTGAAAGAAAGAACACTTCGACAACTTTCCATACAATTTGTTCTCTCTAAGGCACGACAATACCACTCGCAAGTGTTCCTCGTGTTCTCTTACGTTCTTGGAATAGATGAGGATATCATCTAGAAAGACCTATACAAAGCGGTCTAACTACTTTCAGAATACACCATTCATGAGGCTCATGAATACTGCTAGCGCATTTGTCAAACCAAAAGGTACTACAACGAACTCGTAAAGCCCAAATTGAGTTCGAAAGGCCATTTCAGGAATATCACCTTCCTTAATCCTTAACTCGTGATACCCTAATCACAGATCAATTTTTAAGCAAACTGCTTCTCCTTTCATCTGATCAAAGAGGTCATCTATCTATGGCATTGGGCACATGTTTTTCACTGTATCATGGTTCAAGTCCCTGTAATCTATACACAGTCATAAGGAACCATCCTTCTTCTTGACAAAAATTATTGGTGTGCCCCAAGGTGAGACACTAGGCCTTATTACCCCTAACTCAAGTAGTTCCTTCAACTGCATCTGCAACTCACAAATTTCTGGCGACGTCATCCTATACGGTGTCTTGGAAATTGGCTCCGCACCGGGTTTTATCTCAATGGTAAAATCAAGCTCCCTCTCAGGAGGTAACCTAGGAAACTCTTTTGGAAAAACATCCTTAAACTCCAAAAATACTGGATATTGATCCAAGGAGGGTCCTTTCCATTCATTGACTGCTTCCACTACATATAATCGACAACCTTTCCTCATGCAATGCTTAACCTTCATGGTCGAGATAAAGCGTAGAGAAACCTTCCTCCATACACCATGGATCTCTACTGACCTCCCTTCATCATCAACACAAATCACCCTCTTCGTGAAACAATATACCAAATCCTGATGGGATTCTAACCATTTCATTCCAATGATTAGGTCATACATCCCTATTGGGCTCTAAATATGTCCTAGCAACAACCTTAGTTTAACATTAATTTATCAACCTGAGGATTCGTATTTTATTTCAAGAATATCATCAAAGTCTATGCAGATAGTTGCAGAGGATAAAATCGTGTAGTTAAAGCAAATATGGGTTTATCAACAATCAAGTTATTCACATATCCCTTTAAAGTTCTGAAGCTAAGATCTATGAAAGAATTGAAATTTGATCTATAACATGTGAATTAAAGGAATTAACCTATCTGTTGAATTCACCTACTAAGAAGCAATAATCTAATCTAGGAAAATACTTGTAGAACTAATCTATCAAATATTAATCAGCTTGCTGGAAAAGAAACGGTGAATTATTATATCTGTGAAAAGGAACAAAAAATGTAATCTAATTGAAAGGAACAACAAATGCAGTCTAATCAAAATGAACATCAAATATAATCTAATCAAAAGGAACAACAAATATAATCTAATCAAAAGGAACAACAAATGCTAATTTCAGCGAAAGGGACATCAAATGCTAATTTAAGCGAAAGGGGACAACGCGTATGAAAATGAGAGGAACTGTCAAGCAATAAACTACAACAATGGAAACAAGAACATCAATCGATAACATTTAGATGAAACACCTATCTTTTGTAAGCAAACAATATAAAAATATCAACACACTCATGCATTCATCTTTACTATTGCAAAAGAGATTTAAATCACAGAACGAAAATCAAACTGATACAATTATAGATTGAGAGAGTAACTCCTTTAGACTGGGCCCTCGTTCCTCAGAAGCACTGCTACTAGAAACTCAATATGCAAGAATGATGAAAACTCCAAAAGCTTTTATTGATTCCATGACTGATACAACATTTACAAAAGACTTCTTTTGTAGAGCAATTCCAAATTCTGAATATTTGGATAAAATTCTTAGATTGATTCTTTTTAGGGTTCATTACCCCCTATATATTACAATGATATGGTTAAATTAAGCTATCCCAAGGATCGAAATATGCTCATGATTTATTTTACTATTTATAAGGTTTACAAAATAGGGAATCGATATTTCTCAAAACTGCTTTGCACCTCATGTCTTCAACCTTCAACGGTCTTCATATCTTCGAAATCTCCTTAACTATATTGGGTTTGACAATATTTATCCATTCGTGCAACAAAATCACACAATTCCAATCGAATATTAGAATTTATCTAATATTACTCAATGATATTTCTAGAAGACATTTTAATCATTTCCTATCCTAATTATCCCTAATTAACAGAAAAATTCAATTAAGATTATATCATAAACCATGATAATAAAGAGGATATTTGTACCTTTTTCACAACTCAACATACCCCCCAGCTTACCTTCTTGCATGTCCTCATGCAGGATGATATCTTACATGTAAAGCAGTGATGTTGTAAGGAGGAGAGGTTGGTTCACCAAGTTCCCTAAACCCATTCTTGCGTTTGAGATCTCCAAAAGCATCTTATTCCCTTTTTCTATTAATTTGATAATCTCTCTGGTAACCCTCTAGAGTAAACCAAATGATAGGGGGATTATATGTGCACCCAATCTAGGCATGTCCTTCTTCCAGGATCATTCTAGTATACCTTTCCACTCTGAAGGTGGTTGCAAATTTTGTTTTGAAACCAAAGGGTTCCCTACTCTTGACTTCACTTAGTGAGGCATCCCATCTTAATTTGGAAGCATCAAGAGATTCTTATTTAAGTCCCCTAAAATATGGTAGGCCTGATCGCATAACTTGTCGGTGGATAGGGGATAAAGAATCTACCACACCTTCCCTCTTCATAAATGTCTCGTGTGGCATGACGACTCGGAAGGATTTTGGAGGTTCCCCTCTAATCCAGAGATCTAACCCAGTTTCCCTTTTTAGGAAGATCTTGTGTGCTTTATCCCACATCACTTGTTTTTTGGTAAAGCACGGGGACTCTTGAAACTGTATGTACCCAAAATGGACTAGGATTATCTTTCTTGTTGTCTTCCAAGATGAAATTGTGGAGGCATAGCTCACACAAAAAGTATTGCACTTTCTCTTCCTTCTCTCTAAAACATGAAATGAACTCAAAGACAGTGGTGAATTTAATTGGTTTACCTGCTCTAATAGCTTTCACCCTCGGCAAAAAATAATGCTCTAACAAAAACAAGGTATAATTAGTAGCAGGATCCCTGCAATCTATTGCATCAGTGTAGACATCACAAATCTCTTTGATTTGCTCCAAAGCTTTATCTAATTGGCTATGTACTTTCTTTACCTTCCCTTTGGCTCTGGTGAGCTCAACAAACGTTTCATTTTCTGTTGCTGAAATGGTTTTAAGTTGTTTAACAACTTTTTGATGTTCTACCATAGTGACCATCTCATTTATACAATGTGTTAAGGTCTGTTGGGTTTGCACCAACTCTGTCTCCAATCTGTCAATAATGGCACTCTGTTCAGGAGACTGAAATGGTTCCTCAGTCTGAACAATTGTCTCTTCTGTGGTTGGGGAATCTGTCTGGATTTCTGCATCGATAGTTTCTAGGGGGGCATGGAAGTTTGTAGGAAGAATTTCCTCAAGTTGGGCAGTTGTATCTTCTCTTGTTGAAGTCCCTGTTTGAGGTTTTATTTCATGTACCACCAAAGGAGTCACTTCTTCATTTTGAACAACTGCTTCCTCTATTGTTGGAATCTCATTTTGAGGTTCCATCTCTGTTGTTTCTTCAGGGACATGCAACTCTATCTATGTTCCTACAGAACGTATATGGACTGAACTCCTAGGAAGTGGGTTCCTTCCCTGTGTCCTGGGCCTTTTGGACTTCTTTCTTTCATGGGCCTTGTCAGCTTGCTCTAATTGTTTTCTTAATTCTTTAATTAGTTCTTTGAGTCTGCCAACTTTCTCCTTTAATACTTTAAYCCTTTTAACCCTTCTTCTCAACAACTTGTTTTCCTGTTTCAACTTTTTGATTTTGTTGTGGCCTTTGCCTGTTGTTTTTTGTTTTTGTGGAGGATCAAGATCTTCCTCACCCTAATCAGTCAATAATTGTTCCTCTATTTCCTCTATGTGCTCTGCCTGTTCTATGGGGTTATTTACCTCAGTGTGAGGTTCTGTCTGTTCTGTTTTTTCAGGAATAGAATTTCTATGTCAGGGAGGTCCACAGTAGGGTTTGAAGAAGAAGATAGTGCTTGGTATTCCTCAGACCTGTTTGTGTCTTTCTCAATTGATATCCCTAAATTCCCTAGAACTTGAGCCATCTCGATTTCATAACCCTTGGGGAATTGTGTTGTGAGGTGCTCGAGTGATGGTTATATATTTTCCTATGAGGGTTGCTCTGTCTGTATCATTTCTTGGGTTTCTCCAGGCCATGCTATCCTTTTGTTTCTTATTTTCTTCTCAGTGGAGGTTTTAGGGGCAATGATTGTCCTTTTTCTCTTTTTATTTGATGTCTCTGCCAATTGGATGGGGTTTGCCTCAATTTTAGACTGAGTTAATGGAACTTCCATTTGGTTGGTATCTCCTCCTTTCTGTGCTATCTCAATTTCTGGCTGGGGTAATGGAACTTCCATTTGGGCCATGTCTCCCCCTTCCTATTCTATCTCAATTCCCTGTGGTGGGTTTTCATGATACAACTCAGGTTGTTCCACTTGTAGAGGCCTATTGGCCTCGATTAGATCACCCCAGGTTATTTGAGTTTGGCTGAGGGCTCTATTTACTATCAACTTTACTAATCCATGGTGGCTAATTATAGTAACGTGATCTTTAGCCTTTTGTGTTCTTACAGAAACCTCATGTAACATGGCATTTAGAAAAAAATGGTAAATTGATTACTAACCGTTGTTTGAGAGATGCTAACAATTTGAGGTGGCGCGGATGGATCACATCGTACCTTTCGTCGCAGGTGATATACCTTTGTATTACTCCTTCCATCTCCTTCCATGGCTCTATGAGAGCATTGGGGTTGAGTCCCTTTCCCTTTTTATCAAGTTCTTCTCCAGGATCTACAAAAGATTCCAGAGCCTCTTTGAGTGTTGTATATTTCCCAGTCCATTGTATGCCTGTGTTCGGGAGGCATGTAACCTCTGCTATGATTTCCTCTGTGACTGTAATTTGTATATCTCGAACCATGGAGACCCCTCCCTGCAATTTCTGGAATAATTCGAGCGTGGTGTTCATGTCATATCCTTGCAACCGGTTGAAGTACTCTGTCCACCCCAGATGGTGTAATATTTCTCTTGCCTGCTCTGTTACTTGTATTAATGTTGGCTCCCGATGCACACTTCGACCACCCATATTTACTGTGAGTAGGTGAGGATGATTATTGTTCCTTGCTGCAACTTAACTCAACCATCTTTTGAAACAATAGAAATATCAAATATAGAACAACATTGTGTATAAGAATGTGAATTTTTCTCATTTACTGCTCTCATTGTAATCTATCGGTAAATGCTCCAAGTATCTGCCCCTCAAAAATGGAAAGGTCGACCTCGACCGTCAAAAGTACGAGTGTAATAATGGCATATAGTTGTGGTGAGGTGTGATTACTATGACGTTGTTGCTTCTAGAAAGACAATCATCAATGATTTTCAAAAAGTACTTTTAGCGGTAATTATGAACCATCATCATTTTGTGTGGAAAATTCAAATTGACATACTTATGTTAGAACCATTTGAGGAAAAAGATTCCGAATAATTTTAAATTTGTTCACGTGTTTTAGAAATATTCCACATATAATAACGTTGTTACTTTCCCTTGTTTATTGGATATAATTGGAATGATAGCCTCATTGTTTATAAAAGGAAATCTAAGGACACACTAAAACTTGGCGTATTTAAGATAAACTTCGATACCACAGGTAGAGCCACTGCTTCCAGCAGGCATCCATAGCCTCGACAAAGTTGCCTTTTAACCCATAGATGAGACTGTATCCTTAATAAATAGTTTGAATTGTCTTTTCCAAGAAGACCATTATCTTGGTTTGGTAACCAGATGATGATAATGCCACTCACTAGATCGTAACCTAAGTGAACAAGTCGGCTTGTGATGAGACCTCTTGCCCTTTGACGAAAAAAAAATGCCAAAGGCCATTACCCTGGTTTGGTAGCCATAGTGGGAATGTCACTTATGTTATTATATGATGATCGTGGTAGGTTGGCTTGTGATGAGACCCCCTATTCTTTGTGGAAAAACTTTATTTTATTTCGATGAGTTTTTTTTTTTTTTTTAAGGCTCTATCAAGGGAGGCTCATCTACTCGTTAAGAGTGAGGGATGGCGTAAGAAGTGTAAGAATTCCAAGTAAGAATGTGTTTAAGATTCATTATTATAATATGAAATCAGTTTTCATTCAAGTCTATGTGGATATATAGGGGAAAGAAACGAATTATGGTGGCTGATGAATTGTGAACAATTTTTAAGATGATTTGGAGAAATTAATCCAAAAATAGTTCGCTAAAGTATGTTAAATGATCCACACAAAATGACAAATCAGAACTAGTGCTGATGAAAATGAATTGGTGAAGGTCATACGCAGAGGAGTGACTGACTTAATAATGGTATGCATTGTTCAAAAAAAATAAAAAAAATCGTGACTTTTGAGAAAAAGGAACAGCAATAAAAATGTAGAAGGAACAATAATTGTTCCTTTCAAATGAACAACACTATCTGAAAAAGGAACAACATGCATTTATAAAGGGAGAAACAATGTAACAGAAGGAATGAAAATTGTTACTTTCAAATGAATGACAATTGTGCGCAAAGGGAACAACCATCGCATAAAGGGAACGATAGTTGTTTTGTTCGAATGAAAAACAACTCCGTGCAAAGGGAACAACAATTGCACGAAGGGAACGACAATTGTTCTGTTTGAATGAATGGAAACTCTGTGCAAAGGGAACATAAATCACACAAAGGGAATGACATTTGTTCCATTCGAATGGATGGCAACAGAAAATTTTGACCATTTAAGTGATTGTAAACCTCCAACAGACATTTCTATTTTAGTGAATCTAGGATTGATTAGTCATCAACTAAATTCATTCAATATTTATGGGTAGGTTTATCCAATAATCAAAGTACTGGATGGTTTGTTAGCGTCAGTATTTTATTACATTTTCCTGAATTTTGCTGTGGAACATGACATATTCATAGTTTGTGAAAACAGGGTTTATATTTGATGATTTTTACAAAGTGAGGTAGGAGCAAGGAACAAAAAAGAGTGCTAACTATATTCATTATAATCGTCTTTTCTAGTTCTTATTCTCTCAAGTGACTTTCCTAAAACAATAAAAGCTAAAAACTCAATCAAATGTTGTAAATAAAGCTATATACAATATGTACGGTGCTGATAAAAATCATCATTTATGAAGTTGAAGTTGTTGGGTTACCTTCCCAGCCAGCTAGAATCTGAACAGTAGGGTCCTTACTTACTTCTTGGAAGAAGGATTCTTTTGAAGGCGGATGATGGTAGAGTCATAGTCGATGTCCATTTACCAAAAAGAGAGAACCAGACCCATCGATGGTAACTAAAGTGACAGTGCCATTATTGTGAACTTCATTAATTTCATATGGTCCCAGCCACCTTGTCTGTAATTTTCCAGGAAAATCCTGAAATCTGGAATCATAGGGAAGTGTCCAATCACCTTTCTGAAAATATTTCTTCTTGATATGTTTATCATGCCAGCTATCTCTCTGATGATGAATGACGGTTGTAGGTTGTAGGGAAGACAAGCATGCTTCATCTAACTCATTGAGGTGTTGTAGGCATTGTTTATGTGCCTCTGTAAGATCCAGTCCAATTTCTTGGGCCATCCTTAGAGTCTTGATCTCAAACTGAATCGGGAAGATAGGTTCTTTGCCATAGACTAAATGATAAGGAGAATAGCCAGTGGTGTTACACCATGTTGTACGGTAAGCCCATAAGGCATTTGGAAGCTCAATTGCCCAATTCTGACAGTTTGTTGAGACTGCTTTTGTCAAAATTGCCTCCAAGACTTTATTGGTACTTTCTACTTTCTCGTTTTCCTGTGAATGGTATGGGGAAGTAACTCTGTGTTTGATATGATAACTGTTCAGGGTGGTTGTGATTCTATGGGCTGTAAATTGTGACCCTTTGTCAGTGATTACTTCCCTGGGTAATCCATAGCGTACAAATAATTTGAAAAGGAATTTAATGAATTCTTCCTCTGTTGCATTTGACAAGGCTTCTGCCTCTACCCATTTGGTCATGTAGTCTGTTGCAACTAGTATATAGGCCTTCTGGTTTGATTTTGGGTTGAAGGGGCCAACAAAGTCTAGTGCCCATATCTCAAAAGGTTCTGCGACTACTTGTGCTTGCAGGGGCATTTCATCATCTTGGCCTAGTCGAATCATCTTTTGACAGTTGTCACAGGTCTGGACATATTTTTTTTCATCTTTGAATATTGATGGCCAATAATAGCCCATATGAAAAATCTTATGCCTAGTTCTGTGATCTGTAAAATGTCCTCCACAGGGCTCATCATGACCTGCCTTCAGTATGTCATAGATTTCATCATCTCTTACACATCTTCGGATCTAGAGATCATCCCCTATGTGGAAAATATATTCACCAATCCAGGTGAATCATGCACTGCGCTAGACGATCAATTTCCTTTCCCTTGATGATAGATGTCCTGGCAGTTTCCCAGTTGCCAGATAATTTTCTACATCAGCGTACCAAGGTGGCTTAGTAGTGACAGTGAACAGATGTTCGTCTGGAAATTGGTCTTCAACTTTCAAAGAATCATCTGTTTTTGGTACATGAGACATGAAGTTTGCAACAACATTCTCTCTTCTGGGTCGATCCTTGATGGTGATGTCGAATTATTGCAATAGTAATAACCACCGAGTAACCTGCCCATTAGTAATAGGTTTATTAGCTAAATAGTTAATAGTAGAATGATCAATATAAAAAATAACTGGATAGCCTATTATATAGTGACGAAATTTATTAATAGCATGTATAATGGCTAAAAACAAATTTTCTGTTACTATATAATTTAATTCAGGGGGAGTAAGGTTTTTGCTAATAAAATAAATAGCATAAGGTTTCTTGTCTTCTTCTTGTCCAAGGACGACGCCTATGGCGATATCTGATGCATCTGTTGAGATGCGGAATGGTATTTTCCAGTTTGGTCCTCTCAGCACCGGTACTGTCGAAATCAAATTTTTAAGTCCTACGAATGCCACATCACACTTATCAGATCACTGAAATTCTGCATTACCAATTAAAGCAAGTAAAGGTGCAGCAGTTCTTGCAAAATTTTCCATGAATCTGCGATAGTATCTTGAAGTGCCAAGGAAATTACGTACCTCAGTTTGTGTACGTGGTGTAGGCAGATTAAGGATTACCTCTATTTTTGTTGGGTCTACCTTGATTCCATCTGCAAAAATATAATGTCCTAGTACCACACCTTCAATCATCATCATATGACATTTTTCATGACTTAAGCATAACCCGGTAGCAATGTGTCGCTCCAGTACCTTCTCCAGATTGCTTAGAGCTTGATCAAAGTCATCGCCATAAGGGGTGAAATCGTCCATGTAAACTTCAAGCCCTTCATTAATCAGATCAGAAAATATGCTCAGAATGGCCCTCTGGAATGTGGTTGGAGCATTAAATCCAAAGGGAAATAATCTATATGAAAAGGTACGCCAGGGACATGTGAATGTTGTTTTATCTTGATCTTCTGGAGCAATCTGGATCTGATTATAGCCACTAAAACCATCTAGGAAGGAGACAAACTTCTTCCCTGCTAAAGTATCAAGGACCTGATCAATGAAGGGTAGGGGGAAGTGGTCCTTCTGGGTAGCTTTGTTGAGTTCTCTATAGTCTACAAAGATTCTCCATTTCTCATTCTTCTTGGGAACGATCACTAGTGGAGAAACCCATCGACTATCCGAAATAGGATATATAAAATCTACATCCAACAGTTTCTGTAATTATTCTTTAACAACGTCCCTTAGGTGAGGATTCAATCTTATTTGGGGATTTCATATGGGTCGGGCATCTTTCTCAATATAAATATGATGTGTGCAAAATTGGGGATCAATTCCCTTCATGTCAAAATATTCCCAGGCAAAAGCCTGCTGATACTTAGAAAGGATCTGAATCAATTTGTGTTGTTGTTGCTTATTTAAATTAGCATTAATATTCAGAAACCACCCTGGTGCAATCTAAACTGATTTGTTGTTATGGACAGTGGTAGTGGGGATCTATTGTTCCATCAATTCTTCTAGTGGATCTCCATGTGCTTCATTATCTAACACAACTTTTAGCATTTGGCATGTCAGGTTACTTACAATAGCTGGGCTATTAATGAAGTTGTTGATCACACCATCTTCTAGTTGGTTCTTAAGTCCCAGATCTTCTTCCAGTGTGAGAGGGGATCATAGATCTTTTTCTGGATATCTAGGTGGTGGAAACTGTTGATGTATAATGGACAGGATTGGTTTAGCTGGAGGATACATAATGAGATTCTTTGTATCACCTCCTCTATCAATTGTCATGTTTCCCATGCGACATCCTATGTATGCATTTGTTGTTGTGAGCCATGGTATCCCCAGTATTAATGGATGCCCATCGAGTCCACTTCTTGGGTTGATAATGAGGAAATCAATTGGATATTCCTAAGAGTCCACTGAAATTTCTATATCTTGTAATGTACCAACTAGTTTGACCACTGATCGATCAGCCAATTGTAACATAATTGGAGGAGGTTCGAAGGAAGTGAAACCCAGGGTGTTGCAAGTCTCGATGGTAAAGATGTTAATGGTTGCCCCCAAATCCACTAGTGTATTTGGAAACAAACAACCTTCTATATGAACTATTACTACAAGATTCCATGGGTCTGCATATTTGACTGGTTCATGTCTTCCTAGAATGAGGTCAGACAAGGAACCTACCACGTGCACAGTTGATGATGAATTTTTAACTTTCCTAACAGGTTTCTTCCCACATAATTCCTTAATTGTCTTTGCATAAATTGGGATGTCTTGCAGAGCCTGCAGGAGTGAGATATTGACATATAGATTCCTTAGTTCCCTTGTGATGTCAAAATTAGGATACACAGCTGGTTTTTCTATCATCAGTATTTTGGGGAATGGGGGAGGACGAGTTACATCCTCATCGAGATTTTGTTGTTCGACTGTGTTTCCTCCCTGCTCTGTTTCTTCCGTTATGACCACAGTTGAAGGTGTTATTGCTGGTTGTACATTATTTTCATTCTCCTGCTCTTGGTGAATGTTACTCCCTTCAGGAGAAATTATGCGCCCTGACCTCAGTCGGAGTTCGTTGCGCCCTACAGAGTTGATTTCCCCATCCATATTCTCAATAATCTGCACATGCTGGACTGGTCTATTATTGGGATTTAGGTGGGGTTGAGCTGGTAATTGAGGGTGCAATTGCGGTTGAGGATTTTGGGGTAGTTGCAGTGGAGCTTGCAAAGTGGATTGGGTTTGAGGGGTCATCCCCATGGGTTGATTGGTGATTCCCATGGGGCGCCGCCAATTTGGGTTCCAATTGGGGTTTTGGGCAACCGTGTTGGACCACTATGAAGGATAGGGGTTATTACTTGGATTTTTCCAGGATGGGGTGAGGTATTGTGAGTTTGGCCAGGTGGGGTTTGCAGCAGATTGATTTGACTAGGGTGCGTTAGGATATTGCTGGGACTTCCAGGTGGGGTTAGAAAATGGTTGGCCTTGCCACATGTTTCCAGAATTTTTCTTTTGATTATACTGTCTAGAAAATAAAGAAGAGGGATCATGTTGTGTACTTGGGGGACGGGCCTGCCATTGGCGATGCTGAGCCATCATGTGTAATGGTTATGTTTCCTCTTCTGCTTCTCTAAAGACAACTTTCAGTCTTGGGAGTGATGGTGCAGACCCGAACCACATCTAAAGGGCATTCCCTCGGACCATGTTTCTTTCTGCATCGGTGGAAAAATATGGACAAGGTCTGTTATGCTTCCACTTGTTTCTTTTTAGCCTGCAAGACATCCAATTGTGTAGTCAGAGTGCTTAGAATGTCAGTTTTGAAATTCTCTAACAGATTACCAACTTCAGCTCGTGTGACACCCCCGCTAGAAATGTTTCTATTTCTGGTGAGGGAAGTCAGTATCCATGATCTGGTCTGTGTACCCCCACGTGAGCACCTAATGCAGAATTGGACAATGTTATCATAAGTTTCTTGGTAAATATCACCCTTCCCCATTAAATTCAGTGTTTCTACCCATTCGTCCTTCATTCCTTTTATCAATGTGGCTTTGAGTACCTCACATGGTAATGTACCATAAGGAGATCTATGCAGATTGTATTGAAACATTTCAACATATTCTTCTAATGTATCATTTTCCTTTGCAGTCATTTGAAAATTTTCATCTTTTACGTCTTTGGTTCTACAATAATCCTGATATTTCATTAAGAAGGCTTGTTTCATTTCATCCCATGAGTTTATAGTTCCCCCTCCTAATCCCATAAACCAACGTAAAGCTGCTCCTTTCAAGGTAGAAGGAAACAACTTCAATTTCTAGGGTTCAGAGGTGTATTCATATCCCCTACACAGGGCATCAAATTCAAATAGGAACGCATCATGGTCTTCTGAGATTAATCCATGAAAGGTTGATAGATTTTGTAATGGGATTTCTTTCACGGGGGCATTATCAACCAGATCAACTATCGGGTACTCCAAAGTGGAGGTCTAGGCTCGTGGTTGATTTGGTTGCGCCATTTGGTTGAAAATATGCCAATAACCTTCAGGAATTTCTTGGCCTAGGTGTTCTATTTGAGGTGATTGATTACCTGATCCCCTAGGGAATTTAATCGCACTACCTCTATCTGCGATTTCATGTATACCTTCTCCTATCACATGAGATCCAAGACCAGGTGGTGGTGACGGGTTTGCCTTAGCAACCCTGCTGGTCTCCCCTTCTCCTTCCTCCAGATTACAAGAGCTCCCCTCGTCTAAAGCGTTGAGAGGTGGAAGATCTATATTTTGAAAAATTTGTTCAGTCCCTTCAGTTTCGCTATGAACCTCAGCATGGGCTATAGTTGGTGAATGTTTTGCCTGGGGGATTCAGGTAGAACCTCTCTTGGGTCCAACCGAAGCTTGAGATTCAACTTTTCGGATGATTTTGTCTATGAAAGTGCTTCTTCCAAGGGCCACCGGGACCTGGGCTTTTGTAGTTTTTGGTGGGGGTTTTGGTTTTTCAGGTTCTTTCTTCTTAGTCATGCACACTTCATACAAAATTCTAAGTACCTAAGTGACCTCTATACATCAGCTGGAGGTAGGCATTGGCACAAGCGTTTTACTAGTTTCCTGCGTAGGTTCTTACCTTTCGTCTTCAATATCTCATCCTCCAAAGACGCAACCTATGCTATCTTTGACACTCTCCCCAGAAACAGTGCAAAAATGTTGGGCCCTAAAGATGTCCTAAAAACAACCTTAGTTTAACATTAATTTATCAACCCGAGGATTTGTCTTTTATTTCAAGAATATCAGCAACGTCTATGCAGATAGTTGTAGAGCCTAAAATCCTGTAGTTAAAGAAAATCTGGGTTTATCAACAATCAAATTCCTCACATATCCCTTTAAAGTTTTGAAGCTAAGATCTATGGCAGAATTGAAATATGATCTATAACATGCTGTGAATTAAAGGAATTAACTAATCTGTTGAATTCACTTACTAGGAAGCAATAATCTAATCTAAGAAAATACTTGCATAAATAATCTATCAAATATTAATCAACTTGCTGGAAAAGAAACGACGAATTATTATATCTGTGAAAAGGAACAACAAATGTAATCTAATCGAAAGGAACAACAAATGTAGTCTAATCTAAAGGAACAACAAATATAATCTAATCAAAAGGAAGAACAAATGCTAATTTAAGCGAAAGGGGACAGCGCGTATGAAAATGAGAGGAATTGTTAAGCATTAAACTACAACAATGGAAACTAGAACATCAATCAATAACATTCATATGAAACACCTATCTTTTGTAAGCAAACAATATAAAAATATCAACACACTCATGCATTCATATTTACTATTGCAAAAGAGATTTAAATCATAGAATGAAAATCAAACTGATACAATTACAGACTGAGACAACAACTCCTTTAGATTGGTCCCTCGGTCCTGAGAAGCACTTCTACTAGAAACTCAGTATGCAAGAATGGTGAAAACACCAAAAGCTTCTATTGATTCCATGAATGATACAATATTTACAAAAGACTTCTTTTGCAGAGCAATTCTGAATTCTGAATACTTGGATAAAATTCTTAAATTGATTCTTTTTAGGATTCATTACCCCCTATATATTACAATGATATGGTTAAATTAAGATATCCTGAGGATCGAAAGATCCTCAGGATTGCTTTTACTATTTATAAGGTTTACAAAATAGGGAATTGATCTTTCTCAAAACTGCTTTGCGCCTCATGTATTCAACCTTCAACAGTCTTCATATCTTCGAAATATCCTTAACTATCTTGGGTTTGACAATATTTATCCATTCGTGCAAAAAAATCACACAATTCCAACCGAATATTAGAATTTATCTAATATTACTCGATGATATTTCTAGAAGAAATTTTAATCATTTCCTATCCTAATTATCCCTAATTAACAGAAAAAGTCAATTAATATTATATCATAAACCATGAAAATAAGGAGGATATTTGTACCTTTTTCACAACTCAACGCTAGAGCAGTGACCTACACCTTCAACCTAGTAGTACACACTCCCAAGTCTACTAGACAATTATCTACATTGGGTCCTACCTCTTGTTTTCCCCCCAAATCCATCTCGACTTGTTTAAAGTCATCGTGCTCGTAGGCTGCCAAACCACACTTTTCTAATGCACAAGGTGAAATGAAACTATCTATAGCACTAGAATCAAATAAAATTTTAACATTGACATGATTTACCATACTTGACGACTCCACCACATTGGATTGATACTCTTCCTGGTGGTTATTAACTGTCGCTGCATAAATTTGGTGGCTACTACTTTCTCTTCCCATCGGGGCCTTTCCTTCTCTATGCACAAAGCCTACTTGTAATTCTAGACAATCATGCTAGTAATGAGGTCCTCCACACCCCCAACAAGTAACCCGAGGTGGAACCTGGGTGCTTCCTTGTGAAGGTCTATGAAATGAGTTTCTTCCCCTTGAGCCCCTGCCCCTGCCCCTACTTGTTGCTCCCTGAGAAGGTCGTGGACCTATCTGTGTCATTGGCGATGAGTGGGATGTTGCACTCCCTGCCATTGAAATACATGTTGTAATTTCTCTGGGAGCGACTCTATTTCCATAAGGGGGTGGCCTAGAGCTTCCTCCCCTGGAGAAATTCCTAGGGGCCTTCCCCTCCGTTTAAGCTCATATGCACTTCCGCATAACGAGAATTTTCAACTGCTTCGGCTACTAACGATAGCTTCCACATCCGTACCATGGCCCTTATCTTAAGGTTTAACCCATACATAAAACATTCTACTTGTCATTGATTGGTATCCATGTACGATACATATTTTAATAATTCCATGAACCTAATCTCGTACTCTTCCATGGTCTTGTTCCCATGAACTAGAGCATGGAATGCTCCTACCTGTTGTTCCTCCTAGTAAGCAGACAAATATTTCCTCCAAAACCTTTCCGCAAAAATCTCCCAAGAGACGGTGTCTGGGGTAAGGTGCAACTGCCTCTCCAGGTTACCCCACCAGTTCAAGGCACTATCCCTCAACTGAAATATTTATATCCTCTCCTTTGATGTGGAAGCATAGTCTCTTAAGGTGAAATAGCATGCCATTCCTTCCAACCATGCCTCTACACATTCACTTGCACGACCCTCAATAAACTCTGGGAGTTTGATCTTCTGTAGTTCTCTGGTGATGTCCCCTAGTGGAGGCCCTCCCTTAGAGTCCCTTGATGCTTCAGGGTTACCCACTCCATATGGTGGGGGTACCACTTCGACATCTATTGACTGGTGTCCCTTTAATGTCTCATTAATAGCCTCCAAAGAGCACAAAATGAGAGCTAATTCAGGCAATGGTGGTGGAAGCACCGGCATTGGCAGTCCTTGCGATGATGCCCCTTGGCCTCGATTTCCCCAAGTCCTAACCATTTTAAATGACTAAATATGCATCAACCAAATTCTTATTAGGGAAGAGTTTAAGGCATTCCCCATTCGCTCAAACTTATACTGGCAAACATAGGGTTAGGCATAAGTTTTTTTTTTTACTTGTCTATAAACAAACATTACTCTCTTTAGGGTAAGTGGCTAAAAATTGGGTCAAAATCTTCTAATCTTGGTAACTTCATTCAAGTAAGTTGCTAACTCCCTTTCCTTGCTAGCTATTCTAGCATTGTGAGGTACCCGCCAATTACTGTTACTTACCTCCTTAAGTCCTTAAAGATTTGAAAACTAATTAAAGGGTTTAAACACAATGTAGATTAATTATTAAAACCCCATCACCTAGATTAATATGTTAACCTAAGTTTCAAATTTTAATCCCCATAAAATTATACTGATATTAATCCACATATTAGTACTAATCACTATTATTAATCTTATATTAACACAACATTTAAAATTAATATATATAAATTCCTAATCTTTTTTTTTAAACTTATATATAAATAAATACATAAGTGATAGTTTATTATTATATACCATATATTATGAACTTAATAAACCTTTATATTAATATTTAACACCAATATTAATAATTAATATTAATATTTAACCCAAATAAACTTTAATTAAACTTTAATGATATTAACACCTTAATATAACATTAATGTAACTTTATATATATATATATATATATATATATATATATATATATAATAGTTTAATACTTGTTTAAAGTATTAGTAATTATTTATAATTAATGAGAAATAAAATTTTATCATTTATTTAGTTTTAAAAGTAATATTAATAATGTGATAACATAACCGTGTGTGTATATATAGATATATAAAATAAAACAAATCAACATGGGCTAAGTTAGGAAACACAACGTGGGGCCTTGCATGGGCTGAGTAAGGAATGCAACGTGGGGTATTGCATAAGGCCCACGTGCCTCTTCTTTCCCCACACACTTGTCAGTAGACTCTACAAAACCCTCTCTTGCTCGGTCTCTTATTCATTTTTCTTGGGTATGTGTTATATTCTTTGAACGAGTAGTAGTGTCTGCGTTGCGCAGGGGGATTTGAGGGGGGGCTGTAGGGGGGCAAAGCCCCCTATGAGAGGTTTCGGGGGAAGCACCCCTGAGAAAAAAAATTCTGCCTCAGAAAAGTGTCACATATTTAGGTGGTTTTTCGACACATGGTTTTTGTTGATGGCTTTCTATTTCTGGTTAAGGAATTAGGGTTGTTGACTAACCCAGGTCATTGGGTTAGGGTTTTGGATGTCGTTGTCTCCTATATGTATATTGTATTGTAATCAATGTAACATGATGAATGAACATAAAATATGTTGGTTTTCCCAGTTTGGGTTTCCAACGGAAAAATCTTTGTATAATGTTTGTATTTGCCATTGTATATTTTATGTTCTTTTGCTATAAATCTATTTGCAATAAATATTGTACAAGATTAAAATCTACATTTGGTATCAGAGCTTTGTTGGCTTCAAGGGGACACCTTTGTGGTCAAGGGTTTGGCTCGGGACTGTGATAAGCCTTGTTACAGTGGGAGATCTGTGGTATTGATTTTTCAGGTGAAAAGAAATAGCAAGCAATTCGAAGATAGAGATCGAGAAGTTTAATGGGAAAAGTTTTGAGTTGTGGAAGATCAAGATGGAAGATCTGTTGGTGGACATAGATCAGTGGATTCTAGTAGATCCAGGTACTTCACCTACAGGAACTTCAACAAATGACTAGAAAAAGTTGGATCGGAAGGCGAAGAGCACAATCCGATCGTGTCTCTCAGATTCAGTATTACTGAATGTGTCAGAGGAAGCTACAACCAAGTATTTATGGGATAAGTTGGGGAAGTTGTATCAGTCTAAGTCCCTAGTGAATAAACTATTCCTAAGAAAGACGTTGTATAACCTGAGGATGAGAGATGGAGACTCGGTGGCAGAGCATTTAAACGCCTTCAATACTGTGGTAAGTCAGTTAGTATCTGTTGAGATTAAAATTTCATATGAAGATAAATGTATCAGTTTACTTTGTTCTTTACCAGACTCGTGGGATAGTCTGGTTGTGGCCATAGGTAGTAATACAACTTTCTTGAAGTTTGATGAAGTGGTCTCATCCTTGTTGTCGGAGGAGATGAGACAGAAGAATATGGAAGGACAGAGCATAGACAGATTATTTGCAAGAGGATGTTCCCAAGAAATAAACAGATCTAAGTTCTCAAGTGGGATATCTAAGTATAAGGGTATATCTAAATATCCCGGAAATTTTGTAAAGGTATGTTGGAGATGTGGAAAAGAAGGGCACTACAAGAAGCAATGTAGATCCAAATTTGAGAAAAAGAAGGGATATGAAGAATCTCCTTCTACAGAAGAGAAGACCTCCAAGGAAGAAGGAGGGGATGTGTACTTGGATTCTTCAAGCACACATGTAGATCATGAGGCATGGTTGGTTGACTCTGGTGCATCCTTTCATAAGACTCCCCATAGGGAGTGGTTCTGCGAATATGAAAGGTATGATGGAGGTAATGTTTTCTTAGGTGATGATTCGACAACCAGAATCATAAGACGAGGAAAATTCAAGTTGAGGCTCATATATGGAAGGATTAGAAAACTTCATGGTGTTATGCACATCCCAGGTTTGGCTAGAAATTTGAATTTTGTAAGCAAAATGGATGATGCAGGGGTAAAAACAATATTTGAAAAGGAAACATACAGGATGGTTCGAGGAGAAATGGTGTTGTTGAAGGGAGTTCGGTTTGGAACTCTGTATAAGCTTCAAGGAAGCATTGTTAGTGATGGGTTTAATAGTTCCATTGTTCCTAATATTGGAGTTGAAGAAGAAAGAACTCCTACAGTCTCTGGAGAAAAGGTTATGTTGTGGCATCAAAGACTGGGGCATATCGAAGAGAAGGGTCTTCGACTACTACATGGTAAAGGTATGGTTGAAGGTATGTCTAACTGCTCTCTAGAATTTGATTTCTGTGAACATTGTCTATATGGGAAGAAGAATCAGGTAAGATTCCCTTCTAGTGCAACGAGGGCAGAAGGAATTTTACAACTAGTTCACAGTGATGTTTTTGGACCTGTGTCAGCCCCATCATTGGGAAAATCTGTGTACTATGTCTCATTTATAGATGACTTCTCGAGGAATACTTGGATATATTTCCTTAGGAAGGAATCTGAAGTCTTTGACAGGTTTAAAGAGTTTAAGGCTCTTGTTGAGAATCAAACAGAGAAAATAATTAAGGTGTTGAGAACATATAATGGCGGAGATTTATGTGGGAATGAATTTGAATAATTCTATAATAAGTGTGGTATAGCAAGGAAGAAGACTACTCCATATACACCTCAGCATAATGGAGTTGCAGAAAGGATGAATAAGACGTTGATGGAAAAATTAAGGTGCATGCTCAGTGGTGTCGGGTTAGGGCAAGAATTGTGGGCAGAGGCAGTGGATACTGCATGTTACCTGGTCAACAGATCACCCTCATCAACGTTGGATAAAAAGACTCCACAAGAGGTATGGACTGGTAAGGAACCTTCTCTCACACATCTCAAGGTATTTGGTTGTGATGCATATGTTCATGTTCCAAAGGAAAACATGAATAAGCTAGATAAGAAGGATGAAAAGTGTATCTTTATTGGATATAAAGATGGTCTCAAATGTTATAAGCTTTGGAACCCAGAAACTAAGAAGGTAGTGTATAGCTGAGATGTGGTATTTAGAGAAATGAAGAATGTTGTTAAATAGGAAGTCCTACCAAGTAAGGAAGAACCAGAGAAAATATAGTTTGATTTAAAGGATGATGAGTCAGAATCTACAGAAGAACAAGAATCAGAAGAAGAAGAACCTCATACTCCAATATTGAGGAGATCGGTTCGAGAAAGAAGGCTACCATAAAGGTATACTCCATCTGATTTTTGTTCAAAATTTTCTTTGTCTATTACTGATGATGATCCTAGAACTGTCAGAGAGGCAATGGATTTAGAGGATGAAAATATATGGAAAAGAGACATGGACAAAGAAATGGCATCTTTGGATAAGAATGAGGCTTGGGATCTAGTGGAGTTGTAGACTGAAAGAAAGCCCATTGGCAGAAAATGGGTATTTAAAATGAAGTTGAATGCAGAAGGAAAAGTGGAGAAATATAAAGCTCGATTAGTAGAAAAGGGTTATTCCCAGGTTGAGGGAATTGATTTTGGTGAGATTTTTTCTCATTTTTCCAAGTTAACCTCTATAATATTTTTGTTATCTGTTGCTACTGCATTTGATTTTGAAGTAGAATAGATGGATGTGAAGACAACATTCCTACATGGGGATCTGGAAGAAGAAATCTATATGAAGCAACCAGAAGGTTATGTTGTGAAGGGAAGGAAGGAGTTGGTATGTAAGCTGAAAAAGTCCCTGTATGGTTTAAAAAAATCACCAAGGATGTGGTGTCAAAAATTTGATACTTATATGCTGGGACTTGGCTTCACAAGAAGCAAAGAGGATCACTGTGTGTATTTTAAATTAATTGGTGATCATTTGATTTATTTGGTCTTGTATGTGGATGACATGTTGTTGATAGGAAACAACAAGGAGATTATCCAGGATGTGAAAACTCAATTGTCCTCTGAATTTGACATGAAGGATCTCGGTGCTTCAAATTTCATTTTGGGCATGGAAGTTAAAAGAGATAAAAAAAAAGGAAAATCTAGTTGAATCGGAGAAAATATGTTGAGACAATATTGCAGAGGTTTAATATGAAGGAATGTAAACTGGTCAAGGTTCCTATTCATGTTGGGGTAAAGTTATCTACGGATCAGTTTCCCAAGACACAAGAAGAGGAGGAGTACATGTCTTGTGTTCCATATGTGAGTGCAGTTGGTAGTTTGATGTATGCAATGGTATTTACTAGACCATACATTGCACATGCAGTGGGATTTTTGAGTAGGTATATGTCAAAACTAGGGAAGGAGCATTGGACAACAGTAAAAAGGGTTTTCAAGTATTTGTGTGGCACTGCTAGCTATGGATTGTGCTACCAGGAAGATCGAGATTTGACAGAGTGGTGGATATACATGGCTTTGTTGATGCAGACTGGGTTGGAGATCTGGATCGTAGGAGATCTACAAGTGGGTATGTGTTTAACCTGTTTGGAGGAGCAATAAGTTGGATGAGCAAAAGACAGGCTGTAGTGGAACTTTCAACTACAAAAGTTGAATACATGGCATCCACTCATGCAAGTAAGAAAGCAATATGGTTATAAAGATTGTGTTCAAGTATTGGGTTGGTACAACATGTTGTAAGGATATATTGTGACAGCCAGAGTGCAATTTTTCTGGCGAAGAACCCGACTTATCATTCAAAGACAAAGCATATTGATATTCAATATCACTTTGTGAGAGACATGGTTGAAGAAAAGAAAGTATTGTTGATGAAGGTGGACACTTTGAAGAATGTTGCAGATTCATTAACAAAATCTGTGAACACTGAGAAGTTCTCTTGGTATAGAGAATTCATGGGCATTGTTGCCCTGGATTGTTGACTATGTAACTCTGTATGCAAAGAAAACAATAAGTGGGAGAATGTTGGGTATGTGTTATATTCTTTGCATGAGTGGTAGTGTTTGCGTTGCGCCAGGTGCTCAGGGGGGTTTGAGTGTGGGGGTTCGGGAGCAACGCCCCTGAGAAAGTTTTTTTTGCCTCAAGAAACATGTCACATATTTAGGTGGTTTTTCGACACATGGTTTTTGTTGATGGTTTTCTATTTCCGATTAAGGAATTAGGGTTGTTGACTAATCCGAGTCAATGGGTTAAGGTTTTCGATGTCATTGTCTCCTATATGTATATTGTATTGTAAACAATGTAACATGATGAATGAATATAGAATATGTTGGTTTTCCCGGTTTGGGTTTCCAGGGGAAAAATATCTGTGTAATGTTTGTATTTTCCATTGTACCTTTTCTGTTCTTTTGCTGAAAATTTGTTTGCAGTAAATATTGTACAAGATTAAAATCCACAATTTTCACTACTTTGCTCAAGGGTTTCAAGTGGAGGCCCAAGAACGACCCTGGATACATGGCCATGTGCTTGAAGGGAATGACCATGGCTCCAGGTCGGCCCTTCTCTGTTCGGCTCCCTATGGCCTTTCCAGTTGCAATCTATCAGATTACTTTGCAGATCCCAAACTGGGAGAGTTCAGAGCCCTTTCTTTGCTCAAAATCTCTCGGATTCCTCTGCAGATCCCACACTCACTGCCCTTTACACAAATCTCATCAATTATATATATATATATATATATATATATATATATATATATATATATATATATATATATGGGTTTAATTCCTGCCTACGTTTACGTAGTTTTGCAGGAAAATCAAATAGTTGTGTGCTATTTGAAGGCCATCTGGGCTTGATTCATATTGTTCTTAGAACATCAAATCCGTGAATCGAGTGAACGATTTGGTGGGTAATCGTACAATGGAGCTCTGAATAGCGCTTCCGTTGGATTATAGTTAAACTCATACAGAGAGTTGCATCGTTTACTTTGTTAGATTTGGAAATCGATACAATTGGCTTGACAATGCATAGTCACATGCCCTATATTTTGGCTCGCATTCTATCTTCATTTTGTCAAGTTCATATCGTTTTACTTTGACAGGACCGCTTTATTCCATTTTCAAGATGCAAATATGTGTAGAGCATTATAAAGTCCTTGTGGGTTTCCTCGTGTCCTCTCCTTGATGGCTTGGCGCTCGATATTTGGTCTTCGTGCTTACCACTTGGTGGCTTTGACTTGATCTCGATGCTTGAATGATGTATATTATGGTTGAGATATGATGTCGAGATGCATAAGATCTTTTTAAGACACACACTGACAAGACTATCACTCTCGAGGTTGAGAGCTCTGACACCATCAACAATGTAAAGGTCGAGATCCAAGACAAGGAAGGCATTCCGCTTAACCAACAATGTCTGATCTTTGTCAGAAAGCAGCTCGAAGGTGGCCTTGTTGGAGCTTGAATATTCTCACAGGGCACTGGCACAGATTTCCTGGGATAATTGTTGGTGATGGAGCGATAATAACTGAAGGATTCGCCAATCAACGGTCATCCTCCTCGTGGGATCTAATCCTCATGAATTGGTTCTCACTCTTGGTGCTTTGGCGCTTGACACTTGGTCGAAGACTTTGGGTAAGTTGGATTGTTGTTGCGACTTGTGGAAATTGGGTCATATGGATATAACACCCTATTTTTTTCAGGTCGTTTGAGGCAGAACCTAGATTCATTCCTTCCCTCTCTATGTATCCAACCTTCAATGTTGGAGACCGAATCGTTGTAGAAAGGTACCCACAACCCTCTTAATTATGAATATTTCTATTCCAAATGCATTCCTAAGTTGTATGGATTTGACTGATTTTTCAGTCATTTGTTCGATGATAATTATGTGTTGATGATAATCAAGTGTTAATGATAATCATGTGTTGGCAAGAAGCCTTGGTAAAAACTAGTTTATCACTGTGCCATCCATTGTGGTCTGGATTTTAAATATTGCTCGACTCCCTAAGTTCCATGTTGGGGTTTTGTTTGGTTTCCTTTTGTATAGAGTAATTAGTACATATACATTTCATAATCTTTGGTTTATTTTACAATATTTCTAAATCTAACTCTGTTAATTTTCTGCCTACGTAGGTGAAGAATAGTGCAGGTGGTTGGAACAGGATTCTTCTGGGTAGTCTTCATAGTTTTTTTGGTTTTTTTTGGTTGTAAATAAAGGAGGGTTTCTTAGTGGTAATTTCAGGGTTTCTGGGAAGTAGGTTAGGGGTTGTTTTTGGGGAACACACTACACATTTATGGGGTGGTCAATCCCAGGTTTCATTTTTGAAACCGAGCTCTGATACCATCTGCAAGACCATCCATACAAAGCTTCAAAATAAAAATAAAAAATCTATTCATCTTCTACTGAAATAAATTTGATTTAGTTCAAGGTTTTCCTTTCATGATTTTCTTTACAACATCATAATAATAAACAACAACATAATAACAACATAAAATGCACAAACTACATACCTCTACCTATAGATTAGTTGATTTAGGTCCTATTCTGGTTGTCCTTTCTTGCCCAAACTACCCAAATTGAATATTAACCTCCCAACCAACTAGAAACAACCTCTTCGGCTCCCTAGCTCCATGAATCCTTGTGGTTTCTTGGACCTTGAGCCCAAAATTCCCAACAACAACAAAGTCCCTATGAGAGTTCCCAAAAAAACAATATGTTCACCAATCTCCTCCTCCTTTCAACATTTCTTCCTTCTTCTTCTTCACCCAAAATCACCTCTTCCCCCAAAACCCAACAACCAAAAAACCCCTCTCCAAGACCTCTCCCCTCTTCCTTATCCTCCTCCCTCGGATCCCTCTCCCTCATTCAATTCCCCAACTTCCTTATCCCCCCATTAATTCCTTAACAACCTTATCCCTCCCATTAATTACTTCACCTATCAATTTAATAATATTATAATAAAAGACTCAATGAATTTATTTTAATAATTAATTAAATTTAATTTAACAACCATGATAATTAAATAATTAATTAGGGTTGTTACAATAGCAAGAGTCATCCATTAAGGAAGACCAACGATCACATTTTGTGTATTTATTGAATCTCAAGCTAATGCAATCTACATCAATGGAGTTACATTTTCTGCCAATGCCTAGCTTGGCAATATGAATAGGAATAAATAAAAAAATTATGGGAAGTTTTAAATCAATTGAGGGAAAATTTGTTGAGATGAAGAGAATGGAGTCACAAACTTGAAATTTCTCGTATATAGTTTTGTATGTGGCCCATTGCAACCCCTTACAAATTCCATTCTTTAGAAAAATCTATTCACTCCAATCTCTTGGTAAATTTCTCTTACATAAATCCCCCCTCTGACTTTTGGCACAACAATGCTTATGGTTTAGTGTTTTGTGTAAATCACTTATATAAAATGAAATTCCCACTCTTTTTTCATTTGATTTTTTAGTGCATTGATGAAAAACCTGCATTTTGTTTCTCTAAAAAACATGTTTTCTTAATGTGTGGTGTCCCTGTTA